>SSNR01000007.1:2989785-3087626 GCA_006937965.1 Callopanchax toddi | reverse complement strand
CCCCCCCCCCCCCCCCCAGCGATAAAAAACTCCCACCCTCATGCATTTTTGCACTTGTAAAAGGAGTTTAGTCATTTCAGGTCACATTTATAACAGCAATGTGTCTTTGGGATCTGTTTCAAGGAGAAAAAAAATGAAGTAAAAGAAATCATGCAGTTTAAATAATTGGGCAGGTATTAGTAATTTCCATCTGGATCGCCTCACTGACAGTGAGGCATCTCAGACTCCCCATCACCTGTTTTTCCTCATGTCACAGTTTGCAGGATAAAACACCACATTACTGTCCCCAGCGCCCCATCTCTGTGCCTTACACGCCACCTCCATTAGATTACTGCACCGATATTATGTAGGCTTGAGGCCACACCATTGAAAAAGGAGGGTCACCTTGACCGGTGTTGGAACCCAAAATGAATAAATAAATAAATAATATGTACTCCATGCTGGGTAAGATAATGGGACTGCTACTGAGCTAATTTCACCCTTAAAAATATCCAGTCTTATGGAACAGCATGCAGCTATATGCTGTCATTTAGTCAGAAATCACGCTGGATGGATATTATACTTTTCTTTTACACATTCTCAATGTCAAATGCAGATTTCTCCACGCCTCTACTACAAACACAACAAAACATTTATCTCACATCACCATCTCATCTGTCAACAAACGGAAAAAACAGACTGATAGATGTGCTTGATTTAAACAATTCACCACATTAAAGTAATTATTCTTACAAACTTATATAAACATGTAGCTGCGTACTAGAATGATGCAAACATATTTTAAAGATTTGTGTGATTTTAGAATACTTATATACAAGAAGCTCCACAAACCAAAACTAATTAAGCAATTTGGTTTTCTTCTTGTTCTTGCAGGAAAAAAATGCAGAGAAAAAACATTTTCTAAGATGAAGCAAAAGCCTCTTTATTGCTTCTGTGAATCAACCACTTGAACTGAGGGAATGTAGAAGAAGCAACACTTGTGGACAACTGGCAGTCAGTAGATTACTGCAGGGTTTTCAGTTAAAGGTGTGGTTTAGGCTACTTGATTTTTTTAACCTCAGAATAACTGCTAATATTGCAGCAAAAATCTCTTACAAACTTACCCAAAAGCTGCTCCTAAAGGCTTTCTCCTCCTCGGTGCAAAAAAAAAAAAAAAAAACAGAAAAGAAAAAAACCACCGTTCCTATAAAAAATTTAAAAAGCAACTCCGACCCAACCTGGTCTCAAACCCAGGTCTCCTGCATCAGATGCAGTGTCTTAAGCCACTCTGCCACAGCTCAGTCATAGGTTGTTGTTTTGTTTCTTAGGTATCGGGTGATAAGTTCACATTAGCATGTGTGGCTAACCACAACGAGCTCAGAATAACTGCTAGTATTGCAGTAAAAATATGTTACAAACTTACCCAACAGCTGTTCCTAAAGGCTTTATCCTCCTCAGTGCAAAAAACCCAAAACCATTCTGTATAAAAATTTAAAAAACCAAACCAGGACTCAAATTCAGGTCTCCCACACCAGAGGAAGTGTCATAGACCACTACACTAATGCTCAATTGTTACAATTTGGCTCTGTTTCTTCAACTTTGTGGATCATTTCACTTTAAGAATATACTTGCATGTAAATTTAAATTAAATAATATATTTTTTACTAGCCAATGGGGCTCCCAGACCACACAAGGCTCCAAGGCTCTAGCCATTAGCCTGGCAAGCCAGTCTATAAATGTGGATAGTGGATATGTGGAAAGTCTGCAAAGCAAATCTCACGGTCTACTTTATAGGCTATCAAGCCATATCTAGCCTGTGCATTATCCGGGCCTGTCTGTGGGGCGGGGCCAGCCAAGATCGGCCAGACCATGTATGCAAATCTGCATTGTGACGTACATCTGTGAGCAGTTTCAAACCCTAGTGCTAAAACCAGATAAAACTCCTTTTATATATCTCAGGAGAACCAGAGAAAAGGAAATTGTTTTCATGTTCAGCCTGCATGAAAGGCTCAGGGTGACCTATTATATTTAAAAAAAAAAAAACTGAAAAAAAAGGCTTTTGAGTAAACCACACCTTTAATGTCATTTATGTAAAAAAACAACAACTTTGGATCAAATCAGTTTAACCCAATTCACAACAAATGTCTTCTCAAGCACTTTAAAGATAGAGTGATGAGTTCTAATTCAAATCTACTTATTTACTGTCAAGTTCCATCCAATTCATTCAGTACAGTCAGGTTCTGTAACCTTGTACTTACAAAAAAAAGAAGAAAAAAAAAGACACAAGTCCTGAAGATTCTGTGAGTTAAATCTTTAAACTCTTGACATTAATACCAACCATTAGACCATCTTAGGACAGTTTTTAAAACCAACACATTTATTTCCAGATATGGAACAATGAAGGCAGCAGATCTTTCCTGCTGATGTTGTTGTTTGGGCAGAAACACTGCAGTCAACACGTGCTCCCATGATGGACTCTGAATAAAAAGGACTTAACTGATTTTATTTGTACATTAGATGACGAGGTTGTTCTTGTGTCTCACTAATGGAGCTTGTTGTTCAATGATATTTTAACAAACAGAATGGAACATTCCTTATCCTTCTGATAAGAAGATGTACAGATGAACACTTGTCTTTCTTTGCCAACTACCATCACCCAGGTTGACTGAGTACTTTATCTTTTATTTGAAAAAATAAGTTTGTTTCAGAGTGAACACCATACTGTGCATTTTTTCCCTCTAGGAACAATGAAAACTTGGTGGCAACTGTGGGGTATTTGAGTTGCTAAATTAGCACAACAATATAATCTAAACTTCACAGTGTACCTCAGTGTTTGTGGTCTAAAGGGTCTTGATTTTTACTCATTTCCAATAGAGCTAAAATGTAAGTGGAAACAAAAACTGGGACTAGAAGAAGGAGTCAATGTTTGTCTCTGAAAGCTACACTGAAGCCATCAGCTTGAAAAAAGGTTGTCCAAAAATTGAGTTTTTTTTCCAAACTCTTTGCTTTTACTCAAATTTTTCCAACACTAAATTAAAAGGAGTCCCCGTCAAAAACACAAGTAAATGTCATACAGTCCATTCTTCACTGAATTATTGTGAAGCTGTTCACAAAGTGACAACATGCCAAACCCACCCCCAGGTTATTTAAAGTGCCTGTGACTCCATATTTAAATCACTTTATATTAAACAGGTGTAATCTTTGATGCCTCTAGATCAGCGTTGCACCATTATAACTCAAAATACGCTGTAATTATTTCCTAACGAGCAACTCAGAGATCAGAAGAAAGCGCCGCCTTCCGGTTCTGCTGGGTTTCTCCTTATTTGGCAGCCTGACACTTCTGCTGCAGTAGGGGGCAGTGTCGTCACGTGAAAGAGAAACGAAACTGAAACTAAACACTACACGGTCTATGGGCAATGGCGGCGGCACTGCCTCGCTCCAGTTGTCGTGAACGTGCATGTGGGAGGAGAATTTACCATATAAGCAAGTCCGGATCACTATGACCTCATAGCGGGCTGGAGTGAAAAAAACGGTTTGAAACCTGGGTCTGAAATCTGGAAGAGCTTCTCACTGGCTGGACTAGGAGACAGATGGACGCTGTTTTTTGCTCTTTCTGGCAGGTTTAAGGTGAGAACTCAACGTTGCAACATGATAGATAAGTCAGAAAACATGGAAACCGATGTCATGGGCACTTTAACACAGTAGATATGTGAAAATATTTGTAACTTTACAAAAAATAAAATTAGTAATGCACATTTCACTATAAAATACTAAGTTCAGAAGAAAGCAGATAAACAAGATATATTGACAATGCTGTAAATGTATGTAAACTACTGTTTACATGAACTTTTATGAAACTATTGAGATTGTAGTTAAAAAAAACTTTATATATTTTTACTGCTAGCTATGCCTAGATGACAACTTTACCAGTTTTTTAATCCCCTGTGTGCTTTGGATTTATGAGGAAAAGGGTCTAAAAGATATTATACATGCATACTGGATACATGGATGAATATTTGCTAACAGCTGCTAATAAATACAACAATGACTCAGACAATAAAACAAATCCTAATTGTCTTTATTTGATATTGTACTATTTTTAATGACACATAATGTAAAATAAATTTTGGTTTTGAGTATTTTTTTTATTTTTTTATTTTTTCAACACATTATTTCATCATTGCTGTAGTCCAGGTTCAGGTGTTATCAGCATTCTCATATGAGTCACTTCAATAAGACATTTAATAAATCAGTATTTGGTTAGAAAAACTTGAGATTATTAATCGCCATCAGTATTGCACAGTTCTAATAATACTCCTGGGTAATTCTCAAATGTCACAACTTACAAAGCTGAAATGAATGTAAACACCTCCACCCACTTTAGTTTCACACAACCTGTATTCTGCAGGCAAACACCGGTCAGGATTAACATAACTAAACTGAATCCTGTTATTAAAAGAAGCTTATTGGTGGTGGTTGTAGTTGAACTGAAGTATTACTGAAACAAGGCAGAACAAGACCAGCCACATGGCTTTCTAATTTCAGGAACGACAATAAGTGAATTTTGATTTTGGCTGTCATTTCTCACAAAGGCATTAGAGATACCAACTGCCTCTTTCGTTAGAAAGGCTCATTCAGCATAGAGGACAGTCACGTTGGATCAATGCTGCCATACATCAAAGATAAATGTTCACGTTTTAGCATCTATCTCACAGTACAAATTTGATTTATTCATGTCATCTGTTTTGACCAACAAGAAAAATTGGTAAGAAATTTAGGATATTTGTCACAGCTGTCAAATACGTTACTTGTAACTTAACATTTGGCAGATCGCAGGATTCTCCCTCTCATTGTAAATGAAAATGGCATTGTACAATTTATTCAAAACAGCTAATTTGGACTAAATGGAACCTTTTATTTAAATAGAAAATATAGGAAACTGACATTTGCATTTAACTGAGCAATTTAAATCATTATGGGTCCTGTTTAATTTGCTAATTTAGGCAAGGTACATGAACGTGCCATTGAATAATTGCTTAATCAACTTTTATGAATACATAAGTGTCTCCTGCACTGTTTTTTTAAACAAAGCTGACAAATCTAGTTGTCTATTACCTTTCACTACTTTGCTGCCAAAAAGATAAATAAGCAATACAACATAGAATTTTTTGCATTTCACTCTTAGCACTTTTAAAGATAGGCTACAAAAACCTGATTCGGTGTCTTAAATTGAGATTCCTTTCCACATGGCTGTGGCCAACAGCTCATTGCTGAGTGTCCAGAGAAATGTCAGTATGCCGACAGGTTTTTATCATCAGTGCCCTTATCTTCCCTTTGCAGGTGCACCAACAAAACGAAAAGCCTGCACATCCAGGCACTCAAGGTTTTATGGCCTATTGCTGCAGCCGTGTAACTGTAATCAAGGGATCAACTTAAGGCTTACAAAATAACGTAATTGTGCATTTTTCTGAAGTAAATTCAAACAATGGGCCCATGGTTGTTTTGAAAATGGTATGGAGTTGTAGCATGGTACACTGAGATTTTTAAACACAGATGTTTTGCTTTGTAACCATCTAGCTGCAGCTTTGTAATAACAAAACAAAACAAAACAAAAAAACAAAAACAAAAAACACAACAACAACAAAAACCCCTGGAAAATACAAAGATTAAAAAAGAAGGAAATATTCAAAATCAGGATAATCTGATGATTTTTTAAAAAGTTGTGTTTTCTGTTTCCTTATTCATGAGAGACCAATTGAATTATTTTGGTGAAATTATAAACTAATGTCCAATGTAAAATAAATGCAAATGCTAACATGCTAATAAAGAAAAGAGCTTATTGATTGAGAATTAACAGCAATGTTTTTTTTAATCTGCATGAGTTTAGTTTAATAAAATCAGCCACAACTGACAGGAATCATTTTGTTTTGAAACAATTATCAAAAATATTTCAGTATCTTCATAGTCTGTGAACATCAAATGACTGAGGCCATATATTAGTTTTAGATTTAAAAGAAAAAACAACTAAAATGCTTCAGTGATCAGTTTTCACCAGATATGTAACAAGTGATGCATTTCTGTATAGAATGAACCAAGGCTTAGTCTAGGTAATAATAAAATTAAAATAATATGTATATGGCTAATTGAAAAAGCATAAAAGGATTTGCACATTTGGAGAGGAGAGAACTAGATCTACAAAGAAGTTCTACCAAGTCAGCACTGAGCTCAGAGACTCCACTTTCATTTAAAATGTAAAAATCAAAGCATCATCATTTGTAGAAGAGATCAAGCAATGTTTCTACATTAAAATTTAATTCAAACTTAATACAGGAAATGATGGGAGCCTTTTTTTCTTCTAAAGGTTTGTTTAATCTTCACACACATGCCAAATAAAACCTCTTTGATCCTCCTCTCCCCTTTAATCAGGGTACATGCTCCCGTGGCCCCCTCCCTTTCCTGTCTCTCATTCAGACTTGTTCCTCCACAACCCGTCTGTCTTCTTGTACCGGTTTCATTTCTGTTGACAAAGCATTACAGAGCCCCATGTCTTGTCTTGCCTAATTGGTCCACGTAGACTAATTTAGCATCTAATTACCAAGCTACTTCTCATGCTGCTGAATTTTCAGGGTCGTGTTTTGCCTTTAGATAACTTTGCTTCCTTTCAAGGCTATGCAGTTGCTCAATTTCATGGAACCATATGAATAATTGTTTGTTGTTTAAGGAATTAAAAAAAAGAGAGGATACTTGGAAATATGACCTTACACAAGGAGCAAAATGAAGGTTAGAGGAGCACCAAGGTATGAAAAGCTTAATTAATAAAACATTTTTGAATCAAGAATCAAGATGCAGTCTAACATCTAGCTTAAATTATAATGGAAATAAATAATGCAAGCTAATGACAATGGGATTGTACAAAAAAATTAAGCTAGCTACATTTTCAGATAAAACAACATCCTAATATACCAAACTTAAAGAAGTGAGCACTCCTACTCTCCCCAAGAATCTAGATATGCGTGGAAATGTAATATTCATGAAAGTGACAGGTGTCATGTTTTAGATGTTTCTCTGCTCCAACACACTTGACTTGATGGTTGAATTACCTGTTCAACATGTCGCCTGCTTCTGCAAAAGCCTGTTAATCCCCCACTGATTCAAATCAGGTTTGATGGAGCAGGGAAACAACCAAACTTTGGACCCAAGAAGTCAGAAAACTGACAGAATGAAGAGATAAACAGTCTGTTCTCAAAAGGGAACATTTCTGCTCTGGATAACAGGTCACAGGAACCATGAATTGAGCCATTGAGGCTGGCTCCAGACACAAAGGGAAATTTAGCAGAGGGGTGATTTCACTCAGGTGAGAAACACTGAGGGGAGACACAGAGAAGGTTAAGAGATCTCTCACCTGAAAGCAACACACAAGGTGTGGTCGACAAAACAGTTCACATGGGGGTTCAATGTCTGTCAGGTCTGGAAATCTGGTAAGCAAGGTCAGTCAGAGGTCATAAACCATTGAATCTGGGTCCATAGAATACCCAGACGGGGGCAAGCAAAAAGCTGGGTTCAGATGGTGAAGAAAAAAGTTGCATTCTCGATGGCTAGGTGTGACGTGAAAGTGTTGGATATCGTCTGCATGAGGTGAGCATGGGCAGGTGATTGAGGATTTATGGGTAAAGAGAAACAGAATCTTTCAGGGCATGACATGAACAAGCCAGCAGCAAGAATCATGATTTTAATCCAGATGTAACACACCTTCTAAAAAGTTTTGCTTTTTTGTTCAGTGCAAAAAATACTTTCCCAAAAGTCTTGGGGAATGCCAAGTTGTTATGTTTTTGTTACTGTGAGATGGGTATCCGTGTTGTTTTTGGTCAGCAGAGGTTTTGGCCTTGAAACCCTCTCATGGATGCCATTTTTTTCACATCCCTTTCTTAGTGCTAAATCATACCCTCTGCCACCTTACTTTAACCAAGTGAGGCCTGCAGTGCTGTAGATGTTGTTCTGGGTTCATTGAATCTTGAATTTCTTTAGAACAGGGAATTGTGTTTTGCTTTTTGATATCTTTTAGCCTACTTCACGTTGCCAGACAGGTTCTATTGAAGTCATTTATACCTGCTTCAACAATGCCACGTTCATCTGGACAAAGCGGGCATCTCTGTGAGGATTATGTTCTTAGATTTTTTTCCTAGTGCATTTATTACAATCCAACCTGATTCATTATGTAAGAAACTCCATAAAAAACAGGTGGATCCTCCACAATCACCTGGATTAATGACTAGCTGATAAACAGACCTCAGCACCACAGGGAACTGTACTCTCACTGCACCTTTTCACTTTCTACACCTCAGACTTTCAGCAGCAGTCAGAGTCCTGCCATCTGTAGAACTAATCAGTTGACTCTACAGTTGTTGGGTGGAACAGAGATGGACAAAGACAGAGTCCAGAAAACTGGTGGACCACGTCAATATTCTTGTCAACCTTTGCATCCCCAGTTTGACCTTTCTCAGCTGCATTTTGGTCATGTCACTTTAAATGTTCAGAAACAGGAGAAAAACCAGGCCATATGTCAATGTCAGACTTAGACTGGATCATAATTAATAGGCTAAATGTTGCAAAGAGGACTTTAAAAATAGTTAAATAAATTAGCATCAGTGTAAAATAGCTAGTTGTATTGAATTTCTGGAATATTTACCACATTTTATTGTTTAACAAACTAAATCTGTTACCACTTATACATTTAACACACAGTAATGAGACATGATTCATAATTAACAAAACACATGATAATAACACGTAACATCAAATGTGAGTCAGTGTTCTGTCCTTACAAGACGTGAAGCTGACAGCATGAGGATCTTGCTAGACAGACAGTGAACAGTTCATGGATTTTCTTTTCTTTTATTCCATAAAATCTTGTAAAACTGAAACAAAGGTCAAACAAACACTTTAGTGTATTGTCTTATAAGTGTTAACAACTGTTAACTCGATCATTCAGTGCATAACAGCATAAACATACACAAAAGAGACACACCATTGTCTAAATATTAACATATTTCTAACCGATAATGCTAAATAATATGTAAACCTATGAGAAACTATTAGCTCGTTCCGCTATCGTGCGCTAACACTGACATTAATTCCCATTTGTCAGTACAAACTAACATAAAACAGTCTGTGTGAACTTTCTCTGTTTAACTAACTCTTTTTCATAACACACACTAAACAATATACTCGTGTTTTCATCAAAAACTAAAACAAACAACATAAATATGTAACTTACAGACTTATGTGAGCCAAACATCAACAGAAAAAACCGTTGCTCTGTTCTACAGTTGGTTGCAACTTGCTATTTCTACAGTCACCACCAGGGGCTGCTAAAAATCCCAAATCAGAAGCACATCACATCCATACCAACACAGTCAGTCTCTCAACTTTACTCACACTACGGTCGTGTCCTCACCCTGATGCAGTTCTTGTGATGATCTCTTCACACTAAATGATTTTTTTCAGTCTTTTGAAGAGCATTTCTTTTAGCTTTGTGATTGAGAAGCCATAAAAACCTATTCAATTTCTTTGACAGAGGACCTAGCAATCCTAAGTGCATGAAAATACATGCACTTTAATTGGCTACTGAATTTACATTATGCAGTGATCATATTTCTAGACTTTTATATTAATGGTCACCCACCTGTTGTGCTCCATTGTAACAACCTCTGACTTTCTACAAGCTTGACTTTGATATTGACATATCAGATTGTTTCATTATGTCATGGTCGAGGTATATAGCATGGAATGATACATTTGTGAATGTATTACCATGGTAACTGTGTAGCTACCATGTGGCTGAATGTCTTATGAATTTCAGCCTCAGAATACACCACTTGAACAAAAGATGTTGGGTATTTAATTCATTAAAATAATAAAATAGGTGGGTGACAATCATGTTTAAGCATAAATTCTCAAATGCAGGTATACTGCATTTAACTGAGGGCAGAAAGAGAGGCACAAAGTATCCCCTACTTTACTAAAACGTAACAAATAAAGGTGTTCAGTTTAGAAAATAATGAACATTGACAGCATGTACAAATGTATGTATTTGTATGAATGGCATGAATATTTTCAGTCATTTAGTAGTTTAGGTAATAATATGAGCACATCAGGAGCACTTGAAGAATATAATGTCTCCAGATGTGTTTTTCTTGAGAAAATCACAGAGTAAAACTACATTAACTGAGTTTGAAAACTTGCCTTTTTGCAATCAAATATGGCTTAGGTTATAATCCTGGAAAAGGTCAAATATCAAAGTAAAAAATGCAATATCTAAAACAAGTTTATGAGTTGGAGGCTGAAAGACAAAACTATTTACTGCAGAAAATTACAAAGGCTAACCAGCTTTGCACCTTGTTGCAGAAAAAAGTTCAGACAATCATTGCCAAAGTTTTTGGTGCTATGAAGTTATAGCATCAAAGATAAGGTGATACAAAAGAAGGGGCAACCTGTTCCAGCTTTCATTTACTTCTGTTTTTCTTTATATATCTTTCAAATATTTCCTAATGAGCTGTTTCCCCCCCTTAAAAGCTTCCTAAAAGCGTGTTTCTTGGTAATGTTTTGCCACTGGAATGTTTGCTACTATTTTTTTCTAACTTTTAGCTTCTGTTATGATCTGCAATCACAACAACCAGAGAGCTGCTTATTTGTGGGAGCAGATGATTGAGCTCACTAATTAACAGCCTAATTCTAGAAGAACTGATGAGGAGATTTTAAAGATGAAGGGCAAGAACAAAATCAAGTGGAAAGAAAAAAATGTGTAATCTGTTTATTTGTTTTTTACATATAATTTTCATGGGAGTGTGTAAATGCTGCCAAATACATTGATGAGCCTGTAACGTATACGGGACACGAAGAGACTATTTGTCAGAGTTTGGGGTAGTGCAGGACCCAAGTGCAGAGGAAGGAGGCAGGAACAGGCGAGGTGAAACACAAAACAGCTTTATTGCTGGCTGAACTCAGAAAGACAAGACATTTTCTGTTACCTCTGGGAACAGACAATAAAGTTTTCTATTCTATTCTATTCTACTCTAAACAAGGCCAGGGATGCAAAATAAGGAACCGACAGGTAGTGACTGAACTACACAGCATAACTAGGGAGGGAGGCGATTAGGGAGATGAGACACACCTGTGGAGGATTAGTGCAGGACAAGGAGGAGGGAACATGGAATACACAGGCAGGGACTGGATTCAAGTGGCAGGACCTGACACTATAGGACATGCTTTATTTTTTACTTTACTGAGACATACCTGCTGAAACATTTTTCAGATTGCAACTCATCATTCTTAAACTGTACAGATGTGGTCTCAACACATTTGGTCATTCCTGGTCAAATTATAAGGAGAATTGTAGCATCCTGGATGACCATCTACTTCCTGTTAGCAGACATAGTGTCTTACAAAATTACCATTTCCAACTTTTACTTTTATTTTCATGAAGCATTAAATTCAATATTTTTTCCTAATATTTGACCTGCACATACTCTTGTTTCCCTCAGAATTGACAGTGTGACACAAAAGAGTCATACGTCAATAATAAATAACAGATGTTATGATTTTAGGGCATAAATTACAATATCTTTCAATTTCTTTGGTTTTAAAGTAGAGTATAAAATGCCAGTCACCTTTAAAATGTTAATGCACCAGAAACACAATCTTCTTCTCAAACATAATGACTCTACATTCTCATCGGATGAACCCGGGAACGATAATGGCAGATAAAAATAGAATAAGAAAACCTCAGACACTGTCTGCCATGCCCTGAGCCAGTCTGCCTCAATATTAGTTTAACTGCATCCATCGCTGTTAGTTAATAAGAGAATTAAATACCATCCCACAGGAGCACTCACATAAACTAGGAACAAAATCACCTGGCTGTTTCTCATATAGACTGGTGACACAAGGAGAAAGTTAAAACAACATCCTCTGAATCTAAAGTTAGTTCATGTGGAGCAAATAGTCCTCATTTGGGTTTTATTGTGGTACACTGAAACATCTGAACTAACTATGATGTGACTTTTAAATCTGTTACTCATGTTGCTTTAAGCAATATGACGAATGTAAGAAATGACTTGATAAAGGACAATACTGTTTTCTACAAAACTAGAAGAAAATCAAAGGAAAAAGGAAGGCAATTTGAGGACGTGAGCATTCATTCCAGAAATAATGGATCTGCAAATAGATCAATAAAAATCCAGAAGTTTAAAATTAAATAAGAAAAAATAGTGAGGTGAAGTAGTGAGTTTTTGCATATCAATGCATATTTGATAAAGATATCAGATATAGATCACCTGCTTGTATGAAGATGGACAAATCATCTGTCTAATTTCATTCTTCAAAGTGAAGACATGTCTTGTTTATGTGTGCTGCCATGCTGTCTTTTTAGGACAAGAATCTGTTCACAGCAGATGTGGGGTTGAAAGTCCCTGCTACTCTCTGCCATAAAGTCTCACAAAGTCACGTATCTTGCGAAAAGCAGTAACGCTTAACGGCAATCCATGTTTACACCTCAGAGCCTGCTCAGGACAGATGAGCTGAAGAGACAGACATAATATATATATGAGCTAATAGATCTATTATATTGTGTTTATCATGGCGAAGCCTCCACAGAAACAAAGAAAACACTCATTTCACTTCAGTTTCAATTGCCTATGATATATGTATATGTTAGATATAGATGTATTCTCATTTCCAGTTGCAGCTTTTCTAACACTTTTTACTTATAAAACAGATAATATCACTGTATTTTGATTTTGGTCTATAAAGCACCTTTTATCCCATTTGTTAAAAGGCCTTTGATGAATTGATGGCTGTGAATGAGCTCTAATCAAGGTACAAAATTACAAGTGCTTAAGGGCTTGATTACAAAAACAGAAATCATTGCACTTTGGTTTGCTTGAATCGCGCTTTTAAACATCAGCTTTTTAATTTATTGCTTTCACTTCTTCACTAAGAATTAGGATTTCCATCCTAAATATGCATTTCTCTGTAATTAGAGCCAAATATTGACCAAATTAACTACTTTTTCAATCTTTTACTTAACATTGAACATAAAAAGACTATTTAACAAAAGTTAAAATCTTTAGAAGCCTCACAGTTGTGATTTGATCATGCTATAAAATGTTGTGCATGTTCAAATATCTAAAACTACACTTTGTTTTTAGTACATATTAGTCACAGAAGTTTGAAATATTCTTTATTTAGTGCTTTCAAAAATCTTTCTCTCTACATTTATTCAGATACACTGTCTGAGTGACCCACTTCAGTACACAGTGGTGTTTTGAATGAGTCAGTGGCTTCTGAAGTCTACAAATCACATCTAATAGCATCTCAACAAGCAGATGTTTAGTGAAGGGTTTATAAAGACAGATGCAAAATAAACACACTTATCTATCAGTCAGCAATTAATGTGCTTTCATCCAAATGCCTTCTGATGTGCATCTCATTCAGCATTCTGCTGTAGGTCAGCTTTTATTTCAAGCAAAACATGTGATTTGTCTGCATCAGATGGGCTGGTAACATTTAGACTTTAACTCCTTCAATCCATATTTCAGTTTGGGGGTCTGTTAAAGAGAAACGTGGGACCAAAAATGCAGATTCCAGGGGCAAGAAGGTTCCTGAACCCACTGTTAAAATAAGGACATGTCTGTAGATTATATGGAACTGTAATGAGCAAGAAGTTAATAGGATGCACTGGTGCTGTTCTCTGAAGTTTTTTCAGCAGAACTTGCTCATTTCATGATAAAAGTTAGACAGCGTTTCCTTAATTTTACCAGAGGAATTTTTATATTGTAGGTAATATTAGGTAAGACCATCAGCACATGGCCTTGAATGAATGAGGCCAGCTGTTTGTAGGGTTCATCCTTGGTCATTCATTACCAATTATGTCAAAAACACAAAATATATTTTTCTAAACAATCAGAAATCAGTTATATTTGCATCAGTTCAATGAAATATGAGATATAAATAAAGATTGTAAACATAAACATTCACAAAAAGAAATACATATTCATACTTCTTACTTACCAGTAGTTTGTTAAAACAGTCTCACTAAAATACACACTAAAATGTAATATAAAACAGTACATTTAATTTAAGATAAAGTTTCCAAAATACATGTTTTAAATGGTATTTTCTATAGCTGATCAAAGTTATAAAATACATTAAGCTGTAGTACAGAGCAGCAGTGAATTAGATAAAAGTCTAAGTCCAGATCTATAAGATTTACCTGAATGTGTCTTTGCATCGTAATGTGAGATTAGATCAGGCATTAAACAAACATATTAGAGCGTTCCAAGGTCATTACGCGGCCTGTTCCGGAGCTGTAATGATTAAATGAAGGGAGACAGCAAAACACAAGGCTGCAGTTTACAACATAAAATACTGATGAATTACAGGTCAGCAACCTCTCGGTGCTTATACGGGTGGACATACAATGTGTGGGACAGGAGAATGGGCAGGGGCAATAGTGCTGTACACTGTAATCTGTGCTTAGCAGTGCAGCTCTCTGTGGCGGGGAGCAAATGGATCTGCCAAGCAGAAGTAGATTCATAAAATCCCTCAGGTGGCTCTGTTCATTTATCTACATTTTCCAGGGCTTCCAGCTGCCAAAAGCAGGTGGCACACTTTGGTTTGGAAATGGGCTGTTTTTAAGATGCAGAGCTCTTTAAAGGGCAGGAAGAAATGGACAGAGGGGTGCTGGTGAGGTTTTAAAAGGTGCCAGTGGGATGTAGGTGACAAGATCGTAAGGTGAAGGGTATCGAGTGGGTGGGAGTTCCACCTTACAGCCTTGTGAGGCCCTACATCAAAAGTGTCTCGCTGGAGTGATAAATTAAAATGAAAATGCCCTCATTTCTAATTTCCCCTCCTCAAATTCAATTTCCAGATTCGTGGTACACCCAGGGAGTAAAAGGCGGGGACTGAAGGGGGCCAGCAGAGTGGAGGCAGAAGAAATGCACTCTACCAGATAAGAAATTATAGATGGAAATAATCTGGGGATCTATTTCCTCTCCTCCCCTCTCTGGCCTGCTGTAAATATGATGTGGTGTAGAGGGAAATTAAAAATCTCTGTGATGCGCCCCATTGCAGTTAGCACTTGTTGGGGACTGAGGTGCTACTTGGGATTGGACTTAGGGGCTCAAACAGATGCTAGCCAACAAATATTCAGCACTTTATTCACATTGATGCACTGCTACCCTGAAACAGCATCCAGACATAACACAGCACCCACCCCCACCCCCACCCCCCACCCATACAACCGTAACAGTTTTTTTATGCTATATGGATTAAATTTTTTTGAAAATATATTACATCGGTTTTCATCCAAAACTCATTAAAATTCAAATATAATGTATTTTTAATTGTATTTTTGCTGCCCTTCTAAATTATATCTCAGGATTGACGAAAGGAAAAACTTTACTTTTACATTCAATGAGATTTAAACTCTTTTCACACACCGTTTGCCTTATCAGTGTACAAAATATGCCCTTGCTAAATGCTGCACAGGGTACGCATCAATTTGATTGTGTGGAAACTACCTTTGCCAGGTCAGAGGCGTTATCGGCATATCAGCGTCAACCCCTGATACCACCTCGAGACACCTTTAAACGTGATGCTGATGCTAAACAAAGGCACAAAGTTTGAGTAATAACAGAACTGTTAAATCATATTTACATTCATTTAAACTAGCTGCAACTAAGGTAAAAAAATACATTTAATACTTACACAAATCTACATTTAGCTGCTTCAGTCTCAAGCTACTGCTGCTATATTTTAGGGTAATTTTATGAATCACAGTCTTGTACTTTGAATTTGATTATAAACTTGTAAGTCACCTGTGATCCCTCATCAGGCAGCGGGTCTGGCAACCGGAGGGTCGCCGGTTCGATCCCAGCTCTGGCTGGGTTGCGTTGTCGTTGTGTCTTTGGGCAAGACACTTTACCCACCTTGCCTACTGGTGCTGATCGAAGGGACTTGGTGATGCATGGCACCCCCACCTCTGTCAGTGTGCCCCAGGGCAGCTGTGACTACAAAGTAGTTCATCACCACCAGTGTGTGAATGGGTGAATGACTGTTGTATAATTCTTGATACCCTTTTGTTACCCCTTTTTTGTTAAAAAAAACACTGGACAATAAATCCACTTCTGTTCACCAAGAGCATTTGGTTATTGTTACGTCCCTTATCCCTGACTGAGCCTGGTCGTGACATTAATGGGGGCTTGTCCGGGATGTTCATTTATCCTGGGACTGACTGATTTGGTGGTATTTGTTGTTGATTTGTTTGTTCTGACTGTGCAGCTGCAAACCCTTGAGCTGTTCGTTAGACATGGTGCAGTTTGATCATGAGCTGTTCCTTCTCTCTATCAGCTAAATCTTTGTCGTAAGAGCAAATTATCCCTGATTGCAGACCACCTCTCACTATCTTATCCAAAGCAGTTGTTTTTAGAGGTGAATGGAACTGAAACTCATCATGTTGCCTTTTCGTCTAGAGACTTCTGACATACCTGTTGTGCTGCCTCCTGCTGGTCCTCCCTCTGACAAAATGGGTGGTTTTGGGAACCCAGAGGTGAATACCGATGTAGGAGCAGGGACTGTGACACCTTACACTCTTACCCGGTTTGATTCTCTCTTAATGGTTCTACTGGGTCGATAGTTGATGCTCACACGAGGATTATTTAAGAAAGATATTAAATAACTTGTGGTAGTTAATCACTAATGGGCCACTAGGTTCGACTTTGGGAGCAAGGTGGTGTGTTCAAATGAGACAGAGATGGGAATGTGAATTTAAAGAATTAATAGAATTTAGTTAAACAAACAATGACATAATACAATACACAATCATGGAAAAGAAAATTACACACACGTGAAACAAACAAAATTAAATACACAATGAATTACCAATTAAGTAAATTAAACTTGGCCAAGTATTCTAAAATCAATATTTTGGGTAAATTCAGATGAATTTTGAATTAATCTTCGGTGCACCTTAGTAAACTGAGTTCTAAACTATTTAGAATAAATAAAACTCAGTTACTTGACTCCAATACCATTTTGGATCCAAAACAAATACCATTCACAAGCAGTGAATATTTTCACACAATAACCGCTTTGCACAATTCCAAAAATAATAATTAGTCGCTCAAGTTCAGTTCATAAAATGCTCAGGGTAAAGAAATGAAAAATAGGGAGAAGGTGGAATTGTCAGTCCATGGTCTTGTGCATGACCAGATATGTGCAAAAAATATGGCTGATACAGTCCTACCACACCACATGTGCAGCAGGAACAGTCCAAATGGATCGAAAGGAATCACAGTCTCGTTTCTTTCTCTTCCCTCAAAGCTCAGCTGGGTTGGCTCGCCATCTCTTGGAGGAATCTACCTCAGGAGAAGTTCATCATCATACAAATAAAAAAAACCCCAACCTGTCAATAGACAGGATCAGAGGAATGACATCAGCATCAATTAAGCTGTTCTAGCTCAAATCTACAATTCATGTTCACAGTTGATGTCATATTTGACATCAACTTACAGTAAAACATTCAAAATAGCAAATCACAGCATTTTTCAATACAACATGAATATATTTTAATTTAATCAACAGTTCTAGTAAAATTGTTGTATATAAAACAATAATTAGTAACAGAATTCACAACAGTCACAATAAAACTAGCATAAAATATCAAATAACTGACAATAAAACCATTTGATATGCTCACCAATCTCTATTACATTTTGAGGCAACAGTTTGGTGGCACTCAGTCAGAATTCACTGATTTCTAAACATAACAAGGCATACTTTTACTATTTTAATCACAATAACATAAAATATTACTGCAGAGAAACTGATCTCTGTTTACCATTTGCAGCACAGTGAGTAAGTTCTGGCAACTGCTGGTGAGTGACCGTTGACAGTTGGTAGCTTAAGGCCTATTCATACTCCACGAGAAGAAAGAAATTTGTTCTCGCTGGGGAGCGCCAAGAACAAGAAAAAAGTTAGTTTCGGCAGGGAGCATTCATACTCCCCGAGAACTCAGCTGTCGAACTGCTTCAGTGACGTATCAAATGGGTGTGCGTATCAGGTGTGTGTGTGTGTGCAGTTTAAAACGATCCGTCCTCGCTACGTGAGGAGCGGAGGTATACGGGTCTCCGGCGCAAACCCTCGCGGTTCGCGCTGGTCCTCCTAGCTCGGGTCAATCCAGACCGTGACTCGGACTCCTCGGTCCATCCGCACAAAGCAGCACAGCAAGTGCCGGAGAAAAACGTCAACCGCTACCCGCAGTAACCACGCTCATCCTCCCTTTCTGACCAATCACAGCAGTTGTTCTCGGACATCCTGCCGAAAAAAGTTCGGCCCGGCTGATGTGCACAAGAACAAGCCGTTAGCGCTGCCGAACTGGGTCTGCGAGAACAAAATGACGTCATTTTGTTCTCGCAGCCCCCAGCGAGAACAAAATTCTTTCTTCTCGTGGAGTATGAATAGGCCTTTATTAGCTGTCTGCTGTGCTCTCTAAATTGACAGAAAAACTGACATATCAGTCTCTAAACTCACTTCAAGTACACTTAGCTTGAAAAGCAACTGTTAATCAGTGATTATTTACTCACTGAGAGTCCGTTGTGAGCAAATTTAGAGCTTCCTTCACAAACTTCAGCCTCTGTCCTTTGAGCAGTGTTTCTCCTCCGATCACCAGCACTAAACTGACTCACACAGACAATGTCACCATGGATACGGAGCTGGGGGCGGAACATGAGTTTAGGTGCTCTGATTGGTTAAGCAGGCTGTCCAGTACCTTCTTAAAGTGGTACACTCATTTTATGTGGGTTACACTAAACTGCAGTGAGGCTATGTTAGCTAGCTAGAGCTTGAATCTCAGGTGAAGGCTTATATTTCAGCTGGTCCTGTGTCCTCTGCCAGTGGTCCTTCGGGGTTATCTTCTCACCTTGTCCAACCTTTTGATCTTACTAAGTATGTTGCTTTGGTGCCTGAGTTTTGAGAGACAGAGGTGGATAGTTACTTTTCTGATTATTAACGGATAGCACAAGCTTTGCAGTGTAGAATCAGGGGTAATGCTCAAGAGGTAAACAGCTCTCCCTCATGCTTGAAATCCTGAATTATTAAAAGGTTAAAGGTGCCTCTTTGAAGGCTTACAAGCTTGTTCTGAGGCTTAATATATAAAATATATAATTTTGATTTATAGTTATTAATTTGCTTTTAATCAATTATGGTGAATAAACAACAGTTTTCCAGTTTTATTTGACTTCTGGAGATCATCTCAAGACCCCAAACTTAGTGTAAAACAACCCATATTGGGTTCCCAACCTAAACTTTGTGATTATCTGGATCTGTAGGCTCTTGATAGCATGAGCCAAATGGGAACTGATTGGTTTTGTCACAATATATCACTGCATTACATTGTTTAAAATCTGATTTACTCATATCTGGTTCTGCTTTCTCTCTGTATAAAACCCAAGGCTTTCAGATAATACCCAGAATACAATCCCTATCCTCAGGCGTGTTGGAGAGGAAATGTCATGGATGTACAGTAGCAGCAAAACATAGAACACGAAGGAAGAAGTTTAAACCAATTTTTTTGCTTGATTGTCATGGGGAATTTAAGATCCCAGGCAAATGAAAGAGCTGAGAATGGAGTGATGACAAAGTCACAGCTGGAATTAGGAAATGCAGCATTATTATATGACTGTGGAAACAAAACACAGACTCTAGGGTCTCCCTACTGTCTACAATTCCATCTATTGATTATGGAAAAGGCTCAGGGACTGGTAAATGAAGTCACGTCTGCAAACTTTAATATTTACAGACTATTATATTATTTCATACATCAAAATATATATTTTTTATTCAGTAATGTGAAAAAAATCTTATGTTTGAGGTTATTTTATTTTATACATAACAACCAGTTGAAAGATAACACTGCTGTTTTTAGTCATTTAGAAATGACTTTTTATATAACTGCCTTTTCTGGAGTGTTTTCAAAAGTCTCTAATGCAAAAACATCCCCATAGTTACATTTGCTCACAGAATTTTTGCAGCTGATTGCATCTCCATTTAAATTCCTCTCTGCTTTGCTTTCCATTGCCTTGAAAGAGAATAGAGTACAAGGCGGAATGAAATGAGCATAAGCAAACATGGGTATTAGTTTTCAAACAGCCTTGCTCACTATTTCACTTTTCCAAAGAGCTGAAAAAAGACTGACACAAATAACTTTGATGTTTTTTTATCTTCTGTCGGCTCTTAGGGAAATGATGGAATACATACACCAAATAAGGAGAAGCGTCGATCAAAGCCATTGAGGATTTTCAGCGAGCAATAAAGCATAAAATCATCAAGTAATTAAGCAAATTCATGACCTTTCCCTTTGAGTGTGAATGTGCTCAGTGGTCTATTTATTGAGGCATGAAAACATGTCTTCTCTTAGATTTTCTGTTAAGTGTGGTATCACCATCTGCATAAAACGTCCCTATGTCTGTGGTTTAGATGCTCCCTCTCAACACTGAAGGTATTATGCAGATAACCAATGTGATTACACATCGTTAGAGGTGGTGAAATGTTGCTGACTATATTTTTGAGAGCAGGTCAGGGGTAAGTAACAAGGAGAGAAGTGCAGAATTTGCAGATTTCTTCCTTTACATGTGGTCAAGTCTTGCAGCATTTCATCACACTTTGACACTGCTGCATTTATTCAACAAAAAATGCCTTTAAAGCAGAAACATCTTTCCAAAAGAGCTTTTCTAAAATGCATTCTGTCTACTGGTTAACATTACAACAGGTTTAGCTGCAGTTTTGTCAGAAATGTGTGAAACACATTAAGATTTTGTAGCCTTGAACCCTGTGATTCTTTATAAATGTTTTTATCCTTTCAGAGGCTCTTAGTGGGCAAAAATTACAGGTTACTGTTAGACAATGATAACACCAGCTCCTTTCCCCCCCAACAAACACAAACAATCATACAAACCATTTAACTCAAATGCCTTCTTGGATCAACTGCCAGTGATGAACACAGATTGTTGATACGCTCTCTTATTCTCCCACTCAGTGTATCTCTGCAACGTGTGCAGCTGCAAAATGATGTTTCTAAAAAAACCCTGTTTAATAGTTAACACAACCGATTCTATAAACTTTGGCTATGTGTGCGCGTTTGCTCATGTCATGTATTTGATGGATGTCTGTTCGGTCACCTCATGACGGCCTCTGGTTTTTATTGGGGTTTAAAAGCTCTTTTGATTTCCCATTTGCATATTGGCTGTTGTTGATGTCTGTGGCTGGCTTATCGTGACATTCTTGCAAGACTTTGATGCCATTTTCTCATCACATCAAAGTCCCACCAAGACTCTCTCTGTGTTGCAATTTGGGGAAAATAAATGATCTAGAAATTAAGGAGGGCACATCGTCGACCCTTTGGCTGCAATGCTGGCCAGACAAAGCAATAGACTTCATTCTGCAGATCACATTGTGTTATACATGTAAACAATCAAAGTTTAAACTTTATATTCCATAAACATTTTTAAATAGATTTATTATTAAATTAAACTATTTTGCAGCTATTATAAATGCCATAACATTGAAATAAAGGTAATCTTCAGTGAGCTGTGATTAAAAACTAAAAGAATTTGACTGTGAACACACCTGGCTGAGATGAGCTTCCTGCAGAGTAGCTGGACTCACCCTTGGGGTAGGGTAAGGAGCTCAGTTATTTGTCATAAACAGAGAGTGCAGTTTCTTCCCTGCATCAAAAGCAGGCAGTTGAGGTGTTTGGCATCTATAATAAGGATGTCTTCAAGCCCCACCAGGAGGAGACCCCCGGGCATGCCCTGGACTCATTAGAGGCATCCAATAAAATTCTAGCTGCATGCAAAACATTCAAACCAATTCACTCAAATCAAATCATAAACCAGCTTAATAGTCATCATCTTTAATAATAAAATGCCAGCAAAAAAAAAGAAAAGACACTGCAATAATTCATTTCACCATAAATGGAATCAATTCTTTATGTCTATTTAATTTCATGGTCTTAAATCTGTACAGAGATAATGAATATGAATATTACATTTTAAGGGAAAGGAGGCTCCAGCAGAAACAGACTGAGGGAGGATGAACATCTTCCTCATTGAGCTGGGGTGCTTCGAGGACAGGAAATGGACAAATAATCCAGGGAGACCAGTGCTGAATAAAACAAAGAAACAAAAAACAAAACAAAGTTGATGACATTAATTGTGTATGAGCTTTATGAGTCTCTGTCTGAGCACACCATTCCCCCTCCTACAGCTGAACAGCTCTGTGGTGTAGACACAACAGTTCATACGAACTAATCCTCTAATGATCGGGGCTCTTGGATGACACAAAATCATAAACATAAGCCCCGATGTGTTCATTTTACTGGTCAGAACAACCATGTGTTTAGTTCAACCTCAAATCTTTCAATGCTTTGCAAATAATCACAAGAAAACTATCTGACACGATGACAATGTAACCCAGCCAGAGCTGGGATTGAACCAGCAACCCTCTTGTTTCCAGACCGGCCACTCTACCAACTCAGCTACACGTCACCCTAATAATAAATAAAGTTAGCTGAGCCTAGCATGGCATTAAAGACACAATTTAAGGCATGATTTACAACATGTACATAAATAATGAAGTCATTCAATGTAAAGAATGTATCTGTACTTATCAGAGAATAGGATGAAGCCAGAAGCTTGGGATATAAAAACAAGTGGGAAGTAAAACAGCAAAAAAAAAAGGTAACCCTTAAGATTTGTAATTCAGGTGAGAAACACACTTCTCAAAAGAGATCTTGGATCTAAGATTTGTCAGAGTCTTCCTGCAGCCAGCATTCTGTTAAACAATAAGATGATCATGGATCTATATCACAATTTACAGAAACATGTACAAAGAAATAAATCTGACATTTAACAAACCACATTTCAAGGCCTTTTTGTTTTTGTCTTTTAAAGTTTGAGTCTTAATTCTGTCTATTGAACTCATTGTTGGGAAGTAATGTGGAATATCATGCTGTGAAAATATCTTGAACAGTTATTTATGAGTGCGCGCCCTGACCTGCAGATTACTGCATGGCTTTTTGTGAGAAAATAAATTGACGGCCACAGAAGTCATCTGTTGAACACTCAATCTGCATCTTGAAACATGCCTCCCAGGATGTGAGTGGATGTAATTACAGTGCATTGTGTGCTCTCATCACTCTGACTGGGCTGCATTGCCATTTGTGTGTATATGCATAAACATATGTATGTATATATACAGGTGTGTATATGTATATTATATAATTTTTACAGAAAAATTAGGCATTGCAATCTCAAAATGAATATTACTTTTAAGGGTTTACACCTTTTTTCTCATCCTTGGTATAAAATGCACACCATACACGTGTATTGTTTGTAGGCAACCAATTATTTAACCATGGTTACTAATTTTCCAATTATTTCTCCGCTGCCTGCACAAATGTTCTGATCTGTCATCATCAATCATGATCAGTTTTGTAGTGTCTCTCATTGACCCCGTCATCTGGTGTACCTGCTGCCGTCCTTTCATATTCTTTTCATCTCATTAATTTAACAAATGTCAATTGTGCACGTTTCTGACAGGTTTCATTTTCTGTCTCAAATTTTAAATAGCTTTTATCTGTGTGGAATTATGGATTGCCAACTCATGCATTTATATATATAAGGCTGGGCAAACAATGCAAGGTTAATAACGCTCACTGAGACAAAGCGGCCGTTACTTTCTCGCTCATAGATGTGCGTGCGGTCGCTCGCACACTCGAGTGACGCCGAGGGTGTTTAAGGAGGAAGTTTAAAGAAAATTTAATTAAAAGAAAAGTGAGATACATTTTTGTTCAACAGCCTTGCTGGCATGACAAACAAGTCGGAGTCACAGAGGTTTTGAACTGCATAAAGATGGATTAATCACCTCAATGTGAGCAATACAATGTGCAAGTAATCAATCAAACTGTAAAATTACAAACTGTGACAGCAATCTATTCTTGTGTTTAGCCCTTTTGTATGTATTAATTCTTGTGGTCAAATCACCTCCACTTCAATCTGCTCTGCCACAAGGATCCATTTCAGCATTAAAATGGCCTCTGAATGATTGTTCTTTCAGTGAAACGTCTTAAACACCCTCTTTATAAAACTTTACACTGAATCAACTGACAGGCTGTCAACTAACTGTGAAAATTATAAGAAAACAAATTAAAAAGTGATAATAACTATATTTAAAGCTGTCTGCAAACTTTTTTGCAACTTTATCTTGCATGTACCATAACTACCTTTGTATATTATGATTATAAAATTATTTAAAGGTCCCACAGAATGCAATAGTCATATCAGTCCTAAAGACTGTGTATGAGACCCAAAAGTGTTCAAATATTTTCAGCTTTTTCACTTCGTTATTCTCCTTTTTGGGAAATGCGTCTTGAGCTAATGCTAAAATGGATGGTTTCAAAATCTTTCCCTTGATGACATCAAGAAGGGAACAGACCACTCCTCTCTAGAGGACAGAGCCAATCACCTTTGGCTATGTGAGCCCACCCCCTCTCTTTAAAAGCCACAGGAGCATGTATCCTCACAAACGATAGCAAAAAATCATGGCGAAGCTAAAAGCAAAGCACAGCAGTTGCTTCGTAAATGGTTGCATCAAGGAACACAAGTCTTTTTTATTCTCTTCATCTGAGACCCTGAAGACCTACTGATGTCTCCTGAATGTACAGAGAAGAGAGATCGGCGGGGCTTAAAGAACTGCTTCAAGGAAAGTTTTGCTTTAGGAAGTTGGATGAGGGGGTGGAAGAACAACAGCTGCACTTAAAGGGATACTCCACCGGTAAGTTATTTTTTGTCTATTGCCGTATTCCTCATACTTAGATAAGTGGGCAAAAACAATTTGTAAACAGCCCAGCCGTTTTCCTGATCCGGCAGTACTCCTTTAGCATTAGCTTAGCGTAAAACACTGTAAGTGAATGGTACAAGCATTCTATTACTTTAAAGTAAGGGCCAAGTTTACCAATGCATGGCTTTTACATGTCATTGAGATGAATAGTTTCAGAGTGGATATAAAAAGCATAACATTTAAATTAAGATTTTTTTTTGTTGTATTGCTGTTATTTGATTTTAGTCTTTAATTATAAGATGATCTTGAAAAAACTTGAAAATCATCTTTAGATATGAATTTTTTATTATTTTATTTTTTTTACACAGGTATTTTCCAATGACCTTTCCAAATGACCATTCAGGTGAAAAACATATGCTTAGACTTTGGAAAAACATATTTGACAAACAAAATAATAATGTTTTTAAAAATTATTATATCATATTAAAGTCATTCCATACCCTACCAGTAGAGCACTGGAGTCCAGTGGCTTATGTGGAAGTCTACCATCAACACTCTCACTTGAAACTGCTTTTGAATCCCTCTCTACTGCAGTGACCACTGTGCATCAAAAGTTAATTCTATTTCACATGTAAATACACTGGGACACTTTTCTGTCATGACTCTTTTCCATGTCATCTTGTGTAGCTGTAATTAATTATGTGATGCTTAAAAAGAACACCATGAATAGAACGGACTTTTAACCCCACGTCTTCCCTGTGAAGACTCTGGCTTCAGACAACAGAAATAGGTGGAGACACGTCATCTAGTTCTTATTGAAGTCAATGATTGAAGCTGACAAATAATCACAACAATACCTATGCAGTTTGTCCCGAGATTAGATGTAAAGATAAGAAAATACAAATAATTTTTTTCAAAAATATAAATTAATATCATGCCACTGATTTAGGAATCCCTAGATTTAAGTTTCAGGACACTTTTCAGAATGGATGTTTTCTGATTGTAGCAAATGAAACATCTAAAACATGTCACCTGGTTGTGCTTATGGTTAGAGCTTGTTTATAGCTGCACTCACATGCAAAAATTTAGCAAATTTCTCACACCTCCTGAAATGAATGAACACGTCATGCCTAAAATCGGCCTGATATTTTTTAATGCAGATTTATATTTTGTCAGAATGAAATGTGAAGTTGACTCTGAGTTTTAGATCTGAATAATACCATCAATATCAGGCATTTATTTTGAATAAACCTTGACCATTAAAGTCCATTTGGTACCAACTTTTCTCGTTCAAATAAGGAATTTTAACTGAACCCAAAGATGTTTTATTTTGGTGGAAAAAATTGATCTGTGTGCATACACAATTTGTTAATTTATTTAATTACTTGTTGCCATTTAATTTAGCCTACATGCTTTTGGTTCCTAGAAGGAAACAGGAGTATCAAGAGAATCCACAAATGTATGCATATAAACTCCAAACAGAAAGCCCCAGCTGGGTGTTGAACTCAGGACTTTTTTGCGAACAGTGATCATCAAATGAACCATTATGACACAACAAAACTGTGCACAGATTAAGCTGTGCAGGATGATAAACAGCACAATTTTTTGTCATTACAAAGAAGAAAAATAAGTATTTCATGAATGTTTTATTTTCAACAGTCTCCAGCAGTTAATGGATCACTCATAGTTTATATTATGTATAAGCAAGCTCCACTGCTCCTGCTGCTAGTTGCATTTTTAAATGGTTGTAGACAGTCAGAGCAGGGATCTGATGCACAAAGAAGAAATCAGATTTCGGAAAAGGTTGATGTTTTGGGAATGTTTTACACACAGATCGCTCTGAGAGCTGAACTGGAAGTGATGAACCACCTTGTTCCTTTAGTGTTATTCTGAGACTATCAAAGGCTTAGCATTGAGAATATATTGTAAATCAACACGGTTTAAAGTGCTGTAGTTTAAATAATGCATAATTCCTTCTTTTCCCAGTATATCCCAGATAGAAAATATCAAACAGAGAATTTCTGATGGATGCAAATCACATATTTCTCTTATTCATAAGTAAACAAGTCGAATCCATTGATTTTCAAAGGAAGCTGCTTGATTATGTCTTCATTTTTTTAAGCCCGGTTGATTTTTAAATGAGATGAGGGAATTTGAAATACAACAGGGAGTCCTGGGCTTGTCAAGGTTGCTTGCACATACACATATATCCACTGGATGTGCTTAACGTGTCAAATGGTTTTTCATACGGATTTTGATTTACATTCCTTCGAAGGAGGGATGCGGTAAAAGATCCCCTCTGCACTAAAGGACGTGGGTGATATTGCTGTGTATTAATGATTGCCTCTTTTCCTCTGCAAAGTATCAAACAGAAATTCCAAGCAGGACACACAAAGAGCGAGGCTGAGCGAGGAGATCTAACAGATTTCAGCATCACACACTGTCTGCCATATTCTATTACTTACTTTGGAGCTGTAATAGCGTGACCTTTTATTTCCTGACTTATGCTCTCTGATTCACCCTCATGTTCCAAGACAACCATACATCACGACTTGTTTTGATCAATAACACATCCCGGTATTATTTAGGAAACACCTTCACGGATGATTTGGACATACATCTAGCTGGGCTTTGGTTTTTTTGATCGTTCGTTCATGTTTGCTGACGCTCAACTAAGACCCACTTAGATGATCAATAAGGAATGTTTGTTTATTCGCTCTCCCAAGCTCTAGCAGCACAAAGCCCCATCATTTACCCAGATCGCATTAGCGTTGAGATAAGGGGCTATGTGTTTTCTTGCCTAGCCATTTGAAACTCAGGGGGGGATTTATTTATATTGCTCCCATTAATATCAAACATAACTAATGAGGTGTGATTATCCTGTGTGCTTATTGTAATAATGATGAATATCAAACAATCATAAAGAGCCGGCTCTTGGCTTGCTTTACAGCACTGTGTCATTCTCAGCTTGAACTTATTCAATACCTGTGAGCTTTTTTACATCTATAAAGCAGTAAATAAACTACAGCAACAGCAGAAATGACAGAACAGCTCCCACTGGGAGCAAGATTTTACTGTGATGTATAGTAGTAATGGGACATATCTATATGCCTAACCAAAACATGACACAATGCTGTTATCAGCCATGAAGATCATGCAACACAATTGCATGCTTATCCTGCCTGTCGGTGTAATTAATGTGTAATCATTTAGACAACCCTTTTGCAAACAAGTGTGCAGTATCTGTGGATATTTACCTTTTTGTCTCTCCTTTCTGAGTGTGCTTTCCTTTATCTCACTTTGTGTCACATAATGCAATATTTGTGGGCAGACCGGTAATCTTTCCTCCAGATCATAGCCAGAGCCCACACTCATTGAATATGGACCAGAGCGTTATCTGGCCCGGCCATGCCACCTTACTCCTGTTTAATGTTGGTCTCATTCTATTTAGCTTCAGTGTAACAAAGAAAATAGAGACGTCTGTAAGAACTACTGTGTTATCTCTACAGGATTATTGTGAGCAATTTTGAGACAAGCACTTGGACCAATTTTTAAAGTCAGCATGCAAATACTGTAAATCTTTTTGTTTAAGTCAGTTCAAGTCGGTTTCTTGATATTAGCGTCTATTAACAACAAAAAGCTTTTATAAAAAGCAACAAGTCTAATGTAAAGTTTAAAAAACGTCTAATTTAAAGTAAAAAGCCAGTTTATGAAACTGTATTAGTATGCAGAAAAACACTTCCAAATTTAAAAAAGAAGCTAAAGTAAAATGTCCACCATCTAGAAGTACATTATCACTGCTTTCAGTGTAAGAAAAGCAGAAAACTGCATCAAATCTTCATCTCAGCATCTCATCTATTGCAAACACTCTCTGACAGGGGGAAGGAAAACTCCATTAGAACAGGAAGAAACCTTCAGCAGAACCAGGATCAGAACCAGAACAAGGATCAGGATGGAAATGGAAAAATTAACCAACAACAATAATAATCCTGTTTTTATATGAAGGTTATTTTGTGTCTTATTAATCTATAAAACAGGTACTTCAAACTGATTTTTGAGAAACTGCAAACAAGGAAAAATAAGCAAACAAAATACATATTACATTTTAAAATGATCTTTATTTGCCCTTTATTGCCCCCAGACCCCCTTTACATCAAAGGTGAGTGTAAGGGTCCAAACCTTCCGGTTCCTCTGTGTTCTCATCTCTGATGATGTTTCCTGGTCTGAAAACATTGCAGCAGTCTTTAAGACTACGTTTTTGTTGCTCAGATTAATTATTCATTACCTTTATTGATTAGTGTAGATTAATATAAAATAGAATATAATAGAAAAACCATTTATTGTGCCTCTATTAGGAAATTAACCTAGACCAAATGGTATTATAGTTATTGTTGAAAATACCATGTTGGTATTCAATATTATAAATAGAATAATTAAGATTGAATCGGTTAAATTGTAAACTTCACATTGTTACTGTGATGTAACAATCAACAATGTTACAATGTAACAATACTGTGATGTACGATGTGTTGTTTTGCTACTTTAAAGAATATAGAAGGAAAGCATGTAGTTGGAAATAAATAAGTTCTCTTCTTCCCACTCCTTTTCGGACAGCTGTAATTATATTAAATGTTTTGATTAAATTTTCGGAAATGCTTCAACACTGTGTACAATGATTGTTTTGTTATTCATGTTATCTGTCTGAAAAAAAATAATCCATCCATCCATCCATCCATCCATCCATCCATCCATCCATCCATCCATCCATCCATCCATCCATCCATCCATCCATCCATCCATCCATCCATCCATCCATCCATCCATCCATCCATCCATTGAAGAAGGCTCAGAAAGCGGCTACACTTCCTGAGGGTCATCAGGAAGCATAATCTGCTGACTGTTATGCTCCAGCATCAACACGCTGGAGAGCTGCGCAGCTGGGTCCAATCTGCAGTCGTTCTGGGGCGCAGACTGGGTCTGTTGTCCCCTGGGTGGTGTGTGATCCGGAGTAGAGAGCTAACAGCAGTTTAAAGTGTTTAACTAGACAAACCTAATGATTTTTGGTGTGGGATTCCACTTTCTAACTTTGTTTTAGAGTCTAGTTTTAACCTCTCCAGACTTTATGTCATTTTAAGTCATTTTACCTAAAGACAGCACTTTTAGTTCTTAGCTTTTCTAGTATTTGGGTTGTAGCTTATTTAATAGTAATCCAGTGATGTGATTTTAGTTAGAAGAGCCATTTTAGGTTATTAATCCCTGTTGGTCGGGTTGTTTAGTTTTGAACCGTCCTCTTCCTGTTTTATTTTGTATAATAATAAATGTCCTTTTTGTTTTGAACCTCACTGTTTTGTGTTGGCCTCCTCTTCTACTCCTAGACCTGATAGGAGGTCGTAACACTGACCTTCCATCAAGAGCCTGCTGACATACTGTATCACAGTATAGTACGGCAACTGCACCATGGTAGACAGGGAGAAACTTCAGAAAATAGTAACAGCAGCTCAGAAGATCATTGGCTGTCCTCTCCTTTCCCTGACAGACATCTACTCCTCCCGCTGCTTCAACAGAGCAAAAAACATCATGTAGCACTGGGCCGTTGTAAACTCTCAGCAACGCCACCTGGGGACTTCACCCCAGAAAGAACAGGAGGACATGTAGATCCACTCTACAAACTACAAAAGTCACCGACCAAGTCCTCAACCAGCCTGCCTTCAGCTCTGCCTTTGACACCAGACTTTTCTTTCAATAACTCAGGGAAACATAACAGCAGAGTCAGCGAAAGCGCAGACGTGACAATAAATAACACAGACTAAATAAACAAACAGAAGCTGGGTGACCAGAGCAGAGCACATACCTGGCGTCTTAATTCCGCTCACCTAAGTTGGGAGCACGGTTGTGTCTCATGGCAGTCCCGAGCTCAGCCAAGTTTTCTCCAGGAGCCCTGAGCATGACTGTCACCACCACAACTGGCGACTTGGAAGTGAGGTCAGCAAGGAGAGCTGGGAGACCAATCCTCTGCCTTTTTATAGGGCTCCCTTTTAAGGTGATTGGTGCCACAGTTACCCCAGCCAATCATCCTGCTACAATCATCAAGGACAGTTCCCATCCTGGTCATGACCTATTTGAGATGTTGGCCTCAGGGAGGCGCTACAGGTGCATCAGCACAAAAAAAAAAGATTCAAGAACAATAGGCTTTATGCACAGAGTACTTAGTAGAACTTCCGGTTTAAAATTACCTCGCGGGACCATTTCCGGTTCCATTTGAAACGTGAAGATTTCCAGAGTTAGAGTGCATTTCCAGCTGAAGATATTGTTTATAATCAAAACGAGTAATAGTATAGTATAGTACAGAATGATATATATATTATAGCACTAAGAAATGAAGCCATCATATAAGTATCAGCGGACGGGAAGCCTCGACAGCTGAACACTGCTGTGCTCCGTTGTGTACCGCATCAGCTGAATATAATTCATCAGTCCGTTTCCACACATTTCCACTGAATAAATAACTACAAAAAGGAAGGATTGTGAACTTAAGAAGAGAAAACGTGATCATTTCTAACCACACCGTGTCTGCAGTCCACACTTTGCAGCACAGTAGTCAAAGAGCCGAGTGGACGAGGCTAATGGAGGAGGCGCGGCGCCGTTCGTGTGTTATTTCACTGGAACAACTATTCTTTTGGTGAATGAAGACTTGGTGTTTGATAACGTACAGCTAGACCAGAGAAAGTTGAAAGTTGGGAAGCAGTTGGAGCCCACGATCACGGCTATATAGATCTGTCTCACTGTTTTTTGATGATGGAAGCTACGAGCTAACGCTGTTAGCTTACCTTCAATTTCATGAATAAAGCTGGTTATATACAGCTTAAAGTCCTTCACCCGCTTGCTCGCAGACGTCTCTGTGTGTTTTTCAAAAATCCGGTGGACATCGTTTACCGTGATGCGCGGCAGGTCTTGAAGAAAACGGGTAAAAAAATCAATTTTGTCCAGTTTGTGTGGGAACAGTGTTGAACCGGAAGGGAGCGGCAGCCTCTATCGCAACCAGGAAGTGACCGTGCATAAACCCCATTTCTTTCCAAAAGTAATCATCACTATAAACTCCCAAATGCACTGACTCATAGTTTAAAAAAAGCAATACCAGACCTCTTCCATACATTCACTGTGATATTATTATTTACTATCTCTGTCAACACAGCAAAACATCTGTACACTGTCAAATATAACTAGCCTTGATTTTCAGTCTCCATCACATGCCAAATATGTTCATCGCTACTGTGCAATACTGATCATGTGCAATTAGCCACTTTGGATATTTGATTTTGAAAATAATATTTATTATTCTCTCCTCACATAATTTTTGCACTCAGACCTGATAACTGTGCAACCATCATCCTACTGCAGACCATCATCCTACTGCAGACCACCATCCTACTGCAGACCACCATCCTACTGCAGACCACCATCCTACTGCAGACCATCATCCTACTGCAGACCTTATATCTTGTTTCAGTTTTTTTGTATTATCTTATTAGCATGTTTGCACTGCAGAAAGTGCTGCTTTCAATCTCATTGTACATGTGTATAATGACAATAAAGTTATTTTATCTTATTGTTTATCTTATCTTTCTTTTTGAAATAACATTTATTGATTAAAACTAAAAATATATCATTGATTTATTCAGCTTTTAGAAGAAAAATAAAGTTTTTTCATGTAAGTTTGGGGATGTTTTTCTTTGCAATTCCCCACCCCCACCCCCTGTTTTCAGTTTTTCAAAATCTGGTTTTACCGTAATTAGTTTTTTGTTTGAAGAACTTTTTTTATTATCTATTAATAAGGAGACAAAATATCCTTGATACTTTTAAACCTGAAATGCAAACTCAACCAGAAGGACTGAGAAACTATTTAGAAGTTTATCTTAAAACAAACAAACAAACAAAAAAATGAAGAAACTAAGAAAGTATATTTTAAACAAACTGAAAAATAGGTCAAGGCCAACAAAAGCTCTCCTCAAATTAAAAAGTAACAAAAAAGTTTTTTTCTCTTGTGCAAAAATCAGTTTCCCAAAAACGAAAACGAATCATTAGTTTAGTAAAATCTGTTGTGCAGTAAGGGTTTTTATGAGCGACGCAAGAAGCATCAAGCAGTTATCCGACGGCTGTTACAATTATTTGTTACAGATAAACTGCAGCTCAGTGCCAAATAAATTCTGGCTCATAAAGACTGAAAGTTGAGCATGATTAAAATACATGAGTTGCTGCATTAACATTTTAGAAATGTATCATGCAGAAATGTGATTCAGAGCACATGCAGTATTTAAAACAGTTTATTAAACCATTTCTTGGCAGTGATGGCTGAAATAAGGCATAATATTGATGGAAAGTTTGTGCAGGATGAGCAAATGAACTCATGAACTCATCCTCAAAATCGCATTTGAAAACTTTTAATTCCATTTATAACTATATTTTAGTATTTTTATTTTATTGCAGTCTAGATTTTCAATTTGCTAGAACATTTCTCTATAAATTGCCTTTAAAATAAACAGACTCTATGAAGCTTTGTATTTATTTTGTTTCTGGTCCGGTCTACAGCAGTCATGTGATTCAGTTCTGTATTCAGCAGTTGGCCTGTGAGTCCTCTACTGACGAGGCCTTGACACCAGTCACAGCTCTATACACAGTCTCCGCACTCCACTGCTAATTTCAAGCATTTCGACCTTTTCAAATTCTTTGTGCCCCCCCCCATCCAGTCCTCTATGGTAGCACTAATTTGACAATGCTCTTTTTTCCCCTTCTGTAATTTCACTAACGATGAGATGCTTTCATGAATATTTTGTGAATATTTTGAAGAGATTAACCATTAACGGTGTTTTCCATTGTTTTTGCAGTGATTGCATGAGACAGACTAAGTGCCGTGCAGTCACACTAGGTTGCCTCACATTTATCATCATTGTTATTGTGACCTTAATAATATCTCTTTGATGATGCAATGTTTAACGCTTGTGGTGATTAATAGTATGTGATTATCTGTTCAATCAGCTCTCATCATGGCGCTGAAAAGATTTATTGAGATTGCGGTTTGAGATGTGTCACAGATATTTAACTGTGTTTTCTCCCCTCAATTTACAAAATTACTTTTAAAAAATGTTTTTTGAAGACTTTTTTCTTAAGCAAAGAGTTTCCTCACATATGCCATGAATTCCTTACAACTATTTAATTTGAGTTGAACTACAGGCACTCCTGTAGTGAAAAGCCATCAGTGGTTAGAGATAAATGCCATAGATTGACACAGATGTAAAATGACTCGCTATAGTTGAGTTGAAAGCAGAGGTTGAACTCTGCTGCAGCTCTTATGAAAGGTGATTTTGAACCTTGTTAGTTTGTGGGCAGGACCGTTTCAGTGCCTCTTGATTTTCTCCTTCAAATAACCTTTTATGTTCTTTTATTTATTTCGCTCATCCTTCTGTAATCTGTCCTCCCATTAGTTATATATCTCATGTTTGATTTAGATTTCTTTTCCTTTGAGGATTTTAGTTGTTTTGGAGGCCGTCTTTCTTCCTTTAGAGATTCTTTGTCCTCCAGCGCTGTGTGACACTCTGATTGCGAGTCAAATAAACAATAGAGGGTTGTGAAAGGACGTGAATTACTTCAACTGATGATTTATCTAGCACAAGATCAACCAATTTCTCTTCTTATCTTGTCAATCAATAGAACTGTGCCGTGCTTTTCAAAGCCTTCCTTCCTCAGGATGCCATTTCATTGACTTGTTTTCTTCTCCGTGCTCTTCTGTCAGCTAAATGGTATTGTTGCATGAGCAGTTGCACACGAGGAGGCTTAACGAACATCAGGCACACAGCACATGCTGGAAAAAAATCGTTCTATTAATTAATGATGTAATTAAGGTTTTGTCATTGACATGGCACCGTCTGACAGGGATAGATGGGGTACTTGGTCCTGCACCAGGCAGTTGCACATTCCATAATGAATGGCAGCTATTACCTGCACGTTTGGGTGGTGATGGGGCCACCTGCAAAGTCTTGGCTTTCCCGCCCCTCCTCGCTCCTCTTTCCTCAACGCTTTATCTCCTCCTAACAGTTTGGCTTCCTTTTTCTGACCTTCTCCTTCATTTAGCAACCTCTTAATTTAACACAGCGTCTCTCCTTGTGTTCATGCATTTTACCAGACCCTGCTGCTCTAACTGCCGAAAATTAATGTCAGGTAATTTAACCAGAGGAACCCTTTAGCCACGTTTTTGTTAGCAGTTAGTGTCACCCTTATACATGGTTTGTTTATTCAATCTGGTGAAAATGTTCATGTTACATTAGTGTAATGTCTCCCAGGGGTATCTTGGACATTTTTTTTATAAGTTTAACATTTAAAATCTTCTATCTGCTCCTTTTCATTCAAATTGCTTGTGTTATGTATATATTTTGTTGTTGTTGTTACTGTTTTTTATCTTTTTATTTTATTTGAATGAAATAAATTTTAATTAAAAAAAAAATCCATGCACAAAAAAACCCTTTCTGTTATGTTTACCTGAGTACTTTTTCCAAGATCAATCCTGCTAAAGGACTTTACCTCTGAAGGAAACCTTACAGAACATTTGAGTAATCTATCAATTCGTTTTTCACTATCTGTCCAGGGTCAGGTTGTGAAGGCAACAGGCCTATTATCATTCTGCCCTGGCTTACAGTTAAAAAGGAGGAGGAGGAGGGGGGGCTGGCAATGTGACGATAAAACAACAATATTAAACAGAACATTTATCTCTAAAGTTATTTAGTGTTTTTATTCATTTTTCTCCTCCACATCCATTATGTAATAGTTCTAACGACTTTTAGGACTTTCTTTTCTACAGGATTGGAGGCACTGGTAATACCTTCATTACTGCAGATGAAGCTCAGATCTGCTGGTCCATCTCTCGCTCCATCTCACTGTTACTTGCAAATAAAAACCAATATACTTGAACTCCTTTGCTTCAGGCAACAACTCACTCCCAATCTGCAGGGAGCATCCTACCTTTTTATGGTTGTTAAAGTTAAAACAGCATTTCAATAGGCCCTGCACATTTGTGCTTAAATGATACAGAATCTGGCTGGAAAGAAATAATAATAATCAGACATCCGAGAGTTACCAGGGCTACCAACACTGAGAGCATTATTCTGCAAGGCAGGGTGTTTTCAGCTGTTGGGCTGTAACCACCAAGACAAATTATTTTCAACACTTTTGAAAATGCTCATGAATAGACTCCTACTGTCCACTGTGGCAGCTCGAAAGGATGCTCAGCGCTGAAGTGCATCTAGACTTCAACTTGAAAGAAATTACATTTAAAGTCAAATAAATAAATGTTTTTTTCCATTTGTCTGTCCACCTGTCTATCCATCCCTCCATTTGTTTTTTCCTATAAGCCAGATGAAAACATCTAATCAACACCAGTGATTAATTATTAAAATCAAAGAATGACATTTAATATTTCTTCAGTCACTCTACTGATGTGGAGAATTTACTTTAGAAATCAGAGAATTATTAAATTTAATTTAACTGAATACGTTTTGGAACTCAGCTTTAAAACTACAGTTTATATTTATGCTGATTATTTGTAGAAAAGTGATTTTTTTTTAACATGAAATATTTTCTAATAAATTTATCAAGAATGGACATTTACTCTCCCAAAAAAGACCAAAACAACAAAACAAAAACTGTTTTTGTACGTTCACTCAGATGTACACAGTCCTATTTCACCCATGACTTTCCACCCCTTTAATCAGTGCTGGGTGTTTGGTGTAGTGTGAAAAGCAAAGCACTCAAAGGAACTCAGCATGGTGAGAAAATGCAAATGCCAAATGGTTAAAAAAACACAACAACACAGTCTTAAATTTAAACTTCGGCTGTGAAGCAAACTGCGAACTGGAGGTGAAAAACACAGAGCAACTGTGCTGCTAAATCTGGCAACAGGTGGAAATAATAATTAAAAAACCCACTAAACAATGAAACAAACAAACGAGTGCAGCTTTGTCTTAAAGAGTAGAGGTGGGCGTTGCATGTTGATGGAGGCAGATGGCCTCAATGCTGCGCTGCAGACTCTCTAATAAGTTAGAGGTTCTATTAAACTTGTATTAAAGCTACTTTTTGTCACACTGAGAAAAAGATTAGATGCAACATTAGGAGTAATTTTATTTTAAACTCAAATTACATTAAAAATTCTTCTTTTTGCACCAGATTGAAATAAATCTCTAGCAATACAGTGAAATTAATGTATTGCCCAGCACTATAAAGCGCACCTAGCAGGATATTTGTTGTTTACTCATATGAATAATCCAAAATAGGGATCTTTAGATAACTTTGTTTTGATTGGTATTGGAATAACTGACCACGCTCATCTCCCGATCTCAGCATGCTGTAATACTGCAGCCAGAGACGCTGTGATGGCTGCCAAAAATTGATCAGCTGTTATTGGAGTGGGGATATCCTGTTTGAGCCGTTGACAACACCAGCAAACTCAAGCTGTATAGAAAAGCTTACTATCACCTGTGGGGTGTGTTATCAGATGTGACCACTACTGTATTGGCTTTACTACAGATATTTACAGTTCTAAGGTCTGCCTGTTGTATCCTGATGATTTAGGCTATTTTATGGAATTATTAAGAGGTTACTGTAAAGCCTTATCCATTTATATTTTTTATACAGTATATGCTTTGTAGATTTGAAAAAAAAAAGATGTATATGGCATATTTATGTCCTTATTGATAATATGGTTAAGAAACTACTTGAGGTACAACATGAATACATGGTTTCTTTAGAGCTACTAAAGTGTCAAACACATGCATTAGGACATTTTTAAAAGCTATTCAATTCAATTCAATTCAAATAAATTTATTTTGAACATGCAGCACCACAGGTGAATAAATCGACGACACAGAAATACAATAATAAACCAAAACAGAACAATAGCTCAACAATAACTCAAGATGTCCTTTCTACTTCCAACCACATGTTAAAAATCAGCATGAGACAAATAAACTTTGTCAGGACATCCTTAAATAAGATGTCAAAAAAATAACTCTTTTCTTGTCTTTAGTTAGTGTTTCTGTAGCCAGTTTTAACAACTAAAATCTGGTATTAGCATATATACATTATAATTTGCCTTTTCTATTTGTGGAGTTTAATACTAGACTTACAAATGAAAGGTAATTCAAAACTATGATAAGTTATCATTTTGTGTGATGAAGGTTTGTCAGAAATGAATCATTTCATCTGTGCGTTATCACATATGGACCATGTCATGCTTATTTGGCTGAGCAGATCAGATCAGTCCTTTGCATGATGCAGCATTGTTTTCTTGTTTATTAGCCAGCCTATTGCACCAAGCTTTATGTGTCTGTCAATGTATATTCTTCCTTTTTTATGCATTCTTTGAAATTCATGACTCAAAGACCTGTCTTCTGACCCCCCCCCCCTGCATTTTTCTCCTCAAGAGCGTATGCAGTATCAACTCAGATATTGCCTGCAAAAGGAAATTAGTCATTTCAGGAAATCAATCTTTCTCATATAAATTCCTGCATCAACTTGACCTGTTTCCAGATGAAACATTACAGGGAAGTGATGGGACTCTATCCTCAGAGAGTTTTTTGGGGGGATGGTTTAAGAAATTTGCTCAGTTTATTTGTTAGTCCCTTCAAATTTAACTTGATGAGACAAATTTAATTCCACAAGAGATTGTCCTTTTAACATCTCAAACACGCATTAAATTTAGAGTGGGGATGTTAACCTCGCATAAGCAAGACTACAACTTAATGAAATTGATTTTGAATTATGTGATGTGAGTGGCTTTACCAAAGCTAAGCTTAAATTGGAGTTATGATGGTTTCAGAAATGAGCCAAACATAGGGCCAAAGCTGTTCAAATTTCAATTATCTTGTAGGAGGTAAGAGGAGAAAAAAACACACGATGAAACAGAATGAGAAAGGGGGTTGGGGGTGGGGTGTCTGTGAAATGCGAGAGAGGCTATATCAGCCTGATCAGTCATCCATCCCCCTCCAATCTCCTGATAAAGCAGGTACTGCAGGAGGTGAAACGATGTGTATCAAGACCTCATGAAGATCGATGGCATCCTTCTGCCAGATTTGAGAGAGACAAAAGAGAATGAGCGCAAGAAATAAAAGAAAGAAGGCTATCTAAATTGGTCAACACAAAAGCGACGAGTCAGAGGAGATTGCGGACTATTAAAAAGTAAGAAGAAGAAGAAGAAGGAGGTTCTGTTTTTCTGCAGCCTGTTAACACAACATTGGTGCGACGTGGTGAATAAGCCCCTGTGAAAAAAGGGAGGGTTATAATCAGAAATCTGATTTTGTGCCAGGTGTGTTTATGTACACAGAGCTCTGGCAAACAGCAGAGCGACAGGTGATTTCAGCATTTAGAGCTCAACAGGCCCACAGATGTCGAGGTCAAACTTTGGTTTTGCTAATACACGAGCTTTAAAACAACCCTGATTTCTATCCCCCCACTTTGATAGCCTTCATTATTACATTTACACAACCTTCAATAAACACTGATCATATAGGTTTAAAGTTTAAATACAAGACCAGTTAAATTTGTTAAATTATTTTCCTTCATGAAAATAAGAAGATGGTTGAGTAACAAACTAGTAAAACCAGAAATGTAAATCAATTTATTTTAGTTATTGAGACAATTTGCAAAAACATAGCATTTTTACCATTGGAACTACTTCTTTTATGATTGTTTTATTTATTTGATTTGAACGTTAAAACATGTTTTTTTATTTATGAAGAAAAACACGAACTTCTTTCATGATGCATAAAATCATGTTCTTGTTGGTTTAGCAAAAAACAAATGCAAAAAATGAGGGAAACCCAGAAACAGTGAATGCAAACAGACAAATTAAAAAATGGTGGTTCAGTTATGTTTTACATATCAGCTTTGGTTGCAGAGATTTGATGTAGAATAATTGTGAAACTAAAGCCTGCTTCATAAAATTATGGTCTGTTTTTATTCAGACATCATATGTGTGTTCTCCCAAATTGAGTGAATTTTGAAGTACTTCTTTAGTGAATCACTTCCAGTACAGCAGCTAAAGTTTAACTTTAACCCTGGACTGGAGATGTGGTCCTTTTAAATGAACCAAATATTAAACACAAAAGCAGGTTTTGTCTTAAAATTTCAGATAAATTAAAAGCTTTTCTTTAAATCTATTTTATTTCAACCCACTGGCAGGGAATCAGTACAGGGCTTGAATCTACTGAAGCACAACTAAAAGTTTATAACTAAACTTTGTGATCTATAGTTTACCATCTACACACACATTCACTCACACACAGCATACAAGGCTGATATCAAGTAACTGTTATGACTATTATTACATTTCCCTTTTCCAGTAAAGTTTTGCAGCTCATGCATGTAGAGCTGCTTTTTTACTGAAACTGAATGATGATTAGACGGCTGTAGTTGTGGGGGAGGGGCTAGTTGATAAAGCATGAATCACTCAGCTGGAATCAAAATGGACGGAAACCAAGCAGAGGCCAAATACATCACAAATATATAAAAAAAAAATAAAAAAAAAACACTGACAGAATGTGTAATATTAGTTTCTCAAACTTGTGAAAATGCTCATGAACAAAATGTGCAAAAAAAAAAAGCAGGTGTTAGATATTTTTCCACATTTCTGCAAACACTTGCATTCTGGTATCACCCTCCCACAGTGTGATTTGGAAAGGGCTTGAAGCACAAAGGGCTTTTGTTGTCTGAGAGATGGTTGGAGGTTTGCCCAAACTGGACTTTACCACTCTTCACATGGCGAGCCACTGGTGATCTACACGCTGTTCTTCAGCTTATTTTTCCTCAGTCAGTTGTGTATCTGACTCTAACTTTTTCAGAGGGCATAGTTTGATTCCACAGATGTTGGTCCGACTGATGATTAAACATGGAAAGACACAGTAGACATATTGGTCAATCGCTGCATTATTTCCTCATTAGATTTTTCAAAGAATGACCAGTTGGCCAATAATTCATTTATAAAGAAGTCAGACTTAATCATCATTAAATGTTTATGGTCATGTCATTCACTGATGCTCGGCTGAGGACAAAATCTGTTTAAGAAAGAATGAAAATCTATCGATTATTGATTGTGGCTTTTGAGAAATCTACAGCTTGACATCATCAAAAGAAAAAAAAGAAAGCAGAAAATAAAAAGATGCATTTTGTAATTAGTCAGCATCTCTGAAGCCTTCAGCTGATAAAGTGGTTTGCAATTAATTGCATGCTTCATGGTGAAGCCCATGTGATAACACAAGAAAGCAAAGCAGCAGCCTTTGTGAATGATGTTTGCTTATGCAGCTGCACATCTTAGTCCTATCCAGATCTCATGTTTGGAGGTTCTGCAAACAAACAGTGTGCCACTGTACAGCCGTTTGTGTCTGCATGGCAACATGCCAGGGACCGTTTTAGTGATTTCACTGATTCAACATTAGTAAGTAAGTAAGTAAGTAAGTAAGTAAGTAAAGTTTATTTATATAGCGCCTTTCACAGATATACATCACAAAGCGCTTTACAATATAAACAAAAAAAACAAAACAGAGAAAACATTGAAAATAAAAAACAAAACAGAGATTTGGGGGTACCAGATACAATATTTGGGCAAGATATGGGGTACCATCAGGGGATCTACATTGTAAATTATGAGATATAGTGGGACATTGGCTTATGTAAGGAACTAAAGTCTTGGGCAGAAATATTGGGGTAACTTCAATACAATATTTGGGCCAAAAATAAAGATGGGAGCCAGATGCAATATTTGGGCAAGATTTGGGGTACCATCAGGGGACCTACATTGTAAATTATGACTTAAAGTGGGACATTTACTCGGGCTTGGGCAAAGAGAAATATTGGGGCAAACTTCAATACAATATTTGGGCAAAAAAATAAAGATGGGAGCAGAAGAAAATGTAAACAAAATGGAGGGAGGGAGTAGCATATTACAGTCACAACAACCGAAAAACACATCAAGGAGGGTCTGGGGGGGGGGGTCAGGATCTCCACCAGCAGCAAGGACACGGCACAGCTGACCGACCTTCACTCCCAGTAGAGGGGGGGGAGGAGAGTTAGGTGAGAGAGCGTAGAGAAGGGGGGGGGGGCTGAGCAGTTGCTTCATTCACTCTGTTGAGTAGGAGAATGTTTTCAGGGTCACCAGATGATAACAGAATGTGTTTGGAGCAGGCAGTCCTGTTTGTTACAGCCACCTTAAATGTCTGTCTCACTGGCTTCATCCCGTCCAAATTCCACATCCTGGCCAGTCCCATCTGATCCGTGTAGTTCGACACATCGATCGTAATTCACTCCACGCCAGAGTTCATTCGCAGACAGTCCTACGAGACAACTCAGTCCTCGCGAGTGTTTCAGTGTTCAAAGCACGCATCAGCCCCCTTTGAAGCACAGGAATCCTGTCAATTGCACCTGTTAGCTCCGTTGTTTTCCGATAAACCAGGTCCATGCAGATTCCAATGAGCGTGCACCCGATCATCATTAATCCAAAATTGTAGACCTCCAGAGACAGACTTGCAGGACCCGCAATGTGATCCATTACGAACCCCACAGCTCTTGTCTCAGTCAGCCGCGGAGTCCCCTCCTCCGTTTTGAGAGTGTAAAAAATTGTATCCATTTTGTTGGGAAGCCAGCAAACCAAAGCCATATCAAGAAAAATAAAAATATTTAACCAGAAGGAATGAGGAAAATGCTCAGAAGACAAAAACAGCTGCAGGAGTAACACACAAGGGAGAGAAGGAGCAGGACATTGGGTTTTGATGGCAGTTATGACATAAAATAGGGTCAGGATTTAATGACTGAAAACAAATTAACAGCAGACCTTTTCTTATGTTTTTTCATGTATTCTCACTATTTATGAGATAATGAAATCCCCAAGCGTATTAATTCCATCAGTGAGCAAGGCAATACGTACCTGTTGTAGAGTAGAGAATTACACTAATGACACGCAGAAGAGTGCCAGTAGTGCACAGCCAGGTTGGTGTTTTAGATGTAATTATTGGTTTCAAAAGAAAGTTTTGGGAAAAGTTTGTCTGAGCAGCTTTTCAGAGCAAGTCGCTGTATTGGAAGCAATAAACTGGCATACACAAGTTGATTGGTCAATTTCCAAGGCACTTACACAAACTCGCTTTTCACACCTTCTCCCTGCTGCTGTAAAGAGCCACATCCAAAGTGTTCGCCAAGCACAATAGTTATAGCAGCAATGTTGGATGTGTGAAACAACAGCTCATTGTGGTTCCATAAAAACAGCCATTACCTTTAGAGTGGGCATGTGAGCTCGGATTTTTGATGTTTTTCTTGAAACAACATTCAAATTTACTAAATAACTTTACCATAAAAATATTCAGATTTTTAGATATAAATGTTTCCTTTAAATTAAGAAAGATTTTAATGAAAATACCTGAAGAGTGGTGCAATAAAAGTTCAGTATCATTCGATCATTTAATCTTTTTTGCCAGAAAAAACAAAACAAAACACTAATCTACTTCTGTAGGGGTAGATATTTCTGCAGTCCCAAACATGTTATGCACAAGAAGATAAAAGGGTGGAATGTTTGTCAGCTCAGTATTACAGCAGACCAGTCAGCCACAACATGGATCAGTGTGCAAACACGTCTGTAATAAGACATTTCTGTGTAAGTATACCCAGCCCTTTCCAGCAAAACTCTAATTTCATGGTGTGTCGTGTTTATTCGCTCAAGATGTTTGACCTGGTATTGAACAATTCAAATTTAATTTGGGGCAGGGAGATCTGAAACACAATAGACACAGAGCCACGCAGTTTAGTCTCCCATACACAGGAAATTATCAAGGAGGCACAAGGGTCTGGTGTACAGCCGTTTATTTACAAGGGGATTTATTCTGGTGTGCACATAAACACAAAGGAATGGAATGACAAGGTTTTCAGAAACTTTGTAAAATATTTTTCATTCAGGTTCAAATATACACACCATAAATAATATTTATTTCTTAGTAAGTAGTACACTGACAGATTTTTGGTGGGTTATTTTAGCCATTAACAACCTCCTGGCATATTTCTGGCTGAATTTCTGACCATTGTCTTGCTGAATTGGTAGTTCACATCATAATCTGCAAGTTTTGCAGGGTTGACATCAGGGCTTTGGAAAGGCTATTCCAGAAGCATTATGCATTCAGAAAATAGTTTTATGTGTGTTGTTATGTGGTCAATCATTGTGCTGTTGAGACACCCATCTGTGTCTAACCATTTCCCTTCATCTGAGGAAAAGGAACGAGATGGGTATTGGTTCATCCAACAAACGCTCTCTAACAAGTCCATTTTTGGTGGCAGAGAGACAACACCAGCTTCAATCAACTGTGATCACTGTTAAGGAGTTAGTAAGCTTTGGCCTTGACAAATTGAAAGCCTAGAAACTTGGGCACCACCTACTAAAACATTTAGGTGAATATTTGTACATATTTGGGCCTGTATGGAAGAGAGAAGTCTACAACCTGAAAATACAAATGTTGAAAGCATTCTTTAAAAGCTAAAAAAAAAAGACATTCAAGTCCATAATGAGTGCACAAAAGCAGCAACTGTAGGCTTTTCAATCACGTTTAGAAAGAGTGCAGCCTGGAAGTGTCAAAATTCAAGAATACAACAATAATCCACCAAATATACAGTTTCAACAAATAAACCACCAGCTAGCACTCTCTATACTAGTTCTAGACTTATATTAAGTCTTGAACCAGTTACCCAATAAAACGCGATGAGATGGGATGTTGGGATGGTGTTCAGCATGTCAGTGCTGTCGAAAATGAGGGTTATCTCTCTGACCTCTTTATGTTGTTTAGCAACTGTCATCAGCAGGCCCGAGGTGATTACATTGTAATTGGATAGTGCAAAAACACATAACATCCAGATGGAAATGCTTCCAGGAGGCATTAAAGTCCTGATTACCTCTACAACCTCAAGAAGCAAGTTCATTACCATATAGTCTAACGCAGGAAACAATCTCAAAAGTGACCATACAGGTGAATCTACACTTAACCAGCACAACACACAAACACACACAACACAGGTCATGCAGTCATTTTCTTACATTCAGTCATTAGAGTGTTGATGTGAAGTCGTTACTTTGTTAATGTTTTAGTTAATTAATAAGACATTAATCTGCAGCAATGCTAATATTTAGTTAACAATAGGAAAAAAGGGCTAAAAATGAGCTGCGTTCAGGTTTTTATTGATGTTATGTTTTTGCTTAAACACTACCGTGTTCCGTCTTGTAACCGTTTCTCTGTTATTAGTGGAGGTGCCATTATTTTTTACAGCGTCGTTAACTTTGCCACTTGTAATTTGCCAAACATCCAATTCAAACACAAAGTTTTCAAAACATTAACCATGATGAAGGAAAGGATGCAAGGATAACTGAAAGGACCCTCACAGAAAAACCACATGAACTTCACATGTGGAAATCACATGTGTTAACATGTAAAGCGCAAGTTCTGCATCTTTCTTGTGTGAATTTGAAACATTTTTAACATGTTCATGTGATCACATGTGGTAATAAATGGAATATTTTGATAATCTTGACTCAGTCAAAGTGCTGTGGAAGTGATTCACATCAGAAATGTAGAAAGTCTAAATTGATACTCCTTTTGTTGACCGAAAACTAAAGCCTTGCTTCCTCTGCAGAGTCCGGTGTGGGTAAGGTCGGATCCTTGTAGTCTGGTACGGTTCCGTGATTTCAGGAGAGCAGCTGGAGCCTCACTTGGAAGGTGAGGTTAAACGTAAATGTGTGCCATCGCGTCATACCAGCGCTGTCCTTAACTTTTCTATATGGGGCTTTACATTTCTTCAGCTCAGCTCGACACTGTTCCGCCATCTGTTCGAATCATTCGGCTGCCATCTGCTGTGAAACTTTTTTATAAACTCTTTCATTTCTTACTCATCCTTTTAGTTCGTCCTGAACGCAGCTGATCGCCGAATGCTTGGAGCTTTGACGCTGACCAAACCTTGCCGCTACTTGCTGGCATTTTTTCACATCTTTGTACTACTAACAACTAATAAAATAACTTCTTAGAATAGTACTATAGTAATAAAATAACGGCACTCAGGGGTTTGATTTGCTTGTTGCAAGCAGTGACATTTATCTGTCACCCAATCAGTGGACTGTGTTGTTATGACGCCACGGCTCCGCCCTTACCGTATCGCTCGATTCTCCTATGAACCGACAACTGAAGAGGGCCATTCATGACCCATGAATGGTGCAGTCTGGTTCGGTTGTATGGACCGGTTTTACAATGGAAACAGACAAAATAGCGAGCCGCCCCGCCCTGACCTGCACTGGACCCTGCAATGGAAACAAGGCTTAAGTGTCCCTGAGAAGTTTGTCACCAAAAAACCTTCAGAGAATTCTGGAATCCTCTGGAATTTTCAACTCACAGCTACAACCCAGCTGATCAGGTCAGATGCTGTGTGACTTGTAACGACTTGTTGACTGATTGATTTTCCTGGTTGCATGCCAGCTTTGAAAAAATCAGACATTGATAAATGAATGTTAAGCTGCATTTGAGATTGAAAACTTTCAGAGACAGTCACTCTGCTGTCAGGACTCAAACACTACTGGATGACATTACAAATCTGACAGATGGCATGTTGGTCCACTTCTTTAGCACTGACAGAATTATAATAAACATATTTAATTGTCCTATTGTTCCAGGGGGGAAATACTTTAATTATTCCTCTTTGTCCTCTCGTTCACTCGTGCACAAAGTAACAGATTTCAGCACATATCTAAAATCAGGTTAGTCCCCACATTCAGTCAAACCGGTACTCTGCTTAAAGTTACAGAACACTGTAATTACCAATGCAATTATGTAAAGCATTTTTAAAGGTGTGGGATGCAAACAAACACCCTCAGAGACAGTTGTTGTTTATTCACAACAACAACAACTGCTACAACAACTGGGAAATGAAAGTGCACACCCACCTACATCTCATTCTGTTTTTCACTTCATCACTTCTACTTGTCAGTGTACATGTCTGTGGTACAATATTTTATTACAAATCTGCAACAAAATGATCACACAAAGTGTAATGTTCATTTATGATTACATTACTCACTAATGTGCACAATTGAAAATGAAAGCACACTGATGTCAGCCTTGACAGTATGGAAATATCATATATGTTTAGATAGTTTCACACCAATTTGCACTTTCATGCACGTGACCAAAACATAACTCTAACAAACGGCGAGGAGGGTGGTTTGCACAACTCACAAAAACAGCTTGACAGTTTAAAAGCTATAGAAAGCTATAGGAAATCTGCATTTTTATGTCTAAATGAAAAAAAGTCTCCTAGAAGAAGAGGCAGAATGTCTTTAAGAAGCTTAGTTGCTTTTGCTTCAGCTCACTCATCTCATTCCAAGTGACAAACCTAAAAAGAAAATACTAACTATAAAATAGTTTTCTTGTTTAATTTAATGTATGTATCAAACTTTGCCTAAATAATCCCAAAACAAAATACATGACCTAAGCAGGATCTGGGCAAACAGTACTAAAAACCTAAAGATACTTTAAAAACATAAACAAATGTACAGGTAAACTGAAAAAGAGTAAAAACAAAGGAATGCAAAAAAAAAAAAAAAGAAAAGTTTGCTGAATTGAAGACTTTTGTCCAGGTAATGGATCTCATTGTTTAAGTAATGGTAGATTAGCTAGACCAACAGATTGAGGCTTCCTCTTCAGCAATGAGGACATTGCTCTGGTCCATCATGGTGAAGAGGGAGATGACCACTTCATTGTAAACAGCGCTCTGTGGAACCAGATGATGAATGTAAACACAACTCCAGGAACACTTAAGGGAGGTAAGAGGCACCCAAGTGTCACATCAGACCATTCAAAACCATTTACATCAGCATGGTCTGCATGCTAGATGACCTGCAAGGCTTCCTGACTACACCACCACTAGCCAAATATCCCCTAACTTTTTGTGAGTAGTGTAAATACAACTACATCTGCAGATCTTAATGCTCAATTTCAAGTTTTTATTAATATTATAATTAAAATTCGAGCATAATCAGACTGCAGTGAATAAATAGTCTACAGTGCTGGAGTGACCCACATGCTCAAAATTGGATGTGATGTCACACACAGCACACTGCATTTACAGAAGGATGCTACACATCCAGTGCAGAATTGTGCCGTTTATCACAAGAGAAATTTGGATAAAATGCCACATGTCGATTCAGGCTAAGGTTGCTTTAAAAATCATCAGATATGTATCCAGTTTGGGAGACCACATATAAAGAGTGACCTGGGTCTGATTTAAAAAATGAATTGGAATTTGTGCCTTTCAGACTGTCATCAAAAATCAGATATGGACAGGAACGTCTGATTTTTGCTACTCATGCCTGCAGGGTAAGCATAGCCTAAATGTCTTTTTTAAACTATCAGTAACATCTGTTACCTTTCAACAAGAAGGGTGCAGGACTGACTCCCAGCTTGGACCTTTCTGTGCAGAGCTTGCATTTTCTTCTTGTGAATGTGCATGTGTGTGTGTGTGTGTGCGTGTGTGTGTGTGTGTGTGTGTGTGTGTGTGTTTTCTCTGAGTGTTCTAGTTTCCTCCCACAGACCCAAAACATATATGTCAGGTTATGGCTATTACTAGATGAGTGTATGTGTAAAAAAACTGTCATTCGCAGCCCTATAACAAATGGTGACCAATGCAGGTGCAGCCCCCTCCCTCCCACACACATACACAGGAGCTCATTTCCTCATGATCCTGGAACAAGTGAACAATGCAAAGCATGACCAAGGAAGTTTAAAGCATCACTTTGTTTTCTGGCCTATAGTCAGTTTCAGCAGGTAACAGCTCTGCCACCAACAAGTTAATATTATGAACAACTGAATGGTACAAAGGTCATTAAAAGTACTGCATGCTATTCAAATTACAAGGATATTTTACAGTAAATGAACAGTGAGAAGACTTATGAGTAATTCTAGTGTAATACCAGGTACTGTAGGAGTTTACAAAATATAAACAAACTACTCTTGACTCATTCAGCCTCTAGCCATCTGACCACACTGGAAAAACAAGTGGAGGGAAAAAATGTGCATCCAAACATTTTCCAAAGCAAATTTTAAATGTGAAAGTCTTTCTATGGTGGAAACAAAGATGAAGGCCTTGAGGATCCATATGATTCAATTCACAATGAAAACACAATAGAATAGATAGATGAATAGAATTTCCAATAGATGTGAGTTTTGCTCACTTTTTATTATTATCCAATTTAACAGCAGTAAACTGCAACTCTTCATGTTTATAAAACTCCACCAAGTCCACTTTAGGCTCCAAAGAGGAACATTCAAACTCTTCTTTTTCTGCTCTCCAGCAGAAATGTTAAATTTACCACTGGCCAGGTTTTAAATACACTTTTGGGTCACAGGAACAACCCAACACTGGACGTGTTACACAGGTCGTTTAACCCCCACAAGACATGTTGTGGCTTCAGGAAAAACACTGGTTCATATAAACCACAAGGCTATGGTACCAGTATTAAACTGCTGACTTTTAAATTAGAGCAAAGAAAACCCTCACACCTTTAAACACAGAATTGTGACCCTGACTGTGTCATCACTCCATATATGGTAATTGATCCAGTTAAGGGCTTGTTTAATATACCACAGCTTTTGTGCATTAATAGAGTGTATTCTAAAATAACTTATCTGCCTTGAAAAACTGTATTTTCAAGGTTTGTAGGTTTTCTGGCACAGAAAACATGATAGTTTTTCAAGCTATGTATAAGAACTACTGCTATCACTATTATTACTAATACAATAAATGAGACATTTATTACTAAAGTTACAATGTTTAGAGTTATTGGCACTGAGAAGTATTAAAACAGATAGGGCTGAGATAAAGGTTCTGACTTTGAAGATGGGCAAAGAATCAAAAAACATATTTCAAAATGTGTCAAAATCACAGCTTATGAGTTTTTTTTACAGGGTTTTATGGAAAGAAGAGAAGACAACAGTTGTGCTTTGATTTAGCTCATGTCGGCATGTGTGCTACATACAATAGATTGCAAAAGAAGCAACAGAATGTGATCCTCAATTACCGAGAGAGGAAAGTCATTAGCAAACGATTCCTGTGGATCCCTACAGAGCAGTCTCAGTTGTCCCAGGTTGGAGATTAAATACCTGAAACGAAAGAAAGAGAGGTGTGTCACACTGCAGACTGCACCTGTGATTCCTGGATGGATGGATGGATGGATGGATGGATGGATGGATGGATGGATGGATGGATGGATGGATGGATGGATGGATGGATGGATGGATGGATGGATGGATGGACAGATGGATGAAAATTTTTTACAATTATCTCAACATTTTATATTAAGATCAAATTTTTAATAATCAACAAAAAAAAATTGTTCAATATTTTAAAAAAGATATTGTTTTCTTGAGACATGTCACAGAGCACACCACATAGAGAGAATGTCTCCTTCACTAGTGCTGGATTTGAACAGCTCGTTGCTATTTATAGTCTAATGAAATCTTTAGGATTGGAAATGTTTCTGTTTTTTTCTTAACAGCTGAGCTCTCTGTGGAAAGAACCAGGAGAATTTTTGAGCAGACATGAATTAGCCCTAAAATGCCCTTGAAGTTGTCAGTCATGCGATGCTGTTTTGGTGCATTCATCATGCAGAAATGATTATTGGCAGCTCCTGTGTCAGACATCACACTGCTTAGAGTGAGCAACAACAACATATGACTGGATTTTCTCAGCTGAATCTGTGCTTTTGGGTAAAAAAAAAAAAAAAAGACCAAGAGGGAGAGTGACATTTTCTTTTCTCCCTCTCATTTGTTAAACATAAATTGCATGTTGTTGTTTGATGATACCTTATCACTACGGGCAGTGATTAGAATCCTAGAAGCTTTTGTTGCCTCTAAAATAATGAGTGGAGTCACCCTGACATTTCTCCAGCAAAAGTAAATTACTGGTATGTGTTAACATGCCGTGAAGCACAGAGGAAAAACAACAATTTCCTGAAATTTAGACTGAATCGTATGCAAAGATCATGTATCCTGATAGTGCAAAATGTTTAATATTCCACAACAAAACCTGATATTTTGAATGGTTAATAAACAAGCACACACATACAGTATATGTGTAAATATATATATGCTAGATGGATAAACTGAACATCAAAAGGTTAAACCACAACTACTTGCATGAAACTAGGAATTAAACTGAATCAATTTCTACAAGTATGAAGAACACAGGACAAGTTTCATTCATTGAGCAAAATGTCATTCCCTTGTCAGTTTTCCCACCATGCAGTGTTTTTGACATCAGAATTACAGAAATAAATAAAATAATCTGAAGGATGAATTATTCTCAGTTGTAGACCACTGATTAAACTAATAGGTGGGTGTATTTTAAATAAGAGCGTGTCTGCAACAATGGCTGCAGACCTACAGGGAGACCTTACACAAGGGCTTTTATCTCCACGTGGTCTTTTTTCCAAATAATGGTTTTATTAGCGCAGACTTTGACTTATACAATCTAAGACAGAAGGGAACCAGTATTAGCATTTTCACTATTACATGTAATGAGCAATATGCATTAATTACTAATTAGCCACATCTTTCTAAATCAGTACAAAAGCTGCTATGTCAAGACCTGACCTTTAAAATGACACATTAATCTCAGTGTATATATGGATCTTTTTCTTGCCATCTCCTTTCTTCTTCACAAGTTGCCTTCACTGCCAAAGTCATAATTAAGTTACAACTAGAACTAAATTAGCTCGGTGTACATTACAGTTTGAGCTGGAACCTGACATTTTTTTTTAGAAGAAATGGTAACTCCAAATCTGCAGCTGCACATCCAGCTCTGTATGGAATCTCTTCATGTATATCAGCTTGTTTCAGAAATTCCACAGCCTTATATTCAATACATGATAACAAACCTCAGAGGAATGGAAAATTATTAAAAATAGTAATCTTATTAGTGGAAGCGGAGACTTCAAAGCTTATTTGTAGTGTGTTACATTTATATTCTGTATGTCAACCAGTTACTCAACAGGAGGAAGAAAATATGAGAAATTGTAAGGCAGAGATACTTGACGCATAATTTCAAGAGAATTTTCTAAAAGTTGAACTCTCCTTTACACCCTCTGCCAAATACGCTGCAGAAATCAGAGCAAAAACTAAGCTCTATTTAATGTTCAGAAGCATGGGTACAAAAGATAATATCCTGGATGAACATCCACTTATAGGTTAGTCTAAGAGGTAAAAGGGACAAGCATAAACCAGGACAGAGAACGGAGCAGTAGCTTAATGTTTAACCATCAAAACATAACTAGAAAATAAAATGCTTTAACTAACCTAACTACCAAAAAGTTCCATCCATCCATCCATTTTCTGTAGCCGCTTCATCCTCCACAGAGGGTCGCGGGGCAGCTGGTGCCTATCTCCAGCGGTCAAGGGGCGAGAGGCAGGGGACACCCTGGACGGGTCGCCAGTCCATCGCAGGGCCACACAGAGACGAACGAGACAAACAACCACACACCCACTCACACCTAAGGACAATTTACCAGCCCAATTAGCCTGACAGTCATGTCTTTGGACTGTGGGAGGAAACCGGAGTACCCGGAGGAAACCCACGCATGCACGGGGAGAACATGCAAACTCCACGCAGAGAGGCCGCAGAGCCGGGACGCGAACCCACGACCTCCTTGCTGCGAGGCAACAGTGCTAACCAGCTGCGCCACCATGCAGCCCTACCAAAAAGTTAAACATGCAAATCTGTATCTGGCTTCCTGCCGGGCACCATAAACAGGAGAAACCAACAGAAATGGCAGCTCTCCTCTGCATAGCTAATCTGAATATATATTTACACAAATTGAACCAAATTATTCACACAGAGTTTGCAAAAAATAAAATAAGCCCAACAATAAAACAGGGGAATAAATTGTCAAAAGACCTAAAAGAGCTGTGCCACCGTCCTTATTGCTGACTGACTTCCACCTGTGGAGACAAGAACCAATGAAAGAGGAGGAACAGAATTTCAGAACACCTCAGTTTGGCAACATTTGAAATCTTACTGCTGTTGGAGAACATGCTCAGTATCTTGTACATTTCTATGGTTTTGTTCATGCAGCACAAGCTCAAACCTACTTCTGCGTGAATTAATCAGAGAAGGATCTTGCTCGACATTCTTTCCCCGGTTTGCAGCCGTCTCTGACCAGGATCCATTTCAGCTCACACAGGTTGGCTTCTGCCTTTCAAATAAGTAAGAAATGAGTAAAAGAGGGAATGTTTGACCTTTTTCGGTGCACAGTCTGCAAAGTGATATGTGATTCAAATGTGTCAGAGAGATGAAAAAATACATGGAGGAGTCGAAACTGAAGGGAGAGAGCAAATTATAGTCAGAGAGAGGCTCTATTGACAGATGAAACTACTCCTATAGGGGATATGTTGCATTTTTTTGGCATCTTGAGAAGCTTATCCTCCCAGAATATCTGTTTTGATCAAACACGGTGCCAATCAATGTCAAAATGATTAATAAAAATTGAATTTTATTTCTCAAACTTTCAGGTGGTAAAGGATGTGCTGACGGCATTCAAAATGCATTCAAAATGCTTTTTCAATAGGGAGGAAAGCTCAGCATCAGCTAGAGGATGGTTGTTATCCTGTAAATCAAAAAACTACCTTGAAACAGCATTTGACTCGTAAGCCAGTACCCATAATGTTCTGGCCCTGAACACCTCAAAATCTTACTGCTTTGTTAAGTGATAAAACACAAGATTCTGATTGCAGTAAAGTAAATTTATTATAAAACGTTAAACATTTCCTATCCATATTCTCTCTCACATGTTTCTCAAACTTAGAAGACTCCTGATAGGAAGGTTCGCTTAGTATTTAGAGTTCACAGCATGCATGATGCCAATTATCCACTGAGTCATTACCACCCTAAGTCACACGACACTGGCAAGAGGATTTTAAAAAGAAAATGGCTGAGTTTTGATCTGACATTGCAGAGGCTTGTTGTGTAGAATAAATGAAACCAGTGTTCTCTGTGGGATTCAGCACAATACAAAGAAATGGGGGGAAACGGAGCTACTGAAATATAAGAAGAAGGAGTAACTTTCTATTCTTTTACTGCCAAAACATGATGAATCTTTGATTAGAGAAATGCACTTGTTTGATTTATAAGCATTTAGCTCAAAATATACAACGTATAGTAAGTAAAGGTATCATTCTGGCAAAGAGTGAAGTAGCTCAAAAGATTTAATTATTGCACGAGTCCAATTTCGAGTGCACATTTGCTTAGCTGGCAGGTGGTAGAGTATAACAAGCAGCAGGATTCAGCTCAAGTGATAATAGCCCAACTGATGTTTTGCTCTGAGTCAGCTGATTACAGGAGCTGAGGTGGGAAGTAGAGAATAAAAATAAGTATTCATTACCAATATTGTGTCATTTAGTTTGTTGTTCAATCATTTCTGATATTGCAAGGGTTCTGGATAATTGCAGCTTTGGCTAAATCACTTTTAATCAGTTTTTAAACCCTTTTTTCTTTACCTGTGTGGATAAAGAAAGCTCTGGGAGTCAAGCAGCTCACACACTCTAAAACGGCCTCTAATTATTGTTTCTCACACAGCGAGCTACAGCTGAGAACAACCTCAATGAGCCTAACTGGTGTATTGTGAGGATACTTTCTTTTCTATTTTTTGCTTTTAAATTACATCTCTGCAAGTCTTTCTTCTCCTGACCAAACAATTAGTTAGAAAAATATCATCAGTGAGAATTTCCTTAAAGTCTGAATGATTTTGCTGCAGTTTCTGTGGCTGTTTGGTTTCTTTTAATAAATGCAAGATTTAAATACAACTAAATGAAGTTCTAGGCTTTAATTAGGTTTACTGATGCTGGTGTTTCTCTAGCTGAAAAAGAAACAAAGAAAAAAGCTGCAACATCAACTGCTTATATTTTCCAGCTTTAAGACCTTGTTTTAGTTAGAACATACATAAATTACTTGTTTGACCTTGTACTTTAATGGACATGAAAGATAAACATATTTGTTCCTTGTGTTATTCATGAGGCCAATTCAACAGCTCGGACAAGTCAATAAGTCAGTGTGAGAATCAAACCAAGGTGAGTAGTGTGATTGACTGCAGCTGGTATGTAGGGAATCATATGGCCTTAGGTGCAGACACTTCCCTTAGGCTCTCTCTTCGATGGGAGATTGTGGGAGGTGCAGCACACGATCTAGTGCATACATTATCATCCTACATTTTTCAGCACTTGCCAGTAACTTGACTTGCAGAAATATTAGCTGCAGCCAGTTCAAACTGACAAAGTAAGAAGATAACATCCCAGAGAGAGAGAGAATAAATCTAGAAAAGGGACTTGTGCAGTTGATTATTTTAGTCCCTTCTGGTGTCTGAGACAAAGGGCCATGTGACACCCAGCTCCCCTGTAGAGAGAGGATGGGTAAGGTTTTTATAACTTATGACACAGACAGTGCAGCTCTGATAGAGCTGGTGGTGATCAGGAGATGGGATGATTTCTGGCATTCAAAGTGTGTTTTCTGTTCTGCTGTCCCAATTACTGCGCAATTATCCTTCTGCTAACACACAGAAACACCTTAGAGACCTGGCAAGGTTGGGAAATTTCTACTTAGTCGGATATATTACTTGTTATGCAGAAAAACCCAAGACAGATGTACTCACACTCCCAGCGAGCGAGTAAGAGCAGGTGATGAGTTACTAATGACTCCAGCTGGCCACCGGAGCAAGACAGTGTTTCACCGCTGCAGACAGTTATGTTGTCACTTTTCTCTCTACATCAGGGTGTCAGACTTTAAGCTGAAGTGACAGATCCCTCCTTTAGCTGTTCTCTCCCAGCTAAGGACACTGATGGCTGAATCCAGAGGCAGAAAGGTCAGGCCACGAGGTTGGTTGTGCTAATGGACTGCTGACCGGGCACTAAGCTACGCTCTCAGGAGACATTTGCAGCCTGGTTCTCACCTCGGCAGTGTGGCTCCCGTGTCCTTTGCATCGCTTCTATCACCATTTACCAAAACCGGTGCTTATTCTCACTTTTGTTTTTTGTTTTTTAGCCTTTTGCAGGTTGCAGTCCCTCGTTGTGTAATCTGTTATGCAGGTCCCTCTCATGGGTGCAGGAGAGCTTTAACTGAAATCTTGATTCAGAACTGTGAGGTTATGTGAGATTTGCAGCTCAAAGCAGGATTAAGGCATTTGTGAAGGTCCACCTCAAGATGGCAGTGTTCACCGTGACAGCCTGCTCAGCATCTCAGATCAACAGCTTGCCTTCCTCAGCAGCAGCATAGAGAGAGAGAGAGAGAGAGAGAGAGAGAGAGAGAGAGAGAGAGAGAGAGAGAGAGAGAGAGAGAGAGCTGTGGCTTCAGCTGAGAGTTATCTACACAAAACTCAAATTAAGTAATGATAAGGAGGCAGAAGGTATTAAATGACGGCTGTATCTCTATGGCTTACCCAGATTTACATTTTATTCAATCTGCCATTTTCTAGATATCACACTTTGCTTTTAATATGTCATTTGGAGCACATCATCCTGCTTTTTGGAAACTTGTCGAGTAAGATTCGCTTATATAAGTTCCTTGTTTGTTTATTCTTTTGCTCAACCACATCATAGCACCCTCAGATCGAGGAAGTTAACTTAAAAAAGCAGCGCAATTCCTCCATGACCTCTAATCCCTTTGATGGCTGGGATAACTGTCAAGGTTATTTCTAAGGGACAAATGCTGACGAGTGGCTGCAGGGTGCTAAGTGTGAAGCACGGAGCGTGAATATGCTCCTCGTGCAAAGATGCTTAGACAACGGATTCTCTGTCTAGAGAGCAGTTATCAGAGAGCCGCACAAGGCTTTTATTGTAATGTTCTGTTTATTATTGGCGAGTCAGAATTCATGGAAGTGTGGAGTCTTTAGATAATTATTCATTTGTGTCGTTTTGATGTGGCTTTTTTATGACCACACCAATTATCTAAACCTACCTGACAACAGGTTTGATGCGTCCTCCTCTGAGCCGCTTTTACACACTAAAACACATTTATTTATTTTTTATTTATATTTTTTAAATTATAGAATAAATTGGCGGCAGCGTCGCCACCTTCATCATCACAGTCGTCGTCGTCATCATCATCATCATCATCATCCCCCTCCAGCCTGGGGCTTTTGGTTAAGCGTCTCTCTGCAGCCTGCAGCATCTTCACTGAGCATCTCACCGCCGACGACCCTCAGGATCGCGCTGAGTGACGTGACCGCGGACCAATCCTGTTGCTGCTCGCGCTAAAGACGCAACTGAAAGAGATGGGCGGTGTCCAATGACGAGGGTCGTCGGAGCAGGGGGCGTTGGAGTGGTATACTTCACCACCCCTCCTATGGGTTTACAAAGAGTTAGTGCAAGATATTCTGCTCTGGGAGTGAGAGTGCGAGGATAAACGGCGCGTACTCTCGGAGCACCGCTCCAACACTGGACCGGCTTAAAAAATTATTATGTATTTATAAGAGGGATCGACAGAGACACTTCATTGATTTTTTTTTGAACAAATACCTTCATCATCTTTTTATGTTACCTTTTTAACCTTGTGGAGATTTCTGATGGAGCTCCGTGAACTTAAATCATGACGGGACACGAGCGTCTCCTCCTGCGTCCACCCCGTCGGTACCTTCACCTTCACAGGTAGCGGGGGTAAGAAGAAGAGGAAGCAGAGAGGAAAAACGCCGGTTTTCTCTGGACGTGCATTCTTTTTTCTCTCCCTCCCTCTCTGGACCTGTTTTAATGGAAGACAGCAGAAAGCAGTGAGCACCTTGCTGTGTCTGCCGGATCACCGCGCAGGGCGCACAGTCGGTCCATTTCTGAAGTTCAGCTGGGAGAAAGGAACTGCGACACAAGCGATGCAGCCTGAATTTTACCCCAGTTTGTGCGCTTTTACCCCAAACCTGTTCCTCTCTCTGATCACTCACTCGGGGCAATTTTTTTAAATTATTGTTTTATTTTCCAAAAGCAGAACAGCGCAGGAGAAGGACCTCTCTCCTGTGTGTTATTTTCTTCTTCAGCAGAATAAACTCCCATCCATCATCAGACACTGGACGAGAAGACTATGAGCTGACACACTCCTGCTTTTTCCTCCTTTGCTGCATCGGATTTGGGTATGTAGGATGAGAATGGGTCTCAGAAGCCCACTGAATTCAACATCTGACTGAGCTTAGACTTTGTAGGCTTCATTCATGCGCACTCATTCGTTTAGGAGCCCACACACACACACACGGATTAAGCTCTTTAATTTTGGCAATTTAAGTGAGAAGTGACTAAGTCTGTGTAATGTGTTGTGAAGTTTGGTGGCTTCAGGGGTTGAAAATTCTTGGTGAGCATAAAGCAGTTGTTTGAATTTACTCTTTACTGATTTTTTGTGAGTGTTTAAATAATTCACTGAACATTTATTATGAATACATTTATTAATAAGCTATATAAAATGTAAGAAAACTCTGATAGTTTACTATAAGTTTAACTTATTGTTTTAATGAAATGTGTAATTACTGTTCATGCTGATGTAATGTCACTGAAGATAAACTTTGTCGTGTATTCATAGGTGTGTCCGTGGAAGATCCCTGCCATCACATGCAAGGATTGGCTGGCAGTAATAACATTGCATAGGAAGAAACCATTGAGCTGTGAAGGCTGGAGACAAATTAACATTATCATGGATCTAAAAGACTATTACCTGTTGGGCACTCTGCTTGCCTGCATATGGCTTGATCCTTCAATAGCCCAAGAGCTGATCTACCCCATCAGGGAGGAATTGCAAGAAAATGTCCTTATTGGAAATATACCAAAGGACCTGAACATTTCTCACACAAATGCTGCCACTGGAGCAAGTGCTAATCTAGTGTACCGGCTTGTCTCCAAAGCGGGAGATAACCCACTAGTCCGTGTGCTGAGCAGCACTGGAGAGATATTCACAACATCAAACCGAATCGACAGAGAGAAGTTATGCCCCGGTCCGTCGTTTGAGGACAGCGAATGCTCCTTTGAAATTGAAGTCGTCATCCTGCCTAATGATTATTTCAGGCTGATTAAGATCAAAATAATTGTCAAAGACACAAATGACAATGCCCCCATGTTCCCATCCCCTGTGATCAACATCTCCATCCCCGAGAACACCCTCATTAACAGCCGCTTTGCTATTCCTTCTGCCACTGACCCAGACACCGGCCCCAACAGTGTCCACAAATACGAGCTGATCAATGGGCAAAGTGCCTTCGGCTTAGACATTGTGGAGACGCCTGAGGGGGAGAAGTGGCCCCAGCTCATTGTGCAGCAGAATCTGGACAGAGAGCAGAAGGATACGTATGTGATGAAGATTAAAGTAGAGGATGGTGGCATGCCACAGAAATCCAGTACTGCCATTCTTCAGGTTACTGTAACAGATGTCAACGATAACAAGCCAGTGTTTAAAGAGAGTCAGATAGAGGTTCATATACCTGAAAACTCTGCTATTGGCACGTCTGTTGTGCAGCTCCAAGCCACAGATGCAGACATAGGGGCAAATGCAGAGATACATTATGTATTTGGGACTCAGGTGAATCCTGCTACAAAAAGACTATTTGCATTAAACACAACATCTGGCCTAATTACAGTGCAGAGACCTCTGGACAGGGAGGAGACTGCTATTCATAAGCTCTCTGTTTTAGCCAGTGATGGCAGCTCGAGTCCAGCCAGAGCTACTGTTACCATAAATGTGACTGATGTTAACGACAATCCACCAAATATAGACCTGAGATACATAATCAGTCCCATAAATGGCACCGTGTTTCTCTCTGAGAAGGATCCCATCAACACAAAGATAGCCCTCATCACAGTGTCAGACAAAGACACTGACATCAATGGCAAGGTCATTTGTTTCATAGAGAAGGATGTGCCCTTCCATCTGAAAGCTGTGTATGACAACCAGTATCTGTTAGAAACATCTGCTCTGCTTGATTACGAAGGAACAAAGGAATACAACTTTAAAATTGTTGCTTCAGACTCCGGAAAGCCAAGCTTGAACCAGACAGCTCTGGTGAGAGTGAGACTGGAAGATGAGAATGACAACCCGCCTATTTTTACACAGCCAGTCATTGAGCTGGCCGTCATGGAAAACAACAAACGCGACCTGTTCCTCACCACTCTGAGTGCCACTGATGAGGACAGCGGGAAGAACGCAGAGATAGTGTATCAGCTGGGACCAAACGCATCCTTCTTTGATCTGGACCGTAAAACCGGGGTCCTGACCGCATCCAGGGTTTTCGATAGGGAGGATCAGGATAGGTTCCTCTTCACTGTAACGGCAAGAGATAATGGGACTCCCCCTTTGCAGACGCAGGCGGCTGTTATTGTAACTGTGCTGGATGAAAATGATAACAACCCTAAGTTCACACATAACCACTTTCAGTTCTTTGTGTCAGAGAATCTGCCTAAATACAGCACTGTGGGGGTGATAACTGTGACGGATTCAGATGCAGGAGAAAACGCTGCTGTTTCTCTTTCTATCCTGAATGACAATGAAAACTTTATTCTAGATCCGTACTCTGGGGTTATAAAATCTAACGTGTCATTTGACAGGGAGCAACAGAGCTCCTATACCTTTGATGTTCGAGCTGTGGACAGCGGCAGGCCTCCTTGCTCCTCAGCTGCTAAGGTGACCATAAACGTCATTGATGTTAACGACAACACCCCCATCGTTATCTACCCCCCCTCCAACACATCTTTCAAGCTCGTCCCCCTCTCCTCTATCCCCGGATCTGTGGTTGCAGAGGTGTTTGCCGTTGATGGGGACACGGGAATGAATGCAGAGCTGAAATACACAATCGTAAGTGGAAATAACAAGGGTTTGTTCAGGATTGACCCTGTCACAGGAAATATTACTCTGGAGGAAAAACCAGCAATAAGTGACATAGGCTTACACAGATTAGTGGTCAATATAAGTGATCTGGGATACCCAAAATCACTCCATACTCTTGTGCTGGTTTTTCTGTATGTCAATGACACTGTGGGCAATTCCACACTTATTTATGATCTCATCCGGCGCACTATGGAGACCCCAATAGACAGGAACATTGGCGAAAGCAGTGAAACTTATCAAAGTGGTGACTATTTAACCATAATGATAGCCTTTGTTACCGGCGCCTTAGTGGTGATTATTGTCATCTTTGTGACTGTGTTGTTGCGATGTCGCCACGCTTCCAGGTTCAAAGCAGCACAGAGAAAAAAACAAGGTGCTGAATGGATGTCACCCAACACAGAAAACAAGCAGAACAAGAAGAAAAAACGTAAGAAAAGGAAGTCCCCTAAAAGCTCCTTGCTCAACTTTGTCACCATCGAGGGGAACAAACCGGATGATCCTGCCCACGAGCCTATCAACGGAACCATCAGTCTGCCGACCGAGCTGGAGGAGCAAGGGATTGGACGCTTTGATTGGAATGCCACACCCACTACAACCTTCAAACCCAGCAGTCCAGACCTGGCACGGCACTACAAGTCTGCCTCGCCACAATCGGCCTTCCATCTCAAGGCTGACACACCTGTCTCAGTCAAGAAGCATCACGTGATTCAGGAGCTCCCGTTGGATAACACATTTGTCGGGGGCTGTGACACCCTTTCCAAGAGATCCTCCACAAGCTCCGACCACTTCAGTGCCTCAGAGAGCAGCTCCCAAGGAGGGTTCAAAACGAAGGGGCCCATGCACACCAGACAGCAGGTAAAGGAGCACTTTTACTGGTCTATAAGTACTGCCTATAACTGCCCTGTTCCACAGTGCTAAAGTGCCAGTCTAGATTAGGAACTCACTAAAAGGTAGTTTGAAGAAACAGAAAAAACTACTGGAGACTTCCAGCCTCAACAGATTTCACTGTTTCTCAAACAAAAACAACAAAAAACACTGACACAGTACCTTGAACTACTGCTAATTAATGAAGCTGATCACTGACTCACAATCAAGTGTAATTTGGGGATGATAATCATCAATAATATGTGTTATCCTAAAAAAAAAATCAAATTCATATTTACCAAATGCAAATGGGTGAGTGGTTGCCTTGCCTTACTTTTTTCTCTTTACACCCAATTTAGAACAATGATAAAATGTACTGAAAAAAACAATAATGGTCTCAATGTTCATTGTGAAAGAAACATTTTTTTCTTGCCTATCTACTCAGATAACCAACTACATCTTTGAAAAATGCTGCAAACAACAACAAAAAACGTACTTTTCACCTCTTTCCTCATAAAAGCGTGTTCATGTTTTGTTTGCTTTTTTTGGTTCAATTTTTCGTGTTTCTTGTAAATCACAGAAGATTTTGTAACCTTTTCAACACCTGCTGCAGCAACAACAGTCAATAATTAGTCTGCTACAGTGGTATTGTGAATGTCACTGTAGGCTTTGCCTCATCATCTAAGCTTGAATTAAATGCCTCTCAAATCACACTAGCGAACTGAGTAAAGCTCGTCTGGAACTTGATACACATCCAATTCAAAAAGGATTAGCCAATAATGAGCCTCAAATTTCAACGTAATCCATGCTGCTTTTTATCAAAGCCTTATTAATTTTTCTGCTAATAAAGCACCACTACACAACACACAGTTTTAATCTAATGGAACACACGTGGACAAATACAGGGAGCAATAGAAGCAGAAGAGAGAACGTGTGTGAGTGTGTGTTTGGGGGTGGGAGGGAGGCTAAGACACCGTTGTCAGTGGGTCAGACTCGAGCGTGGTGGTACTAAACCTTTAGGTGGCAGTGTTGTGCTGCATGGCACAGCCTGGCATTATGCCAGCCTGCAGTGGAATGCAAGGGAGGAGAAGAAAGAAGTAAAACCTATGTTAGTGTTCTTAGTAAAATACTCTCACCTAATGATGCAGTGGCTGCACAGGGAAGATTGATAATGGCAGTTAGAGATGTGAGTGATAAGATCTACCCAAAGGAGAGAGAGCAGAATTAGAGGGGTGACACTGTGCGCCTCCTGTCGATGCATACCTCCGGGTCACTGCATCTGGGGTTGCATTTAATGCTTTTCTCTGTGAGAAGTAGCCGTCAAAAGAGGCATTGAGTGCGCCGTCATTCACCAGGCGCCGCGTGTGTGTGTGTGTGTGTGTGAGTGTGGCTGGTGATGTGTGAGAGACATGAGACGAAGCGATAAAGTAGGTGGCTGTGGCTGGTGGGTTGGGGGTGGGGTACGCTGTTCCAGCCCTAGAGGGGGAGCACATGAGATATGACACTATACTGTAAGCACAACTTCATTGATTTACTCAGTCATCCCACAATTCTAAGCAAGATTTACAGGAATCAATAAGTCTGACAAATGAGTCAAAGAAGCACACAAACAGAGCCAACGTGTTCTCTATAGTGCCACTAATAAAAAAAAAAGATGAAAACATAGTTTTGCTCATGCACAGCTGTGTATAGTGTTTGATTGGTATTTTTAAAGTACTTGTGTGTAACATAAAAACAGCCTTTAGAGAAGTGGTGCCTCTATCGATCTCAGAGCAGTTCAGTTACAAATCAAACCAATCTTCCTTTAAAATGAACACCTGATTTTAAAGCTGAGACATCATAAACTAAATATGATGATATGATAATCATATATTCACATATTTTGTTTGACCACCATTATGATCTCCGTCATCTTTTTAAATTCTATTCGAAGTTGCATCAGGTTCTTTGTCATGATCTTGTGTAAGAAAATCAGATGGCTGTGTAAAATCCTCTCACACACATCCTAAAGATTCCCAATGATTGAAGTCTAGACTGAGTGGTGGTCATTTTATGTGTGAAATTTACATCTGAAGATGTCTTTTTTGAAATTTTTAACACAATAAAGCTTAGCTTAGAATCTGCCCATGTCAACAGTATAACAGTAAGTAAATAGATAAATAAACCTTATAGACACACTTGATTATTTGGTATATGCAAGTATCTGGCAGAAACAAATTTCTAGGAATATAAAGAACAAAGACCTGACTAATTGAAAATGATCCAGATGGTGATATTGCCCCCTACACCAGACATAAAGGATGCATCACATTATTCACAGCTCTTCCTGCTCTGAACAAAGATGCAGGTTGATTTGTCTTTCCAAGTGATCTTTCTTTTCCTTCCCCCAGACTCTAATATTTATGTTTGACTGAAATGTTTTCATTTCATTTGGCCTCAGTAATTAGTGGGTTTTCTAAGGTTGCACAGCTGTTTAGTCCCAAAGTATTGAGTTCTATTTACATGGGCAACCTTTCAGACTTTTTAAAAACACTTCTACAAATCTAGTGTTGATTTTCTTTGATTAGACTTGACCAGACATTTAAGTGATCTGTTATTCAGGCATTGTCCGGTTCTTAACCCAGCTTCAGTTGTTTCAGTAATCTTCTTTGTCCTTACTTGTTTATGTTCAGTGATAGATCTCTTCTGAAATGGTCACATTTTCTCCTATGACCATAATGTGTCTTCAGACATGACTGACAAGAAACCAAAAGCTACTTATTTCATTAATTAGTTATTAGCAAAAATAAATAAAAAACAGTTAATTTTCAAACTGAAGATTCTTGCATATTTCTAGTAGAGATGCAACAATTCTGCTTTTGAGGGTTGATGCCAGTTTTGAATGATTGAGATTTATCACAAACAGCTATAACTAGCAGAATACTTTTAAAAAGTGGATATTAACTTGAAATTTCTAATTATGAAAGGTAATGCTACTGCTAATACTAGCATGAATTAGGATCAGATTATCGATGATGCGTTCAGGTACTGGGCAAATTGAAAGGATTTATTCATTGGTTGTTTTTTCTGACTGCTTTTCAACAATGTGCTCATTTTTTTAAATTACGTATATATTGACTGGTTACAGATTTGGTCGAGCATGGTGCGTTTCTACCATGTAGTGTTTTTTTGGGAGGGGTCAGACACTGCTTATCTTTAAAGGCATACTCAGTAGCCAGGTAAACAAGGTAGCTTTTAACATTTTTTTAAAGCCTCTTAACAACGTTCCAACATAGTATAGTCATAAATATATTGTGGAGACTAAAAAAACCCCGAAATAAATCAATAAAGTGGTTGTCCCGCAGTTCTCTAAAAACTTCAGCCAATCCTATCGTTCGGTCCGAACGATAGGATTGGACAATCCAGCTGTCTGTCTGCTGCATTTCCGCACTGCTTGGATTGGCCTTAATCCGCCCGGACACATTTTCCCTCTGAACATCCCGGAAGTGAAAGGAGGACAGAATTAGCGAATTAGCCGTCGGTTAGAGCTTCCATTTTAAGATAAAAATACCAGAGTCCCCCCCAAAAACCACCTTTTCAGCTAGCAGAAAACTAAAATTGTTTGGAGGTGAAAAGAGGAAAAGCTGGGGGAACAGTGAAGTTAGACTCTGCATTGTTATCGTCGCAAAACGGGGTCCCATCCCGGGGTCCCATCCCGGGGGAAGGCTGGCTTATAGATTTTACCCGATGGGAGGGGTGAGTGCACAGAGTCGTGTTTCTGTAAACTAGCTAGCGAGACCTCGTTGGTTTACCTGGCTACTGAGTATGGCTTTAATTATCCATCACAAAGGCTTTCTATATCTGAATGGTTCTCACTTATAACTTGCTCTATTATAACCTACTGATAAAAAGTAATCTGCTATGTCACAAGAAGTAATGCCATTATTCCATGTTTCTCTTCTTTTTATTAATTTGAATATTTATTTATGTTTTTATTATCATTCATTTATATTGACATATGTCATCATCATTTCACAATCATTAATAAGTAGATGCCTGTTCAGTGTGTTCTGTCTATTTAGCTATTTGCATATTGGACATTTGCAATCTGAACAAAATTCAGAAAAAAGGTTAACAGTTTTTTTCTTAAAAATAAAAAAGAGAAAACAATACCAATTATCTTTGAGTTAAGCTTTAAGCAGACAGTTTATCCAGAAAGTAATATCATCAGATTATCAGACCAGATTGCCTATAGACCTGCTCTGCTTTAAAAAGAATAAGGCAAAAACGATAAGAACGTCAATATTAAAATATATCTTATAGACACACAGATAATAAAAACGTCTCAATATGATTTAAAGTTGTTTTTTTACTGGTTAGTTTTTAAATTGTGTGTTGATGTAATATACTGAAACTGCAGCCAGTAGGATGCAATTTGTTGCTCCATACAAAGTGTCACAAAAGTGACTGATAGAATGATGAAATGTAGCTTTTCTTGGCCTTGTATAACAAACCAACAGCAGTCATCCATTGTCACATGGAGTTAACATAAACTAAGCAATTAAATGAAGGAGGATGTTTGAGAGAAAATCAAACAAGACAGAGGAAGTTAGTTTTCAAAACATTTAAACTGTTTCTCTAAGACTAAAACTGTTGTTTTCATTCAGTTTTAAACAGTAGCTTCAATGCAACATCAGCACCAATCGATAATGATGACGACTGATAAAGAGAGCAGAGAAAAATAGCAAAAGAATGACCTTCAGGATTGTGTTTGCAGGGAGTATAGAACATGTAGGAAAGATTATAAGACATTTACAGCAGTGCCAAGCGGTACCATCACAGACCAAAGACTTATTGAATCTGCTTTACCAACCCCAGACTTTGCTGACAGCAATAGGAGCAATTCTAGCTTAGTAATTCTTTTTTTTCCTTGCTTATTATTTATTCTCTAGAGACCCGCATTAGTGTAAACAACACTGAAGGGAAAAAAGAATAAGAAAAAAAAACTGTCCTAGTTTTACAAGACAACACAAGCATCTGAGAAACCAAATATAATCATCACCATCAGTCCCGCTCTCTCCCTGTCACTAGACATAGATGTGGTTCACTATCTTAACATGAGCCCAGTGGCTATGCATTAACTATGTGCTGTACATCAGATCCCAGGGCTCATGTTATCATCACTTTCACATGGTTGACTGAGGGGAGTGAGATTTGGAAGCAATCACACAGAAAGTATATAAATCATTGTGAAAAATTGAAATGATTTAAAAATATTTAAACTACAAACCGTTAAAAAATTCATAGTAAATCTAAAAAAGAGACAGCTAAAAGAATCGTATGTACACTCTTGCAGAAGATGTGTCCTTTTTCTTTAAAAACCCATCCCTGCACAGTTGTCAGCCTACAGGGGTCTGCAACTTTTATAGTCATGAGAACCGTTTCTGCCAGTTCTCCCATTATTATTATAAATTTGTTCATTTATTGGTATTTTTACATTAGGACAAAGCAAATGACTATATTCTTGTAAAAAAGAGAAAAACCTTTTATTGTTCACAATTCTGATCAAATTGAAACACCTAACTATGCAAGCCTTTGTGAGTTCTTCTCAGTATAGTTTTCTGAAAACTAATATTAAAGTATATTTTCATCCTAATAGATTGTCAGTGAAATGTGGCCAGTTTGTTTGAGATGTAATTGTGAGCAAACTAACTTTATTTAATAAACAGACACCATAATTCACTAAAACCTTTATTACAATTTGATCCTAAGCACATTTTGTTTTTAGTATTATTGTTTTTACTTGTCATATTTTATGTAGAATGCATTGTCTCATAATAATCTGCTGTACTTGTGCAAACTGCACTCTTACTCTATATCCCATCAGCATTTTGCTAAAATGAATTAAATGAATTGAATTCTGGGTGAATTTGAGGAAAGATTTCAAAGTCTGGCAGGAAGTTGTCCCAATGAGCAAAGTAAGAAACTAATCTAGGAGTCGACTGATCGATCTGTTTGACTCCATTTAATATTGTTCAGTTTTAGAGATTTCAATCACATATTTGCATGAAATTGTTTTTATGAAAAAAGTGACGATAAATGTCAAAGCTATAAAGAGCCACTTTAGAGGGACCAGAGAGCCACATGTGGCCCCAGAGCCGTAGCTTGCGGACCCCTTCACATTTATTTAGCTGTACATCAGTATGGTGTGACAGTTAGTTTTGGCAGTAGAGATGTCCTGGTTCTGGTCTGAGGGCTGATACCAATTTCTAATACTGTATTTCCAGATACTGAATTTGACCAAGTTTTAAAAATAGCAAAAAAAACAAAAAAAAAAAAACAACAAAAAAAAACAACAACCCCTGAACAAAATACTTAGAAAAACTGTTTTTGACTAACTTGAAAATTCTGATTCTGGAAGGGAAAACACCCATAAAGTAGATCTGATGTTACATGTGTGAATTAGTGCTTAGTGATGGCGACCTATTGGACTAGTCCAGTTGTTTGGTGTTTCTCTATTTGAAAGTCTTTAAGTTATTGCTTATTGAATATTTTTTCTACAAAAAGAGGCACAGATTTGACCTGTAACTAGCTTTTTTCACCTCTGTGATGTCTACACTGCTATCCATGCCTTGGCTCTGGAGAGTACACCATCTCTGTTTTGTGGAGTTTCCCCATCTACATTTGACTCATTCACAGTATCATTTTCCCTCCTCTTATGACCATTACTGTAAAAATAGAATTATATTACAGTATAAGTAACAAACATTGAGCAGGCTATTAAATATTACACTAGATGGGGTGTTCAGATTTAAGTGCTTGGCGTTACACAGGCCTGTGAGGGAGAAACGTGACTGCCTGAGTAATCCAGCCGTTGTCTTGTCGGTACGTTTAATGAATGGACATTCTATGCAAACAGGAGTTTATACAGACCATTGTAATTATGGAGCCTTGGGGGAGTCGTCCTTCTTGTGCAGGTTCATTTGCCACATTAATAAGGGGATTAGTAGTACGTACGGGGGCTGATGGCAGCAGGAGAAGTTTGAGAAGATTAATGAACTATGACAATGTTGCACCTGAGGGGAAAAGTCTGTTGCTATATCTTCTGGGTTGTGCTGACACAGAGTTTGTCAGAGGAAGATGGAGAGAGGCCAGTGATTGTTGTGGACTGTGATCATACATCCTTCTCCCCAGCTATCTTGTCACTTAATCAGGATACTCTGTTTGTGATCTCCTACACTGTATGTACGTCTGACACTTTTTGACTGAAGATGTTCCAGCAAATTGAACATGCTTTTCAAAATAAGGACACAAACTTGTTCAAACTCATTTTTCGTGGATATAAAGTAATAATCTCCTCGGGTGAATGAATTTAAATACATTAATCAACCGAATTTGCAATCCATTTTGAGTTTTTACTTTACTAGAGCAGTTTAAATATTTAGCAAACTATAGGTAGTTGCAAAGACAAAAAACCCAACATTTTTTTAATTCTCACACTAAGTCAAATGTAGCATGACTTCAAAACAAATGTAGCTACCGTCAGATAGTAAGCCAGTAAGTCTGTGAGAGAAGTTTCTGTCAAAGCTTTAAGTCATCAGCGGGAGATTTGCAAGACTCTCCACCACGGAGATCCTTGTGTTTCTTTTAAAAACTTGTCATGTACTCTGTATCTAGGTGGGGGAGAGGAAATGAAACGGATGGTGGGTTATACTAAGGTAGTGGATGCGAGTAGTACTATCTCAGAAGATTATTGCCCCAAGGGGTGATCTCGTTTTGTCTGCACAAAACAACAAAATAAATCAAAGCTCCCTGTTGGTGCACTGGCTGAACTGTGTAGTTCATTTATATGTGTTGTTCCCTGTTGAGAAGACATTAAATGCAAGGGATTTTTAATATATTGGATTATTTATTTATTTAATTGTTTATAACTTTTGCCTTTTAAATTATTGTTGTCTGTGACTATAGTAGGATAGCCAAAATACACACTATGGCAAATTACCAGGATTTACATTTGATCTGTTTGTACACATGTTTGATTTTCTTTCATTTAAGTTTTTTTTTAAGATTTCTTACAACTCATATTTGTCCATAACGCTGTTTGCCTCTGAGAAACGTGTAGAACACAGTTTTCATTGTGACAGATGACGCCTCACATTGAAAAGTCTTACACTATGTGTGTGTGTGTGTGTGTGTGTGTGTGCATTTCAAAACTTTTTCAGGCTTGTTGTGTGTCCATCATTTTTTTTAATCTGGTGGCCCATTTCTCTCAAATTGATCACCTGTTTTGCCTCTGAAACATAGAACACACAAAAGTCACAGTGGCTTTTGTGGGGCTGTCATTATTTAATTTATCTCCATGTTTTTACTAATCTTGCAAAAACAACAACAACAACACATTTCCCTTTTTTTCTGAAGCAATCAATCAAGCGGACATACCAGCCTCATATTCCTGTCTTATTTTTACAGCACGTGACAGAAATAGACAAAACTTGATCTAAAAACACTTCCGGTGACGTATCAACACTTCTTTTGAATTCTCCTAAAATATGCATAAACATAAGAGTAGAGGGTGGAAGAAAATGTTTCTTGACTGCTTGCTTGTCTACAAAAAAAAAGTTTTATAAAAAAATGAAGTTTTGATGCTGCTTCATTGTTTGAACCCCCCCCCCCCCCACTTTAGTGTTCCATCTCCCCTTTTTTAACCCCTCACTTGGCCCCTCCACCCACTCTTTCTGTTCCCCGTCTCCCAGTCCTGACCTTTCACCCACGTTTTATCTGGGTCAATGCTGTTACACACAATGTTAAATCCACAACAAGGGTGTGTTCACCTTTGTATAGTGATCATTAGTGACAGACGAGGGTGTGCGACTCGTACCCTAACCTTTTTTTATATTTCCTTAGGGGGAACTGGGTTTACTGGTGCTGTTTGTTCCGATGGGACAAATCCAGATTGTCAATCGGTTTGTCTTGTCAAGGAACTCACAGTCACTGACCAGTGTCCAGACTAATAGTTGTGATAATGGCATTGCCAGGCAACCTTCTCCCCCCCATTCCCTCCCCCCTCACCCAGATTTTTATTTATTTTTTAACACTTGACTTGAAATGTGACTGCCATTGACTGCTTTGCCACTGGGCCTCATAGCTCACAAAGACTCTGTTCTGTAATCTTCATCCATGTAAATTTTTCTTGTATATATGATGTTTCATGTGAATTGAACTCCTGGTAATCTTGCCTAATGTGCTGTGTTAAACAATAATGGACTTGTTTTATTATTACTATCAATGATTTATTTTTGGCGTTATTTATTTGGCCTGCCTTTTGCCTTTTATTCTGTTTCTATTCCTGGTTCGACATTAATTCAACCTGAAATAAACTGCAACTCATTTTTTTTTTGTTTACAAAAAAAAAAGCTTTATCTGAACAGTGCTATTCTACCTTTATAATTTCATAATAAATGTTTCAAAGCGATCATTTCTTTCTTGTTTTGAATTTGTCTGTTTGTTGTCTGTTGAACTGCATGTAGAAGTAGAAGGCTGCCGTTTGTGCACCAGTTTTAATCAGCGTTTACCCGCAAAACAAGTGCGGCAGCTAATTATATCACCAAGTTGTTTATTTTGAGAGGCTAACAGATTTTCTGGTTTTGACTGATCTGTTGCTTAAAAGCGGCACACAAAGACACAGACAGACTGAATATTAAATTCGCATTTTTAGTCAGTGATCGTTTCAATTAACTGGCTCCTAAATTGTAAAATAAGCACACATTGTCTTTATTTCATCCGTGCACTTTGCTGGCACACTGACGTTGAGCCATAACCTACATTTGTGAATGTCAGTGATATCAAGTTGGCAGATGTTTCTAAACATCTGATGCTGGAGGTTTTATTCATAGTCTTTGTTCTCTAGGAGAAAAAAAAAAAAGAATTCAGATGATGTGAAATCCAGACACTTATTCCAGACATTTTCCTTCCTGTCAGCGAAAAGAGTTAATTTCTTATAGCACATCTTTAGTATAAGATAAAGGGGAAAAACTTGACAGTTTTTTGTTTGAAAGAAAAATGCATCCCCAGACCCCAAAGCCAATAAAAACTTCAGCTTTGACAGTCAGAGTTATGAGTGTCCTCTAAAGTTAGAGCCTTTTAAAGAGGCCATATTATGCTTTTCCCTCTTTGCTTCACACTGTGATATAGGATTTTTATAAAAAAATGTAAAATACCTGCAAAGTCACGAAGTCCATACTAAAGGGAGTAATTCTCTCCTACAAAAGACGTCACCTTTGAGCTTTCAGAAATGCCTTGTTTGCACTTCAGGCTTTTCTCTCTCTCTTCCTGATGACATCACATCTCTGTCAAACAGCTAATTTGGCACATTGCAGGCTAAAAATGTAAAAATCTGTTTTGCAATCTGACAAAGATTGTCTGTATCAGCAAGATGATGCATTTCAAATCACGCTAAAGGTACTACAGTGTGAAAATCCGAACTTCAGGCTTCTAAGTTGGCACAATTAGTGATGTGAACATTGTTGCTGACAGATTGTAAACTGAATGTGCATTAAATAGGTTTTAGGTTGCTCTGAGGTGTTTGTGCTGCCAGATCCTGTGAGATTGCACTTCTAAAATGCACTGAAGCCTCAAACACATTTAAATTTATTTTGATTAAAAAGGATATGACACAGAAAACATCCTTCTGATGTGTTATCTTGTAGATTAAAAGTCTTTGGGTTCATTATTTTGGACCAGTCTGAGGATTTATTTTCAGAACCTTAAAGAGCAAGGGGAAAAAAATCCAAATCATGCATATTTTACCAAAAAAGAATTTGAACTGATATAAAAAAATTGTGTTTTAAATAAATGTTGCTTATACTTATATTTAAGCATAAAAATGTATAAAAGCCGACTGCCAATATTATATTATGGACATAAATGTCCCAAAATAGGCTCTGTAGTGTGAAACCCCTTCTTCTCTTACAGTGGAGCATCACTAAGAAGTCATCACTTTACAACCACCGAGGACCAAGAGAGTCACTAAGTGTTGTTGAAGTTCTTCACAAAATGCCTCTGCAGCTTAAATTTAACATTTTATGTGCAGCCTGCATATATTTAAACTTACAACACTGCTGTGAGCTGAATGTGGATAGTAGTATAATGTAACTTCCTTAAGTATTTAATGATGAACTTCTCAGTAAAGGCTGCAACAAATAATTGACTATATAGCAGTGCGTTAGGGTTTGTTCTATAGTGCTTAGTTAAATGAAAACAAATTCTGAACAATTAAACCAACTGTAAATATTCTATTTATTTGAGCTGAGGGACGACTGGACATCACAAAACTACATCCTATAAAATATGTTTAAAAACTACAAAAAACCCTTTATATTTATATTTACTACATCATGTATTTCTGACATTAAGCTTGTGTTCTGCTGAGATTAGGAATACAGATAACACTTTAAGACTATCCCAAATGACTAATAAATATTATTAGTTGGCTGTAAATATTAAACCAATAATATGCAGCAGAAATATACAAAAAGAAAAACAACAGTGATCATCTTCCTGCCAAATAGTGAGCCTGCTTCAGGGCATGGAGGATGCCATTTACCTGTTTTATTTTATTAATTATTTATGAGGTTTGAAATTGAATTATACATTGATAACATATTAATAAGTCCTTTATAAAGAGGTTTATTGTAAAGTGGACCCCACATTTAAAGTGAGCAGCTTTAATTTCTTATGTTGCTTCATCTTCATAATCATTATAATATCAGCACCATTACCATGACAACCAGGAAAGCACACAGTGTGTTTATGACAGACATCTCCCTCGTTTTTAAAGTTTCTTTATTTATTTTTGTGGTAAGTGTTGACTTTCTGTTCCGACGTGCTGAGTGGGTAATCTCTAGGTAGCTTTCGGTTGATAATGTATGAACATGTCACCTCTTAAATGTTTTTTTTTCTCTGCAGGGAGAAAGATGGAAGGGAATGTGGGGGAGGAGGGGGGAGGGTTTCAAAGTGCCACACCAACACAGCTATGAAAAGTAGGCCTAACTCGGCTTAATCTGTCCACTCAGTTTCAAAGCCAGAAGCAGAGCTTAGTCCGCATTTGAGTGAGCAGGTGGGGGAAAAAAGAGAGGAAAAATAAATAAATATAGGCTTTAAAGTTTGACCTCAAGTATATGGTCACTTTTAGAGCACATTCACTGCCTGGAATTTGAAATCTCCCTCCTGACTTAAAGTATAATCATACTCCCTATTTAGATGTGAGAATCTGAACATGTTATTTTAAATATATGCTCTATTTTTCTAAGATTTTCAAATTTAGCTAAAAAAAGAGAAATATCAGAACCTAATGAAGCAGATTTTTAAAAATTTGCACACTTGATATGTCCCCAGATGTGATCTGCATAATCTGCTTATAGAAAAATCCTGGATAGCCAGTTCTGTTCCTCTGTACTGCATTTCGTCAATTAATATGCAAGTGACACAATGCAAACATGCAAGTTTTTTAAATGGCGGAGCAATTAAAAGACTTTGCGCCAGACAAAAGTCTTTCCTAACAAAAGGCTGAAACTGAGCCACTGAAACAGACAGATTTGTTCAAGTCTGTGTGGATGTTTCACGTAAAGCCTTCGTATCTACTGAAATAGACAGCTTCTGCAGTGGATTTATAGCCCTCATGTTTGCATTGTTCTGTTATACAGTTTTTGTCATCGTGAAATTGAGTACACATGACAAAGACATCCACTCAAACAATTATCCACACGAAGATGATGTCACATGCTGTTTTAACTTTCTTTGGATGGAAACCAGAACAATTTATTTCCTGGTCCTCCACCAACATTCTCAAACTAGAACTACTTTTATTATCTGTAGACAGTTTGTATTAGGACACATGCCAAAAAGGATGAGTGATGAATGAGCCGTAGGTGGTTCAAATTCTCTGGATCTCACTTGTAGTGGTTGCAGATGTATTTTGATGCTTAATTGATATTTATTTGTTGCAGATGGCTCTTTGAACAACCTCAGTTTGAAGAAACAAGAGTATTCCTGACAGGACAGATGAGCTCATGTCTGAAAGGGGCCAGTTATAAAGTGTTCCTGCTGTCTTTAATCAGCTGTAATCTTCTAATCTAAAAAGATCATAGAAGCTTGTGCAAATGTTATTTTATAAACTTTTGCACCACCGTAAATAGCTGTTTACATAGAATTCAGTGTCATTTTTCAGGTTATCTGAGGGGGAACTAGGCTGCAGAATTAGCTACTATGGCATTTCTGGATAAAATATTAATAATCATCATCTGTCCAGTCAAAATAAATCTCAACTGCAGCCACTCAAAGCTATTAATGACAGCCAAGAACTACATTGATCATACCACAGAACCCCACTTTAAAATGTGTGAACTATTCCTTTAACACTGATAGTAAAATAAAATCCTCAACAAATATTCTAGTCTAAATGTATATTTAGTAATGCAAACACAATGCTAGATCTACTGTATAAATGAATGTTTTTATTTTAATGTAATTTAATTCACATTAGATGAAAACATTTACTGGATTCATTTTACACTTCATCATCATTTGTGGGAGATTGTGTAAGCTGATTATTTTTTAACTCAAGAGGCATTTGTCCACATTTGAAAACCATACTTAACTCTGTTCAGACATTAAACAGACTCCTTTTGTTTCCAGACAGATTAAATTAAACGCTCTCTCCATGAAAGTTCTCCTCGTTTTCCTGCACTATGACATCACATTCTTCCACATTAAAACATTCTTTATGAAGTAATGATAACCCTTTATAAATATAAAATGTGTTTTTGGTTGACAAAGATATACTTTAGTTTTTAATAATCTCATTTTTAAAATAATTTCATGGGACAAAACATCAAAAACCAATGATAGGAATACAGTTTTTGATCATGATTCATAAACTGAAAGAGAAACAGAAATATAAAAAGTGATTACTTTAAAACAAGGTGAAATAAATGGAACAATTTAGAACAAAAATGCAGGAATGACTAGAGAACGGGGAATTCTAACACAACCAGCTCTGGATGCGATTCTAAATTAATTGGTCATCTGCCCAATATCACTGAACTGAATCAATATCAAGATCTGTCTGTCAGACACTTGAAAAGATCTAAATTTCTATTATTGTTACTTTTTCGGGAATGACGCCCAGGCTGTCCTGTTTCCCTGCAGTAACAGTGTAGGCTAGCTCCACAAACATTTTCCCTAAAGGGTAATTTTTCCTTAACCAGCACAGTCACTCATATTTCCCCAATTGGGGAGAAAAAGGGAAGAAAGGTGAGTGCATTTCTCAGAATGAATCCCCAAAAGTGTTTGAATTCAGACAAAGAGAAAAACTGTTTTCATTTTCAGCCTGAGCAGTCTAGAATCCATCAGGACGGCGGTAAGTTATGCACTGATGTTGCACCGAGGGGAAAGCCCATCCGCTGTAATGTATGTCTTTATTGAAACAAGGTGGATTGGTCATGCCACTGGGAGCCTGAGGCAAATGTTGCTTTTTCTATTTCTCCTTCGTTTCCAAAAGGCAGGATTACATATGCATACAGCTGCATACACAAAAACAGAGCAGGCTAAAGGTTACGGAAGTGAACTTTTGACTGAAAGGTTGATCGGTGAAATCTTAGCCCAGCAGGATAAATTAGACCTGGGAAGAGAAACCCCCACTGTGGTGCCCTGCAGCAAGGCATGTAGTCCCCTTTCGTGTCCAGTGGGATTCCTCAGTGGGTAAAATTGCTGTTGTGTAGGAAAAGGTTTCCCGTGTAGTGTGTGAAAGCAGAGGTTATATGTCTTCCCTCTTTGAAAAAAAACATTTTTAAAGAATTTCTCATGAATTTGAAAGGCAAAAAGGTAAAATTCACACTATAGAAGCAAACATTTCACCTTCATAATGGAACAAAAGGGACAACATTTTGAACATTAACAAGTTAGAGGCAACATCAATTCTAAAACCAGCTGCTAGTCTAACCAATAAGTTGCAGTGAAAAATGAGAAACCATTTGTTCCATTTATACAGGCGACTTGTGCCTTTTCCAACATGCTGCTGGTCATTATCATGTCAAGACTGACTGCATTAATGAGGCTGGCATTCCAGGTCCAAGACCTTTCACTTCCCCTATAGATGTCCCTTAATGTAGAGTGTGTCCGAGTCCTGGCAATTACTGTGAATGCATTTAACAGCCCAGAAATCACCTCCTTCACATTATAGTGACAGATATTATTACCTGAGTCATTACTAACAAAAATCATACACAAAGTAATTAAAGTTGTTCTGTTGGCAACACTTTGAGCTTTATGAGTAAGAAAAAAAAAACGCAAAGAAATTTATTTTAATGGTTCTAAACACTGGCCAAAAGCATTTAGATACATATTAATTTACTTTATAATTGCATATCTTCATGCTCCTGTTCTATGTAATCTTTTGATCTACTGCTGTTTTGTAGTGATGTGACGTTCATGAGCGAGTTGAATCTTCTGAACGGCTCTTCACTGTGAACGAGGAGAACCGAGTCCTTGTTAAGAATTTTTTGTATTAACTTTTATGTTTGAGGCCGGCGATTTTCAACAACACCAGATAGCTGGCTGAAACAGAGCGGCTCTATTTAAAACAACATCAGTGAGCATAGCAATGGGAACCCATCAGTTCTATTGGGGAAGCTAATTAGCGATGCACATGTAGGTGTTGCAGCGAAGAGTGTCCCCAAACATAGTTCCATATAATATTTCTCTTTCAAAAGATTGCACTACTATTTTGATACAACCCTCACCAGACTTCATTGTTGATTACCAATTCCTTGCAAGAAAGTGTGTGGGAAAAAAACAACTAGGAGTAAATGGTTTTTCATCGCATGTGAGGTTTGAGGGATCTCCATTGATTGACACAGTATTGATCAGCAATATAAACAAAGTGAGAGAAACATTGTATCTGTCTTTATGAACATAGAATATGCATCATATGTGGCATTCTCTGTAGTTATTGTCAAACTTAATAAAAGTTTTATGCAGAAGCTCCAGCACAAACCACTTGTCCCAAATGAGAGCTTTAGCTAGCTCACTATTAGGACTGGAAGGGGTTTTATCGTGTGATTAAATGGTAGAGGAGTAAGCCTCCATTTGTTCCCATGGTAAGATGAATTAAGAACATTCATTATTTAGCATTAAGATTAATTATGTATTTCTTTAAATCTGTATAGTGATTTCCTTCATCACAACAACAAACATAAACATTTACCTCCTGGTGGTATTTATTCCTTTTTTCTAGGAGTGTGTATGGGTATTTGTGGACATATTACACTCTTCAGAGAGCTAATTAGATAAGAAGCTGGGATATATGTCAGCTGGAAGGATGTGTGTCAACCCACTCCTCTTCGATGTATAGACTGGAGGTTTGTATTGATTGTACTCTTTGTCTTGTGCCCCAGGCATCGGCACGCTACAGTGGAAGCCGCGCGCCTTGCTGTTGTCTGTTGAGTTGAGTAGATAAGGGTTGTGATAAATCTGCGTTAGAATAAGCTGTCATACAGGACCTGCACATGGGAATATTTAACGCAAACATAAAATATGACTTGTCTGTTGTTTTATCGTCAAGGGCAGAAGAAATGGCAGGGTTTTGTAAAATACTCTTTCAGTCTTTTTTTTTTTTTTTTTTTTGCACTTTTCTGTCTCTGTGGCCTCACATCCACCGAAGCTTACAGTCCTGCTTGTCTTTTTTTTTTTGAGTCACGTAGCAGACAGAAAAGCGAAAAGAAGAAATGCTTTGCACAGAATGGTGAACCAGCACCTTATCGACTCTCAGTAATATGCAGAGGTGTAAAACATTTGGCTAGCTTATTTAGATGAAATGATTTTGTCCTGGTTGTGCAGACTTAGCAAGGCCTGAATGAAGTAGTGTATTGGGGATGCGCAGGGAGGAGGTGAAAATTGGTTTCTCCTATCTCATGGTTCACATAGAGACCCAGGCTGGTTTCCACTCTTTCCACAGACTCCCCTCTGACGATAACGTGCCCTGATAATGGATATATGCACCCAGATTTATTTTCTATTTCCTGCCACAACTGCTTTTCCAAGAAACTTTCTCTTTTTTTTTTCCATGTAAGAGCTTTATGGCTGCTTTCAGCTGTGACATTCAGAAAAAGGAGTTCCAGTAACAGAGAATGGAGGGAAACATTTTTCAAAAAAAAAAAATTTAAAAAAATAGCGAATTATGCTGGAGTTTGTTTTACTGTACAAAAAATGTGAAACAATAAGAAATTAGATTCATCTGTGGTAGTTGTCATCATCAAGAAGTTAACATTGACTTTTAGGACTATTATAGTATTTTTGTTATGGGCCTGTGTTTACATGCATGTGTGTTCATTAGCAAAATATCTCCTCAACAACTAAAACAGACTTTTTTGAAATGCGCAGAATGTAAACATTGGATCTGATTCACATCAGCCACCACAGCTAATGGACCATATTAAACACAAAAATGACTGAAGCTCAGTCAGTTTTAAAAACACGGAGCTAAAAATCCACATGGCTGAAAGTCACCCTCAACACTCTGAGTGCTAACAGATTGCTTGACATCTTGTGGTATCTTGTGACATCTCACATACTGTTGTTTTTTGTAACTCCCATCATTTCTCTACATGTGATGAACTCAGATTAAAACTTTGGCATGGACGGCATTGGGCAACATGCCTTCATGCAGCAGACATGGACATGTCTACTTTTAGACATTACAGTGGGGACTAAGAGTTTTGTGGATGCACTACAGTCACATATTTGCCCTTATTGCCCCATTTCCTGCTTAATCTCTATGGCCTCATCGCCACATAATGTTTGACCCCGCGTCATGTTTGGTAGCATTTTTCAGTGTCCCAGGAAACCAGCCCATTCTCAGTAGAAGAACAATGAAACTCCTTCATCACCACACTCTGGATTGTGGTCACCCCAGGCTCTACATCACATGAAATCCCCCATGAATGGCGAACATGTGGGTTTGAGTGTGGTGTGTTTTGACTTGGTTGTTTTAGAACTTTGTCCCCTTAACACTTCTTCAACAGTGCTCTAGCAGTTCACCCAAAGAGATCAATGGCTGCCTTGTTCTGGTCCATATTATCACAGTAGGAAGTGTGTCTATTTATTAACAGCTGAGCCTCAAGGTTGATATTCAGAGCTGGAGAGAAGGGATTAAATGTAACAGTCTGGACAGATTGACCTTATTGATGTTCACAAGATCATGTGCTTAGAATTTATGTATGGTCATTAGTGGAGAAAACACATTTATTCTCTTTCTACAGTGTTCTGATTATAATTATAAAAGCTGATTTTATAGAGAAAAAGTCAGTTGCCTTTAATTTAAGACAGTCTTCTGTCTGACTCCATCCTCAGGATAGAAATGTGAATAAACAGTCTTGCAACGTGAAAGAATTCTCCTGGAAATGAACAAACCAAATTGGCAAAACAGATTTTTTTTTCAGAAGGAAAACTCCTTTAGGCACACACAGTAGAGTGTTGATGGTTCAGAGTGTAACAAAACAAGTTGTCAGGTGCAACTGAAGGCCAGTTTGTCACTTGTCATTTTTTGCATGAGCTCACACACAGATAGTCACACACACAGAGGCAATGTTTTATTTATATGTTTTAAGGTGCTAACTTTGTTACCTTCTGCTATTGGTCAAATTACATGATGAAAGCACAGCAATATCCCAAATGTCGAAATCTGCTTTTTATACCTACATTGTGATTTAACAAGACTGGGTTTTATTATAGATTCATATTTAAAGTAACTAGGGGCAGAATTAAGAAATGAAACTCACGAGTGATGCACCGCTGCGCTGCGAGTAACTGCAGCCTTGGACGGGAGCGTGCAGAAACTTCTGAGAGGAGGAAAACCAGTCGGGGAGGGGAGCAGTTGAGCCCTGACACACGGTCACATCTACACATCGCTGTGTGCTCATACACTGTACCTATAGCTCTGTGAAACCCTGGAATCAATCAGAGTGGTTGTCAGCTCTATGACCGCTGCCCATATACTGGTATTATGGAAAAAAAACATGTCAAGCGACAAAGTAAGTTGGCCGTAACACAATGGTGCATTACTGCCACCTACCGCATACATATTTCTTTCTGGTTTTGAATCTGTCAAGAACGAACAAACAGTGTCAGTTCACGTCACATCCGTAGGACAGTGCGGGATATTCAGGCCTGAACTGCAGCTCAGTTTACAGCTCACAGCCTGTTCAAGACAATGGAACGTTACATGAATGGCCTCATTCTTTTTAGTTTAAAAATTTTCATCACCCATTAGCCTCAAAAAGCTGAACATGCAAGATTATTTTTAAAAAATTCTTCCCCTAATCCCTTTAAAGGGATACTATGCAGTTTTGCTGGTTTTGGCTCCCCCTGGTGTCTGTTTTAAATCACTGCCGTAAACATGTTAGCATCATTGTTTATGCTCAGAAACACCTAAATCTAACTGTTCAGATGTCTCCTCAGCCTTCACTGCTTTCTACATGAGCAGTTATTTACTCCTTCAAAAAAGTCAGCTGTGTTCAAGCAGGGAGAGATAAAAAAAAAAGCAGGAATCATGAGCTAAAAACACTCCGGCGCTAGCATAACAACTAGCCACTTTGGGTTAGTCTAACCCTCGCAAGATACGTGACTCTGTGTGACTTACGGGGCACCAGAGAATGAGATGTTGCAATCATGGTATTCCAGATCTAAGCACCAGATGGTCACTAAGTGACTTTTCATTAACCCTGCAAAGGGTCCTATTAGCACATACTGGCTAGAAAAGTTTTAAAAATATGAAAAAGTTGCAAAGTACGCATTTAAGTCTATTATAAATCTATCAACTGTGTTTCTTTATAAAATAAATAAATAGATTGGTCTTTTTTTGTTGTTGGAAGATTGGGTTTTGCGTTCTATATCATTGATGAGCTAACCACTAGTCCAAGCACAGCCAAGACCAAAATGAATGGCTGCCATCTTTAAACAGCTTCAAACTTACTTCAAGTTATTTCATAACACTGGTTGTCAATTTCTCATTAATTGGTTATTTACAAACATACGTAAATATCACCACCAGCAGCAAAGTGTTGTCCAGGAGTCAAGACTTGGAAATATAATTGACATATTTTTGCTAAAATATCCATGTAATGCAATGTTTGCATAAACTGCAGTTAAGTGTTGCAGATAGGAGTTGTTTTAAGAGCAAAACATTTTGGTCTCAACTACATTCAGATCATCCGTTAGCTCAAGAGTTTGGATGGATGTATTCTTACAGTATTTCTCCCGACAGAAGCCAGTCATATAGGTGGTAGAACTATAATTATTTACAGCATAACCTGATACACAACTAATCATGTGATTGTGACATATAAGCATATATTTCTCCCATAAATGCTACAGAGTAATTAAAGGTTTCAATTATAATCATTCAATTTGCTGTAAAAGTTGCTGCTTTGTTGATCACAAACATCCTGTTTTGATAGAGTTAAATTTAGAAGCATATTCAATAAATCACTGTAAAACTAAATATTATCATTGTAGCACTGAAGGTTCAATGCAGATAGCTTTTAACTAGCCTGATTTAGTATTTTCTTCAAGATGAAAACATAAAGCGTGATTTGAGGCAGAAGATTTTCATTCTGCACCTGGGTGTCTGTGTCAGAGCTCACAAGAAGGAATCCTTTCTTCTTGTGTGTGTGTGTGTGTGTGTGTGTGTGTGTGTGTCTGTGTGTGTGTGAAGGGGGTGTGCAGAGGTCACTGCCTTAATTGAATAATTGACTGGAAAAGCTCAACATCCCACCAAAACATAACGGGATGTAAAAGAAAAGGAAAAATTGAAAGCCACCGACTTGGAAAACCAGTCAAATTGTCAGTGATCCCTAAACCTAAAAAAGAAATGGAAACAATCATTTGTTAATTAGACGGAGTCTTCTTCTCTCACCACTCATCGTTGGGGTAATAACAACATTCAGGTTTGTGTTTAGCGTTTCAATTCTTTGGGCTTTACCAAATGCCATCTCTAATTTTTGACGAGGATCTGGCCTTGAAGCCCCTGGTAATATCAAGTACAAACAATCAATCCTCGCCAATCTCTTGAGGCCTTAATGGACTTGGAAGGAATATTAAGAGGTTTTTGTCTGCACAGAAGCTTTCTGCCACAGTAGTCGTCCCTCAGCTAATTTGTGTTTGTGTGCCAAGGGAGGCCACACAGTGGGGCTGCTGTAACAAGCTCTCAGTCCTACTTTCTGAAGAGCTGATGCCAGGCCAAACAGCACATGCAAAAATGCTAATGTGTGCTTCAATCTAGATACAGAAACACTACATGGGCAATATTTTTCATTAAATCAATCAGTTTTCAGTCAATAGCTTCAGTTTTGACAAGATGATTCCTAATTAGCCATATGTTTGTGTGATTTCTGGTTAATCTTTGGTTCTATGACGATTTTGAAACTGACCATAATAATTATTAGTGTATATTCTTTGTGTGTGTGTGTGTAGCTGCATGCATTTTAGCTAAAAGCTTGTGCCAGACTGGATTGTGGGTAACCGTGAGACTGTGGGACCAATGCCCAATCCTTGGGTGGTAGTTCGGTTGTAAATCAGCTTGTTGTTACCACACACTGAAACTAATGAAACCCAACATCACCCTGGAGGTGTCTCGCTTCTCAGTGTTACCTGGCTGCTTTGCATATGAAAAATCAGCCCTGAGAAATATAATTAACGAGGATAGGTGGTCCTATTGTGGACTTTCTATCCAAGTGATTCAGTTTCTGAGGAGCGTGGTGTGAGATAAAAAGGAAGGCTTAAGATTCTAACTTAATACCGGCCTGACATTTGTTTTGTTTTTTGCTTTTTTTCTTCTTCCACTCTCTCTCTGTCAGCATTCATTTTCTGCCTCTGCTTGAGTGCGGGGATGAGACCACAGGCTACATCAGAGACAAGCTTTTCTTCATATATACACTTTTTTTCCTCTCGAAGAATAAGCCATTTACTGCTCCTCTGTTTTAGATTCTTTTGACCCGACACTCTATCCCTCCCCTTATCTCTCTACTTTTTGAATTCTAATTTTTATTTCCCTATTTTCTTCTCCATTTCTTCCCTGCTGCTCCACTCAGTTCATTTTCCATCTGTGTTCTTCAATCTTCTGTCTTTTATGCCTGGATTTTATTCCTTCCTATGCATCTCTCATTTTGTTCTCTAATTTATTTCTCAGTTTTCATCATTCACCATCTGCCTGTCAATTTCCTCTCACTTCACACTGCTCGCCTTTTGCTGTTTTGTTGGACGGTAACATTTCAGCAGCCCAATTTAGCAGCATTCAACATGTTCTTCTCTTGTTTTCAATACACACAAAGTGTAAAACACACCTCTGTATATAACTATTTAATTGTACCCACCTGAACCTTCCTGTCTAAGTGGCTGCTTAGCTTACTGCCAATTTAGAGTTTAACCTCAGGAGGGGAAGGCTATTGCCAGAGAGGCAGATGGTCAGAGGCGGAGGCAAAAGATGCTGGGAAATTCATCCCTTAACCTCTAACGCTCACTCTGTCATTTTGTACTCGCGCCTTGTGTTTTCATGAGTAAATGAGACAAACACAGAGACAGACGGAGACAGAATGGACAATATGTGGGTGTCCTTTCTGAGTGGAAGCAGCAGCAGTCCGTATGCTGAGAACCTACTTCACAACCTACCTGCATATTTTAAAGCCCTCATGCAATATTGCTTCTCGGTTGTCTGCTGATGTCTGTTGCCACTCTCACCAATTTTCTGCCTCATTGTCATTCATGTGCAATCTGTTTGTTTGGCTAACCTCCTCATATTCGGGCCACCTCAGCTGAGCTACTTCAGGTCCACGTGTCACCGAGTGCATTTCACGCTACCTTTTGTATTATCTGCATCGCCTTGGTGATTCACTTCTTTGTCAGAGATGCTGCAGAACTTCTTTACAAGCTCAAGGCTTTTCTCAGCTCTTTGAGGTGTAAGACTGTGTAAACAATTAAGATTGGAACAATAAAACCTTCCAATCTGGCTCACGATTGCCTCCGTTGCTCTACCGCAGTGGGAGGATGCTTTAAATAAAATAAACACAAGTGTTTAATTCTAATCCAATAACCTGTACTCTCGCTTCATGGGAGGATTTAGAAGAGTGATCCACTAAATGTGACGCAGCAAGAAATCTCCTTATAGTAGAAGAAGCACGTGCAGCCATACTTCTCGGTACTTTTCCGTCATGTCCGTGTCATTCTTACCTTTACACTGATTTGAACCATTTTATCTTCATAAACATATTACAGTGATTTTTTTTTGCTTTAAATGTTGCTTATATTTTGAAATAACATAATACAAACCTCTTAATGCTTCAGGGACTTTGAGGGCATTATTTTAATTGTGACATTTTGGATATATTTTAAAATATATATTCTCAATGTAGCTTCGGGGAAATGGCAGACTTTCAAATTTTCTTCTCTAAAAAAACATGGCGCACAACATGAAGTATTATCACCCAGGAAGGCATATTTTTTTTCTCATTTCTACGTGGTACAAGATGACTTATTTGAAGATGTAGTTTAGCTTTTTCAAAGAACAAGAGAGCACACGACGAGCCGAGGAAATTTGTCATGATGAATCCCGCGTGAAGATGAGACGCATCATTACCCTTATGGTGAGCAAATATCTGGATGTTGGGATTATTTGTGTATTTACTTGGCCTTTACAGAAGTGCTGATGTAGTTCTGCTGTGCTTTGCAGCACTTGTCAGAGCTAGTATGGTTTCTAATGGTAACCGTGCAGGATAAGAGGATGACAGGCTCATTATAACCACGCTGAGTGAAAATTAGCCCCTCTCTCCCAATTGTGCTCACACTTCTTCTTCAATGAACAGTCCTACATATCTGTTGCCATGATAATAGAACCATTCACATTGAGGGGGAGGCTGTTTTTAGCTGTATAGGTCATTTCCAGATTTCTTGCTCTTTAAGGTCTCTTAAGTCTTTGTGTTCTGTGCACGTGATTATGTGTTTTAAGATGATAGGACAGTGTTGTCACATTCATTCTAAATCACTTTCATTACTGTGACTAATTATTGTGTCACCAATAATAATGTTCAGTCTAAAAAATCCCACTTAGTGGCTCAGCTGGCTCCGAGTCAGTTCATCCCTCTTTCAAATTAGCTGCTTTGGTCAGTTTGTTTTGAAGATGCTTGGGTGCTAAAGGAAGCCGTCTGCCACATGTCCATTCAAACCCACATCCAGCTATAATGAAATGAAGATAAGTCTGAACTTTAGCGTGGTTAGACCTGGGGCTGGAGCCCTGGATGTCTTCTGAAAAACTCCAGGTTGTTCAGAACCAAAATTCAAACATTTGGTTCAATTCAAGTCAGGGTTTGTGCCCCGAAACAAAACCAGGCTTGCTTCCTCTGTATTTCAAGACATCTGCACTGTCCAGAATCTGCGCCTGGCACATGTGTAATTTACACACCGTGAGCCATAACGTGCAGCCAGATGTAAATGATTTAATGTGATGAAGCATGCATTTGAAAATATCTGGCTCATCACTGTGTTATGGTGGAGGTGGTATATTTTTTGGATTTAATTTTACTATGTGCTTAAAGTAATCTGTCTTTCTGCTCATCTACTCCTATAAATAGCAGCCAAAGATAGATTTGGAACACTTTAATTCTTATTATAATAATAATGAGAATAGTTAATGTGTGGAGCTGGAGCTTCTGTACATATAAGTCCATGTAGGTTAAAATTAAAATGTAAAAGCACATTGCAGTTATGAAATACAATATAGCTTGATCTTGTGTGGGGTCTCATGTAGCTGGCTCCTATAAAAATACATGCAAAAAGTTCATGCAGGGTTGTGGAGACAAAAGGCATGCATGCAGGGTTGTATGCACCAGGGGATACATGCATATATTAAGTACGTGGGTGCAAATTCAACCATTTCATACCCAACTGGTAGGAAATGTCCATCGTTGTGCACAATGTTGGGGTAAATTTGGATGAGGGAAACATTTTCTGGCACCTGTCAATGGATTGCCATTATTTTCAGACCTGAATGCCAACATTTTGCAAAATAATACAAATGCAAATCATTTGAAATATTCTTATTCAAAACACTGAGCTTTTAAAGCTGCTGGTTTGAATAGTTCTTTTCTCTGTGCCATTTTTCTATATTGTTTTGTTTCTTTCTTTTATTGAGAGCACACAAGAGAATGTCTTTCGCCTATTAGACAAGTTGTCGACATAGTTACCATTGGTATCCCATTTTTCTGTTGCACAAATCCTGAGAAGCACTATTAGTTTGATCAAGACAGCAGCTGAGACAGTAAATTAAGGGATGCCTGTACTCTATAAAATGAGGTGAATCATTTTGGTTCATTACTTTGCTGCTCTGCATGGAGTCAAGAATATAGCGCTTCCAAATTGGCAGGACACTGCGCATGAAATGCAGATTTGGCTTTGTTATTGTAACAGACACATAAAAAAGAAGATAAGTAGAGCATGAAATAAAAATTCAACGATCAAAAACAGGCATCTCAAGAAATAAAATATTTTTCCCCCCTTCAGTTGTTGTGCAGTCCAAATTACAGCATATCACGAGAGGCTTTGAGTAAAATGCAGAGTTTTTCTTTGAATTATTGTTTACCTTGTGTTTTTGACCAGCTGTGACAGAAACAGCGCTTTGTCTGAGCTCGTCTTTTAAGCCCGTAAAAACATACAGCTTGTTTGCCAGGAATATATTCACATTACAGTCAGTCCAAATGAATTGACTTCAGAGAATCCCTTCGCAATTACACTTAATTCATAATTAATGCCGAGCAGACTGGGGACCTAATTTACACTTGCACATTGTCAGTTTCCTTGCATGTGCTTGTCATTCTGCATGAGAGTAAACAAGGCTTGCTTTGGAAAGAGGGTGGCTTCTCCCTACTATTACCTAGGCTCTGGGGATCTGTGCCACACAATCGTGCCATATGATGGCAAAAAATAAAGAAAACGATCTGACTACCCAGTTGCTCCAAACAGGAGCAGGTGCATATAGTGGAGGTAATTATAGGGAATGAAAGTTTAAGTGTTTTTTTTTAATTGAGCACCCTCAGGAATTTGTCTCTCACTTTATCTTAGAGTTGATGGGAGAAAAGACTTTATTCATCTATAAGTTAGATACTTAGACCTTATGATTAGAACAAAACATGAACACATCCTTATATGTGTGTGTGTGTGGGTGTGTGTGTGTGTGTGTGTGTGTGTGTGTGTTTGAGGGAGAATAGGTGTTTCACCAGTTTTTAGGAGTGTCATACTGAGATAGCGTGGCTCTTGATCCCTGTTGTTTGTGCTGTGGTGCTGTTTTTATGCTGAGCTGTGCTACACTGTTTGCTGTGGTGCTTCTGATACGGTTTGACGTGTTGCAGCCGATGTGCACAGACAGAGGCTGCTTTGGAAAACAGCAGAGTATTAGTCCAATCACAGCACTGACACTCAAGCTGACATTGCAAATTTGTGATTCTCAATTTTTTTTTCCCAAAGAAAACTCACTCCTGTCTGGTCCATGGTCCCCCTCTGTTGGATCACGATGATCAGCTTGGGGGTCATCAACTAAATTTGCTCAAAAGTAAAACAGTGTGGAGGTCATCCCTGAATGTTTCTGATAACAGTGGCACTTCTGCTTTATTTATTTATGACATATACAAGGCATTTGCCACTCTTTCTTTTTTTTTAAAACAGTGTTAAAAAGGGAAATGTGAAGTGAATTAAATGTAAAGCCTAAGATGAAAATGTTGAGGTTAACAACAATAAAGCATGAGCAGAAGCTGATTTATTTTAACATTTAATTGAGGTTAATTTAATTTATTTTAGCTGTAGCGCAACAGATCACAACACAAGTCATCTTAAAGTGCGGTACAGAAAGCTGTCCAATTTACAGCCAATTATATACAGTCAATTTGATCCAATTGTGATATAATCAAATTTGGTTGATTAGTAAGAAGTCATGCTCTATAAGGAAACCAAAAGATGGCACTTCATTTCAATGATATCCTCCATCGTGTTCAAGGACAGGGTGACAGTGGGAAGGAAAACTCCAACCAGGAGATCAGCCTTCTACCTGACTGACTGGGGTCTGAGAGGACAGGAAAAGACTAACACAGAAGGAAGGGGTCAGTCATCATTTCTCAAACACAGAGAATAAAGACAGCAGAGCGCTAGAGTCCAGACGTTAGGCACTAATATGCAGCATTCGTTTAAAAAGTTGATCCTGTAGAAGGGGTGGAAATCTTTGAGTTTAGAACATTTCTCGACACTACCAACAACTATGATACAGAAGCAGCAAACGCCTACATGATCCAGTTCCACAATGTAGTCTGTTCCATCATTAGTCTCTATTTAACACAATGTAATTTGATTCAATACAATATAACAAAACCAAATGATGATCATATGCACTTTAATGAGTCTGTTTATTAACCCAATAAAAAAATGGCCTTGACAGTTTTTTCTCATCATTTTTGACTGCCATGGTATTACTTTCTACTCTTTTATACTGCAGAGATTTCCATTTACAAAAGCACCAGAATAAGCACAATGATAGTCATCATAGCAGCTTTTTTTTTGTGAATCTATGTTATATTCTGGTAAACATGCTGCTTCAATCCACCAGTGCACCACTAGGTATTTCCAGTTTGCATAACTTGTCTTGCAAATGTAATGTTCAAATAATTTTATACGCTTTATTATGGTCTTCAAGTAAATCATCAAGTAACATTAATTGAGTAACCTGCGTGGGGAACGCTTTTTATTTTCTAAAGTCCTTTGAGGGCCACATCCAGAATGTAACCCAGTGGATTCGGGATGTAGTGGGCGTTAAGACGCTACAGGTTCAGACCTGGACCCAGTGCAGGTTCCATTCGGACTGCGCGACGCTGCACCCTGGACCCTCCCTCCTGAACCAGAATCCTCTTGCAGCTCCATTGACATGCCCCCTCCCCCTGGACCAAAGTCCTCGTGCTGCATCCCGGACTGCGGCGCCACAACGGAGGTGATGAGCCGCTCAGATCACTCCAGCTTGGCCGTGTGACGCTCGACTGCTGTTGTGTTTGCTTTCTTCAATCCGGCCTTGGATATATAAATTACTGTCAATTTGATCACAGAAACACCATTGGTTCTTGATATTTTTCCCTCTGAGTTTAGTTATGTATTTGACATTGCGTGGCGGGCCTGATAAAAGAGGTCTGTCTGTAGGCCTTTTTTGTAAGGGCTCGTCAAACCTAATCATCAAACCTAAACATTTACTTAGCAACCTACAATTACCTTTCAACTGTAATTCACTAATAATCCAGCCAGAAAGCCTTAATGTGTCAAAGACAGCAAACAGGAACAAGTACCATACCATACCAACTTTATTTATAAAAGCACATTTAAACACAGCATGTCAGCTGACCAAAGCGCTGCACAGCACGAATTAAAATCCCCCAATAGATCTTATAAGTACAAGCTGTGTGCTAATGCAGACTACAGTCTAATATAATATATTTATCCACAAATCTCTTTTTAGACTGTTTCAATGTTGTTCTTCATCTCAGTTTGTATGACGTGTGTCCTGTTGCACCCTGTAACCCAGAATCTCTAGCCATGGCTCCCAAACAGCTGGATCGTGGACAACTGGGCATCTGAATTAAGAAAAATAGCACATGCAGAGACTTTTAACATACAGAGTGAGTCCAAAGATACATTTTTGTGAGCAGAAACAAAAAAACAGAAAATTGGAGCAGTGCAGACATGATAGCACAAAGTGGAGCAACACAGTTTAGCATCGCTGACACAAGCACAGCATATGAGAGAGGAAGAGAGGAACTGCAAATTACTGACGACAAATTATCTCATTACTTTTGCAAGAAATGTTTGTCTTCTGAGCCTGGATAGTGCAAGCTAGGAAAATAAAAACAAGCTCAGTGAAAATCTGTTTTCCAAGTTTAAAAACCGTGCACTGTTCTATAATCTATGTTCTGCAAAAGCATGCCCCAAAAAAGAAAGGGGAAAAAAAGCTGAGTTCTTAATTTGATGAATAGTGCACAGAATATTAAATGGACCTCATTCTGTTAGTGAGTAAAGAGTATTTTGGGTGTAGAAAACTTTTGGAAACTTTCTCTCTCTTTAACGACCAAAAAGACAATAAAGTACAAGATCATTTTTAATTAAAAGTTGTACTCGGGGTTTTCAAGAAAACATAACTGTCTGTAATAACAGGTGCTTTATGGAGCTGTGTTTTCGGAGCAGAGCTGTGAGGAGGTTAGATCTCTACAGGGAGTCAGAGTTTCAAACAACACCAGCTGTAAGACAAGTGCTGAGGGACCGTCCTCAAAGTGCAACACTCAGCTATAAATAATTAATAACTTCATTAGTACTGACTGTGGTGTCAACAAATCACACCTGACATCTACCATGACTTAGAAATATTTACGGTGAGAAAACTTTGGAGACTTTTAAATATAAACTCTAAGAAATAAACAAGATATTATTTAACAATTTAAAGTTTCAAACTAATCTAAAACGCTCTGAAATGTCATGGCATTATTAGCTTGCATAAAACTTGTTTAGTTTTATAATTTAATTTTTAAAACTTTTAGTACGATGTCACAATCTAATTCTAATTCCATTCAAATTACTGTCGCTTGTTGTAAATAGTAACTTTTGAATTGGGATGCAAAAAACACATCTTATTCTTCAAGTTTCAAAAGGTGTATAATTGTTTCTTTGCTTCTTTTCAAATCCCTCACAAAAACACACACACACACACACACACACACACACACACACACACACACACACACACACACACACACACACACACACACACACACACACACACACACACACACACACACATACAATTGGAACTCCGATACCTGCGGCACACGCCACTTGAACTGAGACGGTCTCTCACATGGGAAGTCCATCCATCCATTTTCTGTAGCCGCTTAATCCTCCACAGAGGGTCGCGGGAGAGCCGGTGCCTATCTCCAGCGGTCAAGGGGCGAGAGGCGGGGGACACCCTGGACGGGTCGCCAGTCCATCGCAGGGCCACACAGAGACGAACGAGACAAACAACCACACACCCACTCACACCTAAGGACAATTTACCAGCCCAATTAGCCTGACAGTCATGTCTTTGGACTGTGGGAGGAAACCGGAGTACCCGGAGGAAACCCACGCACGCACGGGGAGAACATGCAAACTCCACGCAGAGAGGCCGCAGAGCCGGGACGCGAACCCACGACCTCCTTGCTGCGAGGCAACAGTGCCACATGGGAAGTTTTAAATGCTAATTTAAATGCTATTTGTAACAGTCTACTTGGTTCTAATAAAAGGGTAGAGTCAGAGGCCTTTTTAATTTCATTACCACTCTGGTTCTTATTTTTAGCTCTGACTGCCTGTGATCCTTCTGGTGCATTGTAAGAGTTTGACAAGTCCTATTATTCACACAGCCGCTCATTTTCTGAGCCTGTACTTTTCAAAGCAACCTTTCCCTGCAAATCATCACACACTATTTATTACCGGAATATTAAGGTGGCTAGTGGTTGAAATTTTTTTTTTTTACAAATAAGCTGTCTGTAGGGGGTTTTATGAAGGATGGTTGCGTTTGAGAGAAAATGTAAAAAAACATATATGCTTGATTACATTTTAAATTTACTGATTATATGAATTAAGCAAATATGCAAGTAGTGGACATTAACAGAAGCAGAAACAATGAACATAAATAAAGATAAAAAAAAAAACAACTGAAGTTAGAGGTATTCCTGTCAGCAGGAATTGGTCCCTGTTGGAATAAAGCTGAATGAGCTGAAGAAAGGAGAAGATCGACATTCATCTGCTGCTCGGCCTGCAGACGTTATCTGTCTAATGTTTATCTACAAACCTGGAAAAGACAAGTTCAAATCCTGGAGATATTCTTGCAGCCTCGTCCTGGAGAAACACATGATACACTTGTTCCAATATTCTCACCCTGTCCATGCCGGCGCTCAGATCTCATCCATTTTATTTGCCTGTCAATCTTACATGTCCCATGATGATCAAGGAAAGAGAAAAGTATTAATCTTTCACCTCTTTTCTTTCCACTTTGCTTTTACTTGCTTGTGATGTCTGCTCTTTAACTTGTCTGGGATTTAGTGTCTTATTCTGAGCATTAGCTGGGTTTAGAAACATTCAGTCATCTGCTTCAGTGTGCCTGGTTGGCATTGTTTTAGATTTTAAAAGAACAGGCAGGTGAATTTTGATTATTTTTAATCTAGTTTTTAATTTAATTTAGTCTTAAATGCATGCCTTCTTTTTATTTCCTTATCAATGATGCATCCAGTCCTAGTTGTTTTCCATTTTTCTGTAACGTATTCCTGTTAAAATCTCCTGCTCACCATCACAATCACCATCACTGGTGTAAATATGAACACCAGACCTTCAAACTGCCCTACATTTCCAAGAAAACAATTCAATGACAAATATGTGTATGAGTGCATGTCTGTCTGTGTGACTCCGTGTTTGCACTTTTGTTAATTCATTTTGTCTGACGGCCGAGCGCAGACACGAGTGAGTCACGGGTTGGCACGCTAGTACGAAGGGAACGCAGGTTACAGGAGGAGGTCTGTGGCCAGGAGGGGGGAGGTGGGACGGGAGGTGACCAGGGTGTCATCGATTGCTGCAGGGATGGAGAGATGTGTCCCTCAATGCGATGCGAGTCAAGATGAGGCAAAGCTGCGTGCCGCAGGACAATTTCTGTGCCTGATGACTTGCAGCTGATGTCTTATCTTGGCCGGTAGACATAGAGGATTGAGTGTGTGTGCAGGAAAAAGGGAGAGGGGGAGGTTAGGGTGACATAACAGGGAAATAAAAGCTGTGCTTTAAAAACATGTTTTTAGGATATCTAAGTATTAGGAGACAGAATAAAATTTGAAACATATAAAAGCTAAAAGATGTTTAACACAGACTAAATGATTAACAGGACTAATGCTTTTTCTTTGCTGTCTCACATTTTGTTAAAAAAAAAACACATTTTATTAAGCTTCAATTTCTTAGAAACAGATGCATATCCTGGATCTTGCAACTTATGTACCCAGAACACGTTAATCCAGAAAGTGAAAGAGAACCTTTTGGAAGGAAGGTGAAGCATCTTAAAGAAAAAAATAAGTCTATTCAACATATAGCAAAATACAGTAAAAGTTAGACAAACCATTTTTTATTTTCTTAACCCAAAGAGAAATGCATGTGTCTTAACCAGTGACTGAGAATTAATCTGCAGAAAACACTGGAAGCCATGTCTCCATGGAGAAAGTCCATCTATTTTTTCATCACTATCTCTCCTGAACACATTCAGGCTCCTTGTTGATTATGCATAAGGAAAACATTTTACCTGAGAGCCTCTATTGAAGGCAAATATTGCCACAGCCGCTGCATAAGCACAAAAATGCAACTGGCCTAAACAAAACAAGTCTATCTGAGCTCCTGTTGAGGAGAATGGACAACCACTGGTTTGTTTTCAGCTAGATGGCGAGCAGCAGATGACCACTTTCAATTTCAGAGCTTTTAGGAAGCCTATAATAGCGTCCTATTAACAAGAAGAGTGCACACGTATCATTTATTACATATGCATTAGACTTTACAGGTTTTCATAGCTCTAAGTAAAGTGGAAATACTTTCATAAACTGACAGCATATATCCAACTAGTATTTACTATTACCAGCCTGCACGCTGGTGCTGGGCTGATTTCTTGATGTGGAGATAGTTGAGCGTGCCATCTGTTGCAGCTCCTTGTTCTGTTTAACTCTGAAGATATCTTTTTATGACTGGTTGTATTCCTGGAGTCGTCATGCTGCAAAAGGAATCTGGGACCAATAAAAGCTCTCTGATTTTATTACATGGTGCATAAAAATCTAGAAATCCACAGAGCCTTGAAGCACAGATAAAGATGAAAATAAGATTTCTGAATACACTAAAAACATAGATAAGTATTTTCCACCTCGGTTTAAAGATTGTTTGGAGCTCTACACTTCCACACCAGTCAGTGGTGGTAACTCGCTTATTACTAAGTGACAGTAAAAAAAAAAAAGTTGCCTTGGGAGCTCGATAATGAGTGAACAGTCATTTCCATTCTGACCTTTTCCTGCTAAACTGTCATGGTGGTTATTTTCTCACTGTAGCATTCTGGCATTATCTTTAATGTCATTGGTTTAATGTCAAACCCTCATTCTCACCCAGAACCAAAGTGCCAGAGATGTGATTTTATAACATCAGCCTCTAATACACAAATTACATCGATGTATTTGTTTTGCTTATGATGAACGTGAAATAGAATGCATGTCTATTATCATTGAATTGTAGAAGAGTTTATTTCTTGTTTGAAATTGAAAATGTGCAGAAAATATTTGAGCACTGAGTAACTAGTTCTAAAATTCAAAAAGAAACATTGATTTAAGTCAAATGTCAGCTTTTCAAATTAGTTTAGTTTATTTGGATATTTCGAACATAATCAGAAAAAAATGTAAAAAAATAAAACAGAAAAAACATATATTAATTGTTACGTCCCTTAAAATTTCTAGGAGAGCATAAAACAAATAACCCAAGGGACTAACACAAAAAGACAGATACAACAGGTGTCAATTAAATAAAGAATGTTTTTATTAATAATGATGCTGGAAGAGGAACAGCTAAACCAAAAGAAATTCCCTATAATAAATACTAAACCAAAATCACCCAAATGGGGAAAACACTAAGGAGAAATTAAAACGCTCTTCAAAAGGGATAAGTAAACTAAAAGAGACCACAAAGGCTATAACTAAACAAAAGGAGTCCAAAAATGGCTACAAAAAAAATAAGAGTCCAAAAATGGTTCCAAGTTAACTAAAGGAGACCAAAAGGGTTTTAAATAACTAAAGGAGACCTTTAAAAAGAGGTTATGAGAAGGACTAAATGAGGTAACAACTAAGTTAAACAAAAAGCTACACTAAAACAAAGGTTATGCTCCAAAAGGCTTTAACTAAATTCACAAACAAAAGTGCAGCTAAACTATTAATACAGGCTTTAACTAGAGGTCAGTGCAAAGGGGGAAACAGCAAAGATCTGCTCCCCTGAGCTGTTGTTCAGCTCTGCCTTTTGTAGCTGTGGCTGATCAGCCACAGCTGTGAGGCTCCTCAGAGGGAGCAGCAAGGGGGCGGAGCAGCAGGCTGCAGACAGTAGCCTCGTTTCCACTATCGGAACTTCGGGGTAATTTCTGTGAGGGGGAAAGTGACTGGGACATTCCTGTGGCTCGGTCCTCTCAGCTGTTGTGTCTCCATTACAGCCCCCACCTTTCCGGAACTTTTGTAAGACATCAGCATCGACGTCACTGACAAGCATAAAAACGAAAATTCTGTAAATGGGGCAATGTATTCAAGTGTAAATCTTATAAAATAGCATTAGCATAAACTACTGTAAAATTGATATTGAAATAGTTTAAAAACACTTTGTAACGAGTCCCGTTGTGACTAGCTGTTAGCTCTTCTGTTCAGTCAGAACTAGTCTCTATTCTTCCAAACTAAGGCTGTTCAAAGAGCAACTAAGATATAAATGGATCATATTCTTTCCATAGACCCAACTTCAAAGTATGTCAAGTTTTAATTGAAGGCAAGGTGAGGATTGTAAGTTCTGATGAACTTTAAGACTGAGCTACTGTTGTGGAAGTTTTTTATCCAAAGGATGAGAGTTCAGTCTTACGTCATTTTAGAGAGCTTTATTACACATTATAATGTGGAGGATGTTGCCTCAGCCGTGTCTGAGAGAAAATCCTGCCTTCTGACCCACTCCCACTGTCTTTTAACCATTCTCCCCTCCCATTGTGACACTTCACCCCCCCTAGAACACAGACACACATATGCACCCCCAACTGGGTTGGGTCTAGTCTTTCTGTCTCACATCTTCTCCCAGGGCAAGACAGGAACCCAGTTGTTTTATCACCCATCATAAAAGAAGGAGATAGGGTCAACACTTCACCCCAGGGGGGGTTCCTGTAACTAACAGATAACCACATCTTCCCAACTAAAACAATCACATTGTTATTTAAATAATCACAGGAACACATCTTACTGAATTCCTAAAATTCCACCACAATTCCACCCTTTGATTATTTAAATCACAAAAAATTATACACACAAAGACAACCTTAATACAACACCAGCTGATACATTCTCCAGAGGGTAACGATGTCACCCAGGAATACAATGTGACACAACACTCAAAGTGCTCTTAAGTGAAATAAAGGTGGTTCTCTTTGACGACTTCATCTGTGGTGAGGGCTGAGGTATTGAGAGTTCAGAGTCAGTTAAACCTGATTTGTTAATCATCAACTGTTAATCATCAGTTCTCTTCACTCGCTGGAGTGACTGAAATGAGACGTTTCCATCGACGTGCATTGCTGCGGCCCTTTGGCTCAGGCTGATGGTGGTCTGATGCATCTCAGGAGGTAATCCGTCCTGGAGTCCAAGGACCTGTTCATGGTGGCTGGCATGGGTCCATGTAGTTCACCAGAGTCCTGAAGTCCTTTATCAGGATCCAGTCTCCTAGTTTCGGTCGGTGTAGTGGCATCTGAAGGTGCTGGCAGGACAGCTTGTCAGGTTAGCTTTCACGCCCTGCCAAATTCCAGAGAGAACGGATGTTTCAATGAGACAACATTCCATCATCACAAATGAAAAATTGGATAGAAGTGAGCTGATTACAGTCTCACATTCAGCGTTGGGATGGAGGTTTTCCAAACATTATATTTAAAGGGTATCGACTGGTGCATGCTTGGTCAGTTAACAGGGCTTTGTTAGGAGATGACAATCTACATGTCTCAACAGGAGAAACCTCCACCCACTTCTAACATTCTAAAACTATTGTTAACCATTGTCTTGTTAAGACTTACTGTAACTACTCATATGCGGTTCACCATAGTTATGTAAACTCCAAGCTAAACAATAAGTGTTATCAGCACCCATCAGGGGGCTGTGAGCTCCTGTTCATAGATACTCATCAAAGGGCTGATGGATGCTCAGAGAAGATGGGGGAAAGGACAGGATAGGAATCAGAAATCTGTTAGGTTTGAGTCCTACAGAAAAAGTTAGCTTTTCTACAGTATGCAGGTAAAGATCCGGGGT
>SSNR01000007.1:2967615-2985760 GCA_006937965.1 Callopanchax toddi | reverse complement strand
TCTCACCTGACTGAACCACCCGAGCGGTAGGTTCGTTTTCTGGATTCTGAGTCCCGCTGACCCAGAGCAGGGATCAGGCTCCTCCGTCACTCTGAAGTCCTATCTGAGGTTTGGAGGATCGAGGAGTCCTTCCTCGAGATGCGCTGTCGGCCTGATCCCATACTCTGCGTCTGGTGAGGAACTAGAATCCTGTTCGTGACGCCAAATTGTTGTGGAAGTTTTTTATCCAAAGGATGAGAGTTCAGTCTTACGTCATTTTAGAGAGCTTTATTACACATTATAATGTGGAGGATGTTGCCTCAGCCGTGTCTGAGAGAAAATCCTGCCTTCTGACCCACTCCCACTGTCTTTTAACCATTCTCCCCTCCCATTGTGACACTTCACCCCCCCTAGAACACAGACACACATATGCACCCCCAACTGGGTTGGGTCTAGTCTTTCTGTCTCACATCTTCTCCCAGGGCAAGACAGGAACCCAGTTGTTTTATCACCCATCATAAAAGAAGGAGATAGGGTCAACACTTCACCCCAGGGGGGGTTCCTGTAACTAACAGATAACCACATCTTCCCAACTAAAACAATCACATTGTTATTTAAATAATCACAGGAACACATCTTACTGAATTCCTAAAATTCCACCACAGCTACCGATTCATGGTGAAAACTGTGGGTTAATTATTGTTAGCTGAATGATTTTAGTAAATAAAGATCTTCATTCATTTAGATCTTTTTGAGCAACAGCCTCTGTCAGCTGCCTTCAATCTGCTAAATATAATTACCCTTAATTCCTTCAGGCGTCACTAGATGTGAGAATTTTTCAAAATAAATAAAAAGAAGTAGTGTTTCCTGTTAAATCATAGACTTTAGAAAAGCAATAAACTAAACAGAAATAGTCACATCTACAACCTCCCACTTTTTGAGATAGTCTGATTCTTCTGTTAAAACCAAAAAAAAAAACAAAATGTGGGTAGTCTGTCTCATTCTTCAGATAGTCAGACAAAGGAATATTCAACAAGTACTTATTGTCTTTTTGCCATATTGCTCTTTGTCTGAAGACTCTCAGAGGACAAGTTCTGCAGCAAAAACAAAAATAAATCCTGTTTTGCTGCCATAACCCCTTTGACTCTAAACCTGCTTATGTACACAGTGTTCAACAATATACACACCTGGCATCGTCTCACCTTCCTCTGCTCATTTTATTCTGCAAAGCTAAAAAAAAAGTGCCAAATTTCCAAGTCAGTAGGTGCAGGTATCACTGTGCTCAAATGCAAGGACACAATCAATTTGTTTTGTTTGTACAGCGTAAAGTACATTATGTTTTTATAGCAGCTTTAAGTAGTAAAAGTCCATTCAGCCTCTCAGACAGCTGCACATTCAGTCAGTGCCAGAGCAGGCAGGGTGCAGCCATGAGCTCTGGAGCAAACAATCTGTGAAGGACACATGGACAGTTTTTGTTTTGTCATCATGTAACGGTAGCTTGACCAACAAGCTAATCTCCTAAAACGTGAGTGTAGTCAATTTAGCAAAGCCTTTCATCCTCGACCAGAAGGTCCATCAGTTCTAAAGGGAAAAATACATACAAACATGCATGTACAGATGTGTAGTCCAGCTTTTATTATTAATAAGCTGAGAAATAGTAATAATTACTGCAATGAATGAGGCTAGCTCACCTTTATTTATTAACTTGTGTCATTCATTATCAAACATTTTTCTTTACTATTTGATGAATGGGACACATAAGTCACAGATATGTATTATATTCTACTAGACTAGACTACTATTCTACAAAACTAATATGAAAATAAATACATTTAAATTAAGAATACATAAATAAATAATACAAATACAATTTAGGTACTAAAGATTCACAATAAAGTCTGAAAGAAACAAGAACTGCAGTCTAAACACTCCTATATATAATTTACATGTGATATTAACAGTTCATTAAAAACAACTAAGGTTTAAACAGTTAATTTCACAAATCTAACCTAAAGACAATAGTTTGTCTTTGTCCTATTGCCCCATCTTTTAGATAATAACTTTAATTTATGATATTAATAATGACTGATTTATAGGCTGTAACTCATGCAGAGGGAGGGATAATGTGCATTTATAATTAATATCACATTAAAATTAAGTTTATACTTGGGATTTATGTTGAAATATTCAACAATAAATTTAGATTTTTGCTATTTATATTTTTTGTGTTTAATTCATGTGATATTTAGAGTATTTTTTTGGTAAAAACCTTTATAAAATTAAATCTTAAATCTGCATCTGGATGAATATTTCCTATTTTGTCTTTCTTCATACACCTTTAAATAATGTGGCTTCAGGGTATAATTACCTAAATATTTTATGATGTAAAAACAACTTAAATAAAAAATTTAAAGAGACTTAATATAAATCCTTGAATTTGAAATCGTAGAAAGTACATGTTTTATTCAGTAAGAAAGAGACCACCGAAAAAATGAAACAAAAAAATTCATTTTTAAAACATCAAATGTATGGATGATATTTTCTTGTAAAAAAAAAACACATGCAAATTTATGCCTAAAAAGGATTTTGAAAACTGTGTATAAAATGAAACTCTGTTACCAAGAAGAAAAACTCCAGTCTCTTCCAGTGAATAATAACCCTGACCTTTCAGATCTAACTAGTACTATCTGTAATTTGAGTTGAGTTCCAGGTCGTAATGGTGACAAATAAAATACATCCATGGATCTTGTTGGCAGCAGCACCGACCCAAAGCTCTCTGGCTTGCATACGGTGGTATTTCCGTTTGATTGACAGGTGTGTCATAGCCAGAGACGCACTGGGCAGACCCCCAAATGCCACTGCCTTCCCTGTCATTGTGGCTGGTTCGAGGCTGTCTACATGGATTGTCTGGCCAACATGGAGAACATGGTGAATTAGAGAAGTAGACATGGTAAATCAGTGGAGTTGGCTCTGTGTTGCACTAGTGTGAGCCATGCTTTTTGTCACTGCACAGACTGGGCTTCAGGCAATGGGTTGTGCTTATCAACTAGCAGATGCCAGTGAAGGTATTTACACTGTGTGCGAATATTTGTGTTTTTACTTTCAACAGCCTATATGCTTCAGTGTTTTCAATGATCAAAGCAAGGAAAGGGAAAATATAATGAATCTAGTGACAACAAAGCATTTTTAAAATGTTTTCCTTTAAATTCTTGGGTAGTTTCACTGAATGAATTGCATAATGAGTATAAGGAAAATATGCATGTTATCTTTGGTTCATAAACCCTTTACTGACCTGCCTTTACAGTCCAGACATTCTTCTAGTGCCAATATTTTTAACTCCATGCATGGATTACTGGTCATTGAATGTCCTTGTAACATATAATATTTGTAGGTGAGGGCTTGTTTTGGCCTGTAGTGCTGGCCTGAAGGCATCAGGTCAAACAGATGATGAGCAGGGCGGATGGAGTCTTTGAGAATGGAACTTGTTCCACTCAGGCAGTGGGAGCTAGAGATCTCTACTAGAGCAGCCTGTAATCCTCTGGGCTGTGTTTATGACCCTCTGTAAGGCCATTCTGTCTGCTGCCGTGGTTTCAGCAAACCACACTGTGGTGCAGTGCATGAGTGTGGTCTCTACTGTGGAGTGATGAAAGTGAACCAGCAGCTTCTGTTCCAGTGTGTTCTTCCTGAAGATTTTTGAATTACAGAAGGAATTTACTGAAGGAATTACAGTCACTGCGGGACCTCTTTTAAACCAATGCCTCTGTATTTAGGGCGAGTGACTCTAATTTTTTCACCCAGACATTTCCAGAATGCCACTCACTTCACGTGGTAGTTGTTGCAGAGAGGTGGTCCTCCTTAGGTTTTGTGATATTTATCAGGAGATGGTTGGCGGAACACCATAATGAGAGTCACTAGATTTAATTTCTGTAGTGTCTCACCCCCTGATCACAACAGCTACCTGTGTGCTCTGTGTTAAAGGGATGTGATGGAGTGGGCTCAGCACTCAGTCCTGGGGTACGCCAATGCTGATTGTGAAAGAGAAGGAGAAACAAGAGCCAAGCTCCATCTGCATGGCAGTAATTAACTAGTTTTAGTCACATTTTATCAATAGAATTTAAATTTCAACTTTATCACCACTGGTATCATTTGAAACAAACAAACAAACAAACAAACAAACAAACAAACAAACAAACAAACAAACAAACAAACAAACAAACAAACTAACTAACTAACTAACTAACTAACTAACTAACTAACTAACTAACTAACTAACTAACTAACTAACTAACTAACTAACTAACTAACTAACTAACTAACTAACTAACTAACTAACTAATTGTTAAAATGTTGAACCAGCCACACACATTTCAGTATAAAAAAAAACAAATTCAGAGCTTTGAGCGTTTCTGGCCTCACAGTGGTTTGGTCCGCTGCACAGCATCACCGACCCACACAGCTCTCATTCAAGTGTCTCTTTTAAATTGTGTCAGAGGTGGCTAAGTCCAGTAAGTAGCTCTTTTGCAAAGGTTAACTGAAAACAAAGAATTTATCCAACAGTTTTTTTTCTAGCTCCTACCATTCAGCTGAATACATAATATTTATTATTTAAAGTACACTGCATTTTCTGTGCACCAACACCTCTCAGCTGATGCACATGTTGCATAACTTATTTTACTGCATATATTTTCCCTGTGTAAACTTAATGACATGTAAAAATGTGGCACTGATTCAAGGTTTTGTGTTTTTTAGCTAAACTTGCGCATTCAATTTAAAGTAAATTTATAGTTTCATAATTCATGCATAAGGTAGGCATCTTTAAGCTACTTATTATGAAAGTATCTACAGAAAATGTCATCATAAAAAAAGATTGATTAATGAATTTCAGTAAAGGATTAAAATTGGTTAAAAAAAAATAACCCTTTTACAATCACACATGTGGGCCTTTATCCCCCACCCACCCCGTGACATTTCTCTTACTTTTACACTCAGGCTAGAAACAGGCATGAAAAAAAAGTGTAATTTTAAATTGCTTCCATTAACTGTATTTCAGCTTCCTTGGGACACATTTTGGGTGTCGAGGATATTGTGTAACCGTATTATAGGAAGGTGGAAACAGAAATTAACTGCAGGAAAAGATGAAAGACAGGAAAATCCATCAGATAGAGGAAGCTGATACACAGAAAAAGACTGTAATCTCAGTTATTAGATAGAGATAGTGAGTCGCAGTAACAAAGCAGAGGAAGTGTTATCAATGAGGAAATACAAAAAAACCTGGAACATTTTGATTAAGCTTGTCACGCTGCTCTCAGACCGCACAGACCCAGCCGTCTCTCAGCTGTCCGAGGCGTTCACTCCCTCCCTGACCTCCCCATAGCCAGGAGCTCTAATCACTGTAAAAGTGATTCATTAAAATCTGCTGTTAGTGAGAGGACACACACGCTGGTGAGCAAATGGACCACAAGCAATTATGTGATTCCAGTTAGAAAGAGATTTAGGCATGAACTATCTCTGAGGAGGAAGACAGTGATCACTACAGCAGATCTACAATTATTATAAGGTTTAGAAGCAACAGTCTGAACTGCACATGCTGCATACAGAGTGTGTTGGTGGTTGACACTCTTTGGCTTAAAAAAAAAACTCAGGCACTTAGCAAAACTGGAGAAAAACCACTTTAATTGCTTGATAGTAGAAAGAAAACACAAAAGTTAATATAACATCTAGTTTTCAAAGGAAAATGAAGTTAATGCAAAAGTGAAGAGATTTCTAAATGGTAACTAAGAGAGTGCAGGACGTAATTAGTCCTGATGAGTCCAAATTTTAATCAGTGTCTGAAGATCCAAGTGGTTTTTATTTGTTGGTGTTGCTGCTAAATAAAATCATGCTTGCACAGAAAATCCAACATGATAAGACAGTCAAAGGACTAAATCAAGACTCTGTGGGAAGAAAGTGAACACCAGTGCAGTCACATTTAGAAAACACACTGAGAGATTCATAACATACACAATAATACTGGAACATTGATTATATATGTTTTATTTGTACTGTTAAATATCTGTCAAATATGTTAAATATATGTTTTAAAGAAGCTCAGTAGAACTTAGTTGAAAGCACCCCCTCCAATTAAAACACTGGGCTGTCTCACTGCACACACAATGTAAATAAACCATTCGATGACAAGAAGAGAGAAAACATTTTGGGTTAAAAACCTAAAGGTCAAAGAAATGTTCCACTTCAGTCACTTGTAACACAAACCATAAGGAACTACGAGGAGATGCTGGTTGTAAAAACACATGCGTTACCATTGTTTATGCTAAATATAAGATAAGCTATCTGTTGCTGCTGATAACAGGTGTTGTGCAAAAAAAAGACCCCTATTGTGGAGAACTTTCAGCCACAAGAATTATGGCAAGCCAATAAATCAAATAATGATTTTTAAAGCAGTTTACAGGATTAGATTCTGTCTAGTCAAGCTGAATATTTCACAATATGTCTCTATCTGGTTCTTATATTATGATGAGTTTAAAAGCTTTGAAAAAATAAATATATATTTTTCTATTTGTGATGTCCACAGCTTTTTAATTTTATGGTTTCAACGTAATGTCACATTTTTGACATTTTCTCTAAATTGCATTGTTTTCCCTTCAGTGCTAGATTAAATGACCATGTTGCATTTTAGGTGCTATATGTAAAATGTTACTTTACTGACATATAAACAATTATATGCAATGGTTGTGCACCTAGAAAGTTGTCAGCCTGGACAGATGTGCTACAGTTCATTTTTTTGGCACTCTGGGCTTGGATTTCATGGATAATATGCTGGATCTCATAAAGAAAACTGCTTTATGGTGCAGAGCAGAGGGAGAGCAAGAGTGCTGCAGCTATTAGAATTTACTGTAATAGCAGATGGTGGAACAAGTGAAAGGTTGATGGCAAAATCACATCTAACATTCCATCTAACAGCCCTTTTAAAGTCCGACTGAACTTAATTTCTTCCCAAAGGCCTTGAAAACTTGGATCTGTGAGTTCTTTTACTTTTATATTCTCTTGTTACCCTTAGGGCATAAGAAATTTGTCTCAAGTTTGAAGCAGAATCGATACAGCAATATCAAACGAATCTCTGTTAAACATCAAGCTATTTTCCCTGACCGGTGGTTCGGGACATTCACTGGGTGGAAATGTATAAAAAAGATCAAACCATCAAAAAGAGCTTTAGATATTAAAATCTGAATTGTGCTACAAAAATTGTACTACACAAATAAAATCTCAAGACATTATGTTTCCACTTTATTCTTGGAAAAAATGATCATGAGCCCTGAACGTGTTCCCCTGTCTGCTCAATCTGCAGCATCGCTGACCCATTAAATCACTTTCACTTCTCTCTGAACAACTATAGATCCTCAAAATCCAGCTGGCGTTCTTGAGCTGTAAAACAAGGTGACACTGACAGGAACCAGTGAGTTAGCTGACTTAAGCTTTTTCTCGGAGCTACATCAGGCCAGAGATAATCTGGACCATTAGTGTTGTTGACACACTTGACTTCATCTAATTCCCTGCCATTAGGGATTGACCAGAGCAGATAACATCTGATGTCTTTGTGTTTTTAATTGTGGATAATCTTACGTGGCCCTACTGTTAACTTATTTGAATCCTCACTGATATCATTTCTTATATCTTTGTGTTAATCATTGGGTGGTTTTGGCCTGCAGTTTTCAGCAACTTCTTTCAGGTTCATTGTTGATTTACATATTCATGAGAAGAAGGTTCACCGCAATAAAGCTGGCAGATGCTTCTTTGATACTAGAAAATGTTTTAATTATGATAAATGAAGTATTTTTTGACATCCAAACCTTGGAGAATGTTTAAGTAGTGAGTGGTAATATGGAAAAAAACAGGTTTTTACTCTCAACCTTCAAACGTTTAAAGAAGCTTCAAAGATTAGAAAATGGCATTGAATCTTACGCTCGTTCCACCTTACATAATCCATCTCATTTTCCTTCAGCTCCAGCCTTTTTGTTACAGTCACTTCTCTTTGTGCTGCTCTAATATATTTTGCATCAGGTGGAAAAAAAAAATACATTGAAACTAAAGGTTTACTCTTAATTTTTTCAACTCTGTCTAATGTGTGTGGCAGTTCAGGGAAATAAATGTAATCCAACATGTCAACCTAACATTTATATCACAAATTCTATTTTAATATCCAAAGCAAACTTCTGTTAAAAATGTTATTATTTAAATTTACTAAATGGGTTATATTTTACACACTTCTCATCAATAATAACTAATGAGTTTAAGAAGGAACTCTATTTTCTTAAGAACAAGCCACCAAAAGAAGACAGAGCGAGTTAAAGGAATATTCCAGCTTTTTAGGAGGGCATTTTTGTGTGAAAGTAATAAATAATTCATACAAATTGTAGAAAGCTATTTGAATGGCCTTTGTTTAGACAAATAGCTTTTACATCTTACAGGAATGAAGTGCTAACAACTAGCCTGAGTGCAGTCAAGACCAAAGTTTTTTGCTTACATCTTAAATCTCTGAAATTACTCAGCAGTTCATTATTTTATGAAGCGTTATACAGTCAAAATTAGCATGGGCATTTTAATTAGAATTGATATTGGTGATGTTTTAAATGTAACTGTTGACCTGTACAACATATAAATCAGTAAAAAACTGTAATTTAAATATGTTGTTATTATATATTTATCATGCTTTATCAAATCACACTGTACAATGTCTCACTGCCACAATGAAGATCATGTAACATGAAATTAAGTTTATAAAATAATGTTTGCATTAACTGGGGAAACATTTTGGCAGCAATTCACTTTGAAAATGGGTCCAATTAGATAACACCCTTTTAGCTCATCAGATCAAATGGACCCACATCCAAATTAGATTGGTGCCATCTTTTAAAAAATCCATCTTCTATATTTCATGCTACATTTTACTGTACATTTTATATTTACACTGGAATCTATGAAAATAGCTGTGATTAACTAAAGTGTAAAGCAATTAAAAAACATCTAATCAACTGCTTTAAAGTTTTGAGCTATTTTAAGAAGGAAGCAATGCACTTTGGTCTTGGTTGTGCGCAATCTAGACATTCATTCATCAGTCCTGAAGGGTAAACTCTATTTTTCTGTCATTTAGGAATCTATCTCGATAAGAATTATTAACATTTACACAGAATAATACTTTATAATAACTGTAAAATCCATTTAAGTCAACTGAAGGATACAATATGATTTATTTAAAGAACTGATAAAAAATAATCCCCTTATGTGCAGAAATTTAAAGAAACAGACCCACAACAGAACAGGATTCCTTTAGATCACCTCTGTTTTTAGAGCTTCAGTCATGCCGTACAAAGTAACACAGGCACAAACTCACTAGCAGATACTGAGGTGGTGAAAACAATACCAGACATGCTGCCCTGCCTCATAAACATTGACTAGCTGTTTTGATTGGTGAGTGTGAACTGAAATGACTCCCCTCTGGATCCATCACATCCACTCTAACTCATGTGACCACCGTCAGCAGAAGAGGAATGCATATCAGATAAACAATCCCTTAAATGTCACTTATTCTAAATTAGACAATCATTAAAATCCCAGTTCTTGAGTTAGAAAACAAAGTTAGCAACTTGACTTTTGGACAGCTTTGTGCTTAATCCTATTTTAGTGGCATCAATAATAACAAAAAGGGGAAAAACACAGGCCTATGTCTCGATTATTCAACATGCAGAACAAGCCTCACTATTGTTAAAAGTGCTGACAAACATGGGTGCCGTCTTACATTGTCAGCTGTAAGACTTTCTAAAATAAACCTAAATGTTCTCTATGAGCATTCAGCCTGCTGACAGACACAAATCCATACCTCCATTTCAACCAGCTGATGAAATTTTAATTGACTATCAGCGTCTGATGTTTAGGTTTTTGTCTGAACCGCAAAGGTTTACGCCTCTCACTTGGCACCCAGCTGTGACGACTAATGTCTGATAAGAGAAACCACACAATAAAATAAAACAAGTGCTTTCAGTGGCAATTTTTACAGCGAGAACACATTTTGATATAGATATTTTTACAGGAGTCAGAAAAAAATAGACATTAGCTGAAGTATCAGTTTGGCTCAAAGTCTTTTCTTTTACTCTTTCTTTTCTTCTTCTGAAAATGAAATAAATGGGCTAAAAGATAAGATTTTTAGAAATAGACTGCCCAAAATGTCTTTAAAAATAAATGTTTGTTTCATTTAAAGTCATAGCTTTTTAAGTACATGTGGAGATATTCATAGCAATGCATTCAGTTTGATTTGTCAGGAGACAATAGCATAGCTGCCCACAATAGCTCATTTTTCAAGTGCGCGTCACACGCGGATACATCTTTTGATGATTCAACCAGGATTAATAAGAAAGACTTTTTACTGGTTCATGTGCTTAGTTAAAGAAACTGACCTTCAAATTAAATGCATCAGAACACATTTCAACTCAAGGCGTAGGAAACTTTGGGGAGACTTTTGACTCTGCTTTTCATTTCAAAGTTTGTAAGGGGGTGTAACAAAAACGGCATTGTATCAATAGAAAAATGTTTCCAAAGTTGAGCTATTTTTCAGGCTCTACAATTATAATGATAGTGTACAAAAGACCCACTGTAAAAGAATGTGACATGTTTTATTCCCACTGAAGACAAAGTAGACAAACTATTTCTAAAGTCGCTTGTTGAGGATAAGAGAAACTGAGAATATTACTAGTTTAGTTAAAAGTTTCTAGCTCTGGTCAAAAAGGGAACTTCCAGTGATCATCTATAGGACAAATTAATAAAAAAATCTAATGTTATTTACAACAGTTGAACATATTTTCTCTGGTGATGCTGAGAAAATGTTTGGTTGTCAGTCAAGACGAACATGAGATATCAAATAAAGCTTAGCTGAGCTGTAATTTCCATCCCACAAAATGATGCAAAAGTACACAAATGTTCACTATGCCAATGTTAATCTCTCTTTAGCTGCAACTAGTGCCCCAAAAAGGTATATAACTAATTGTATTCTGATATAAAGCAAGTTTGCATAAAATCAAAGCCTGCCTCTAACTATTAACCCCCAACTCCCTTAAGTTCTCTCCCAGTTAGTCTGAAAAACACCTGGAATCAACATTATTTACTGTAGACTAAAATCTCATTATACCGATGTTTAATAAATTGAGTTTTATTTTAAAATGTTTTTTTTTTGTTTTCTTTCTTTGTCATTTGATCAGTTTAGCTCTAAGTTGTTTTATTATTTGCCAGAACGTCTCAAAACAGAACTAACCTTCTCAAATCATGTCTAATTGTCAACTTGACCCCATTTATTTTATTGTAGTTGTATCTCTTTGTCAAGCTAAGCTTTCTAAGAATATTTTTGGGATGCAAATATAGTAAAAGTCCAGACATTTTTCTCATTTTTACAACTCCTTGTCATCAGTATTTTCTTAACAGCAGATAAGTAATCCAACAGCTTTACTGTAATATTTCCATCTCATTATACTACCAGTGTTTCATGAGTGTACTCTGTGCTAAGTTAAGATATTAAATCCTGTTAGCTGCTCACTAAGGTAGTTGCTGCTATTTACTTTCACCTGAGAATGCCATCCTCTGAGCCTTGCTCTTTTGCTAGTGTTGCTAAAAATGTCCAAGAGTTGGCACAGAAAAAGAGAAGTTGCCGTTCAGCTTATGTTCACACTTTGTCCTACCTGAAGGCTATATGGATTCAATCTTGTGGGTCTGTATTTTCCAAGATCATAAAAATCCCCATCAGGAAGGAAGTAATGCAATGTACTCAGTGCATAGAGGTTAGAGAATAATATCTGTCTCTTTGTGTATCTCATTCTGTGTGACAGGCAGGAGCCTATTTCTTTGTAACTCATACAAAAGATATTGGATACAGTAGATTTAGGCAACTCTAAATTCCTACAACTACTCTCCTCTTCTTAAATTTACTAGGGTGGTGTAGAGGGGGTTTGAAGGTGGAAGTTACGTGGGTAAAAGGCTTTGCCTAAAGGGGGAATCCTTAGCTGACACACATTCGACACATTTAGCAACCGCTTTAGATTTTACAGTTTTATTTTTAGCAGATCAGTGGTTTAGTTGAATGAAGAACTTTTTGAACAGATTGTAAAACAAAAAACAGAGGCAGACAGATTGAGAAACACACACAAAAAAATATTGTGGGTTTAGAAAAAAAGAATTGCTTCCTGTTACGGCAAAACAAAAGTTCCTTATAATCCGGTGGATCTCATAAGATCTTTTGTCATATATTCTCGTTCATGTCAAACTTTGCAAAAACTTCAATCATGCACTCGATCAGGGATACCGTTTTATTAAAACTTATCCAGAGAATTGAATTTGCACATCAGCTCTTTATTGTAATTTTTTCCCTCCAATGTTCCCAGTGGTTATTATCCTGGGTGATAGTGAAACACACAATTTATCTGTCACCATGTCTGATGCAAGCACCAGTACTATGTTTCAGATGTGTTTTTCCTATGCAATTAGAGATGTAGTCAGACGTGAGGTTAGAGTTTGCAAATGGATTGTTATAAGTGCAAGAATCATAGAAGACATGCTACAAAAAAAACAAAACAATCTGTAGCTATAGTGCTGTTTTTAAAAAAAGGATGTGTTGTTCTCTCAAGAGAAGTTAGAAAAAAAAACAGTTGTCTGCAAAAAAAAGAGGGTCAGAGAAGTACACAACACAGTGACCACAAGAAACCCATCTGATCTCAAAGCAAACTGCTGTTCTGCAACAACTTCCCTCTCCTTCTGTACATAGCTCCTGTGGGAGTACTCTCCGGATAACACTGTTTTGAGGCCAGAACCAGAGACAGACCCCCAGTGAGTTGAAGTCGTATGCTTGAAAGATGAAAGTTGTGCTTATGGAACACATTCAGGATTGAGGAAAATTATTTAAAAAAATAAAATAAATAAAACAATAACAACAAAAATCCCCAAACTTTTTTTCTTACCAAGCTCAAATGTATTTATTAAGTTAGATAGTGAGTGGAAAAGCTTTATGCACAGCTGAGATGTCGGTTCAGTCAGGTTACAATCATTACCATTTCAACTTATTTCATCAGATAAGCTAACCTCTCCAGCACCTCAATCTCCACTCAGCGTCGTAGAACAGAGATAATTCCAAGTAATGGGAGAGAATTGTTTTGTTAATGCATTCACTGTGTTCTCGAGATGACCCGCAGCAATCCTCCCCTTTAGTCCTCACGCAGCAAATTTAAAAAATCTGCTTATTAGAATCCTGCCACAAGTACAGCTGAATTCCTTAAAGCCATTAGCGGCTGTTGAGAATGGTTTGGGCTGGCCTCAGCATTGACTGTAATGACAAGGACAGGGTGCCAGCGAGAATCGATGCTTCTCTGTGGCTCGAGAATTAAACTGTAACAGCAGGACCGCGCCGACTGAGGGCCGGACCGCCGTCTTTTTCAACTGCTTAATTGATCAGGGTTTTATTTATCTTGTCACACGACTTTAACCTAATTTGTCTTCCATTTGTTCACAAAGCACCTTCATTGAATAGCCATGTGAACAATCTGTGGTATTACATTCATTTTTCCTCCCTTTCAATAGAAACGTCTCAGGATTTAAAATGGAGCATGGGCGTGTTTAAACTCGTGTAATCAATTAAAATATCAAGCATTTTGTCATTTATTTTTCATGCATGCACGCACGCACGCACGCACACACACACACACACAAATTCACAGACTTGGCTCACTTGCAGGGACTTCTCTCTTTATAAGTTATAGAGCAACATTAAATGAGGAAGTGCAAAGAAATGTGATCAATTTGATTCTCTTTGCTCATTTTTAAAGAAAGTCGTGCCGCGTCGTAATAATGTTCTTTACTCTGCAACTATGCAAAGATGTCTTTGTAATTGGGCGGTATTTTTTACTGCGGTGCTTGCTGCGTTCATTTCCATTACATTTCTGTCATAAAATAGCCTCCTCATTGTCGTCTACTTAAATGGAATGTCAATACTTAGTGTGTGGAATGGGGAGCGTGGAAATGGGCTTAATATTGGGACCCATAAACATAAAGTTTAATGCCGCCACTAAAGGAAGGGCCAATCAGAGTCAAGCTTTACAAATCAAAGAATAATAATCACAGATTTTTCTCTCTCGGCCATCTTTACAGCTTAATAGAAAAAAGTTAGCAGCACCCTCCTGTGCACTTTTATTTTCTAATCATCACCAATTTCCTCCCATTGATTCTGTTCAGGCTTACGCTTTGCCCTCTCTACCTTACTTGTGTTATATAGTCTCCCTTTCTATTTAGCTTCCTTTTTATTCTACCGTTCAGTAATGGAGTGTAGGGAGGTGAGAGACAAATTGTGAAAAGCAAACAAAACCCTCTCGGCTAAATTTGATTGTTTCGTATGAAGGAAAGGATTGCATTGTGGGAGAGGAGACAACACAGCTCAGCTGATCTCATTCTGTTGTCCAGAGGGAAATTCCCCAGATAGGGCCACTTTATGGGCTCATTTGCATCACCAGAGCTCTGACTGACTGTAAGTCAGCAGACTGCTAAGAACAAGAAAGCCGCGCCAGCGCCGGGTGATTATGGTTGTAATATATTAACCGATGGTGAGCAATTTCCAGAGACAAGTCTGATGATGCGGTGATTGATTTTACTGTGTTGTAAGTGTTCATAGCACTACTATAGGCAGAGTGTGCTGATCGTTGTCTATTATCTGTTCAGAATGATCTACAGTTTGCTCTTCCGTTGCCAGTTTTCTAACCATCTTTCAATCCATCTCACAAACATGCTTTCTTTTGCTTTTACATCAAACCTCTTTATTCATCTTTGTAACTGTGTTGATATTTTGATGCAGTTAACTAAAAAAAACAAGTGCAAAATGATTGAAGAAGTGCTTTAATAAGTCATCCACAGACTCTTGAATGGGAAGTATTCCCCCCTCATGTGTGTTGCCACCAGTCACAAGATAAACATCATGTTTTCCCCTTAGCAGTGCACACACGCACGCAGCACTTGTTGAGAAATGAATGTTGTCTTGTGATGTCAAGGAAGAGTGCATACAGTGGTATCTCTAAGGTAATTAAACAGAATTAAAGGTCTGTTGTGACTGGGAAGGCTTGGCAGGAATAGACTAATGGTAAAGCTAATTAAAGTGTGTTTTATCCCCCGAATGAAACTCATCTTCTCTGTCCACGGTATCGAGACAAGTTCAACAGAGTAGTTTTATAGGTCCAGGAGGACTTTTCAGGGGTATATTGTTATTCTTACCTTGACATGTCATTAAAGTTAATTTTCTCCAGGTTCCCAAATGTAGCAACACCATTATTTATGAACCATGCATGGCATTAAGATCTTCTGGTTCGACAGGTTTTTGTTTTTTAAAGGAGAGCACTAGAGTTTCTCATATGTTCAACTGCAGATTTGTAAAAAGAAAGCTCAAAATATTTTAATTTGGTAAATGCTTTTATTCAGGGACAAAAGTAAAGAAGTGAATTCCTTGCAAAAATAAAAATCTGATTTCTAACACTTGGAGAGTATTTGTCCAACAAGCTCCTAGTTTCCTTACCTGTGTCTATTGGGTATTTTTACTAACTCCTACTTTTAAGACCAGGAAAAGCACATGTGTATTAACAAAGGCTGCAGCTGTGCAGCTGGTTGTTCTGTAAAAATGATGCTAAGTAGAACTTTCTTTAAATGCATCCCTCATTAACACACATGTGCCTTCCTTATATCTCTAAGTTGAAATGTCTGCCATGAAAAAGGTCAGTGGGTGATAGGCTAACACTTTATTCTCAATGTTTTCCTGTTGTCACCTCATATTTGTGAAAACTTTATGTGTGCGTATTCCTTTTAATTATTGGGTTTGTGTTAGTTTTACAATTTGTTTTGAAGTTAGTCTTTGTGATTTTAAATGTTTATTTAAAAAAAAACTAACCTGCAAACTAGGTCTGCAAATTAGCCGCTGGCTAGAAGTCCCACACACAAAGCAAAGGTTATTTTGTTTGATATGTAACCTGTTTCATCTCAGATAAAATAAACTTGAATGAAATGACACAGCTACTCCCCTCTCTCTGAGTACAACTCAAAAGAGTCTCTGAATACAAAAATGCCATGATTTTATTAACAACAGAAAAAAGGAGTAAACCTTTTATAAATAAAATATTCTGCAGTGACAACCTCTGACACTCTCATAGTTTTTGACAGTTTTTCATTTAAAACATGTATTTGGTTTCTGTAGTTAGAGAAGTTGTTACAAACAAAATATTAAGTATTTTCAATCAGGATTACTGTAGGACTGGAATTAGAATGTATTTATTTGCAGTGGATTTAATTACACTTTTCTAAAATTGAATAAATGGAACATGGATTGATTTAAACTGGGGGCCACACACTAGTACAGTTGTTTGAAAGCTGAGGACTTTCTGTGTGAAATTCACATTTTCTGTATGCATGCATTGGTTTTCCTCAGGTACTTCAGTGTCCTCCCATCCCATAAACCATAAACATGCATTTAGGGTTTGTTGGACACTCTAAATTGAAGGATTGTGGCTAAATGGTTACTTGTGTCCATGGTGCACATCACGTCTCCCCTATGACTGCTCTCAATAAGCACCAAATCACTGAAAACCTGAACAGGTATAAAAACAGATGAGTGGATGAACCTATTTCCATTTTTCCTGTAAATTGTGTAGCGACGGGATTTTTTTTGGAAGGGAGCCGTTCACGTCAAAGAGCCGTTCAAAAAACTGGCTCTTTTATGTTTTTAAAAATATATATATTTTGAAAGAGGAAAGTCAGTGGAACTATGTTTGGGGACACTCTTTGTTGCGACACCTATGTGTGCGTCACTAATTAACTTCCCCAATAGAACTGATGGGTTCATGTTGCTATGCTCACTGATGTTGTTGTTGAATATTGCCTCCCGGCCTCAAACGTCAGTTAATACAAATGAATGATTCTTTACAAGGACTTGGTCCTCCTAGTTCACAGTCAAGAGCCGTTGAAAAGATTTGACTTGTTCATGAACGCCACATCACTCATAAAAAGACTGAAATAACTACTTTCATTCTCCTTAGCAATGACACACCTCCTTTATGTAAAAGTCCACTCTCAAAAGATCTACTGGCACCACAAACCTTCTGAGCAATAGTTTAAAAACGATACTGAGATATTCACCTGACCACCAAACCGCTCAGAAACCAGTCTAATGGAATCTGATGCATCAGCTGGAAGTCAGCCCAGTCCAAGGAGACCCCAAACCACAGTCCAGAGGACCTAACAGCGCTATTGCTAATGTTGGTTTCAACCATCAAGACCATTAAACTCTTCCTTTGCATTTTATTTTGTTGTCTTTCCAGACTAGTAAGAAGAGCTTTACTGTAGAAAGGAGGATCTATTCAGTATTAGGCTAACCTCTGTTTCTTCAGCATCACAATCCATTTAGTTAATTTAAAACCAAATCCATTTCACTCCACATGATTATAAACACCGCTAAAATGCAGACTCCACGCTCCTTTGTGCTCCTCAATCTTTAATGATCTGTTAATCTTTAGCTACATTTTGATCTGAGATATTCAGCTTTTCTGCTTTGTTAATGGGAAGTCTATTGAAACCTCATGCTGTTGCCAGCGCTCAATAAATCTCAATAACCTGTTTTATTCATGAAACTTATTTTTGTTGTCAGCATTGACAGTATAACATGTGACGCTGTCAGCTCCAACCAGGGATTTTACCACAATCACTCTGACAATGTGAAGTGAAAAATGATCAATTATAATGTTGCCAACTCTCACTTCCCATCTCCCTGTCACTTATCACACTAGTGATAAATGGCAAGGTACTAATAAATAATCCCACATTCTGGGCGGTTTATGGAACACCACGGCCATTAATTAAAGTGACAGACAAGTGGGATAGTATATTAAGACGACGCATAATGAGACAGAGGTTCTGAGTAATGCTCAGCCCCGTTTCACCCATTCCACTTGTATTTCTCTGGTAATTGGAAGAATTTATGAGGGAAACTGTTGTGGGAAAAGTTTCTGGTTAAAATGGTCTGAATCCATTTTAAGGAATGCAATGTTGATTTTAACCCAACAATTAAAGTAACACTCATACAAGTCCACACTTCTCTACAAATCCAGTCCCC
>SSNR01000007.1:2948555-2967579 GCA_006937965.1 Callopanchax toddi | reverse complement strand
CCCCCCCCCCCCCCCCTTACTGGAAATAGCAGCAACATATTCTGGCAGCTTCAGTATTGCTGTGTTTGAATTGGTGAAATTAGTTCACTCTAAAAAAATATACCATCAGCTGTTGCACTGTCTGCTGTTGGTAATGCATCACCAACTGTTAGTGATTTGAATGGCAGCTGTCTTACAATCTGACATTAACTGGCAAATCGTAACCATTTATATCAGTATGACTGATTCTAATGGCAGTGTGAAGGCAAGGTATACCTTGAATGTGATTTATTTAAAAACATGTTGTAAATTATAAAGCTAAAAAATGAGGTTTAACTGTAATTAATCACACTCTCTTATTAGCTGTGCTTTCACTGTTTTATCTATTCTCTCTGTTTTTGTGGTAATTAGAAATTATATAAGTAATGAAAAAGTGCAATTAGGAGATGTGCTTTATGTGTCACAGAAATAAAAAAAATTAACCATCATGTATGACATTAATGCATTTGTGAACACATATCTCAAAAAAGAACAGTGTGTTTATTTGTGTGTTTACCATTTACCCAGTATTGCACATTTAATGATCCATTAAACTCCCATAAATAACTACATTTACATAGAAATGCTGTTTATTCATTTCAAAATCTGTGTGTGCATGTGTGAAATTGTGTAACTGTGAAAGCATTTTTTTTCCAAGGAGAGCAGACAGTCTGACAGGCTGACTGTCATGTTGTTATTCAACACAGCTGAGACTAGCAGACTTAACAAGGTCTCCACCTGTGTTGACTTGCTAAATAAGGCTGTTAGCAGGTAATAAACTGGTATCTGAGCTATAAACAAAAATAATAAAAAGAACAAAAATGCAAGTGAGCTGAGTAGTTTTAGAAGAAAAAAGTCTTAAATGAGTTTGGCGGACAATGTGGTGTCGGCTGATAAGAGGCACAATTTTATAGTAGTGCTTCTCAGATAACCCATTTCTTCCTTTCTCTCTGTTTCTGCTCAGCATTGTTGTTGGTCATCTGGAAGTCAGTTAAAGACAGTGATTTATGCTCAGGGCTTCATGCAGCATAGCCTCATTACACACAACCATTTTGAGAATCAGCAGATAATTACAGTATATATCATAGACCTCATGGGGCCGAGCAGATTCAGACCATTCCACTTGCCTGTCACGGGACACGGGGCCTCAGGAATGGAAAACTACATGCTAACTTCATTTGATAGAAATATTTGTCGAAACTTCTTGTAAAAATGTTTGTATTTCACCATTATGTTCAATATCTTTACTGTTAATTGAGATATTTCTTTAAAAAATGATAAAACATGTTTTTCTTTCTTATTTTATGATAACCATTTTTACTTCACAGTCATGTTATTTCCTATCTTATATTAGGAGGTTTGAACATTTCAAAATGTGACCTTTTTTTTCCCTTAAGTAGTGAACTCTAAGTAAATAGACAACTCTAACGAACCTTTTTTAATCTTCCATGAAGGGAACATTAACTCGTGCCCGAACTGAACTGAACCCCGAATATCTGGACCTCCGTCCTCGAGCAGAGCTGAATCCTGAATATTGGACCCCTTGCACCCCTTTAGTGAGTACTGATGGTCCCATTTCTGACTAAACAGTCACTAGAATTTCACTTAATGCCACTTGTTTCATTCCATTCGTTCAAGTTTTTTTGCAGACCAGTCTTACATTCCATGTAAAGGTCATGCAGTTTGTTAGACACCATGTCCTCATTCTTGCATCTCCATGCTCTGAATTGCTGCAGTGAGACACCAAAAACAGAATGCCTCTTCCATATATTCTCCTCTTTCTCTTTACAATGGTAAAATCTGTTTTGCCTCTGAGTAGCAGTGACATATTGTACTTAGAACATCATTAGATTCAGGGCCTAATGTGATGCTAATATTCTTGCCATTTTTACTTGAGTAATAAGTATTTGTCTCATTACCTCCATGCTTGGGAAACACAGTGCTTGATAGTCATCAGAGGGTTAGAAAGGGGTTGCTTGTGTTGCTTTGCATGCACACTGGTGGATCTTAATGATGTCAGTTTTTCTTCTATTATCAGCTACAGTTTATCAACATAGGGTGGGGTGGGGGGACTTGGACTGTTACCATAATCTGCCTCCATTGCATGTTGCAACGCCGTTTATTTTCACTTGTTCATGATGTGGGGATATTTTTGCTGTGAATTGCATTTTTACTGATGCTTAGTGAGTCACTGTAGTTGTTGTGGAACACATTCGCTGTATTGTTGCTGCAAAAAAAAAAAGTTATGCTAAAACGATAGCAAAAAATTCAAAAAGTACGTTTGTTTGCACATATTTAACAGAATATTAGTGTTGATTGGCCAAACATGGTTTTAGTTAGGATCTAATTTTGCTAAAGGTTTTTATAAATGCAACATTTTCAACCATAAATACAGTTCTATTGCTGCTGTTTAATGAAATTATGAAAATCAATATTATGTGACACATGCATATTAAATTAGTGATGAAGCAAAGAAACTTACTGGCTTCAAGTCCCCTTCATGCTGGATTAAGACCCTGCAATGCTTCACATGATCTCCATGACCTGAGATTGTTGCTTGATTGCAGCAAATTTGGAAACCTTCTTCAGAGTGAGGGCAATCAGGAACCTAGTATGCACTAAGTACTCGCCAAATAGGTGTTTCCCTTTTTTCAACACCACCAAGACACTGTCCTGCTTCCTCATCATGGTGAATACACCAGCAGCTTGTCCTCATGATGATTTTACCACATATCCCCTCCGTCATAACTCACCCCAGACCCCCCCAGGACGAGACACTCTGACCGGGTAAGGCTACACACAAGATCACGCCTCTCTATGAGGCCGGCAGTCCTAATCTAGGCATGAGATCAGCATAGCTGGTCCTGCTTCAATTTTTTGATGACCAAGTCATGCTGGTGCATGTGGGTCCTACATTATTGAAACTGACACTGTGCACCCACACACTCCACCCAGGACCCTGATACACCACCACAACAATAAACCACCTCAGCTTTGCTACTAAAGTTAGTGTTTCCTCAAAACCATTGCTGACTTATCACACCCTGCCACATCCACTGCATTTTTAATAAACACTATAAGTTATTGCCAAGACCTGTTTGACTCTTTTAGGGCTTAGTGAGGTCTAGTAAGAAGGGGGCATTTACCCTATAGTGACTTAGAATGTCTGTGCTCTTTTTCTCCTTAAGTGTTTAAGGTAATTTGCTCAGGCAAAGTATTTGTGGTGAAGTATTGATTGGGATTTGCAAGTAATCTCTACAAAACAACAAACAGAGGAGCAGCTGCTCAATTTGACAAAATACAAAAATAGCTTCCAACCCTGAAAAGCCATTAAAGAATTCAACACATCATCATTTACCTTTAATTTAGGAGGACTTTGAGAACTTAAAATATTTTCATTCCTAAAAGTCCAGCTGAGAAACCCGCTGTATGTATTTATTTTTCATGAAGCAGTAATGTTCACAAAAGTTGAACTCTCGGTTTTCTGTGCATTAAATATTTAATGCTTGTTGGGCACCCATGGGTCCACAATCAGCAAATAGGGAAAAGCTAACGAGGCAAAGGTGTAAACACAACGCGGTCCCTCTTACCCATACTCCCTTGGTGTCCTCAGGCACACTGCTGTGTTGTGCAGTCACATTTTACTCTAGTAGCTGTAGTCAGCACAGTCAACAGGTCAAAGTTTCCTTAGCGCTTGCCTCTTGAACCCTTAATTTGTTGTAAAAGTCACCAAAAGTTGATCTTGTTTCAGTTTTATTTGAGCGATTTATCTAACAAAGTTAAGGCTATGGAAGCTCAATTACCTTTGACCTCTTCCTGCTGTAGTCACATTTCTCTCAGCCACCTTAGATCAAACACCCTCACCCTATGAATCCAAGAGATAACACAATCTGAATAATCATACTGACATGTTCAGCAGCCACATCCACACTGCAGCCTAATACAGAGAATCTCACGTCCTGCACTGCGTTTTTCAATATGTGTCAGAGAACTAGAGAGTCACAGACAATGAGCATGTTAAAACCTCACAAAACACCCCGAGGGATCTTCTTTAACATGTATCAAACTGTAAAAGTTCTGCAAATCTTAATTAAACTAAATCCCACTGGTGATTTAAATCAACAGGAAAGAAAAAACTTTAGTTTTAAAAATGTAAGATTTTTTTCAGAGTACAAGTCCACTGTTAATACAGCATCTTGTCAGCTGCATGGCGGCTTTTCTTATGAAATCAGAACTCCCATTGAGTTGAATTAACAAGATTTTTTTGGTCTCTGTTAAGATGCAGCTTTCTTTTATTAACATAAGACAGTTTTCCCATGAAATAAATGGTTGCGGCACTGACAATTTGATAAATGAGACAATGTATGTTTTGTATTTCCCTAAAGCTTACAAAGACAGCAATTGGACTTAGCCTGATTTAATGAAGAGAATTTATCACAGATTTCTTCTAAGCTGTGTTCAGCTGAATACCTCTGTGGCTTTGGTAAAGCACTGTGCTATTTGCTTATTGGGCCTCACCGGACTGAAACGGCTCAAAGACAAACACACGCATGCGCACATAAACGCATGTTCACTCACACGGGCCCCCTTTCTTCTCACCCAAGAGGGAATGATGACTCTCATTATCGCCTCAAAGTAAGATGGCTACGGTGTCCCTACTCAGCAGCCTATTAAGTTACAAGACAGCTTTATTGTATTGGTGTTCGATAATTTCCTTTCCTCTGTCATTCGGAGTGCATCAGGGAGTTGTTGCGTGGGGAGGAGTGGTTGGGAGAGCGGGCAGGAGCTAACGTGAAAAGGCACAGCTGGCGGAAATTATTCCCTCCTATAGCGTTTGAGTCCTTGGGCTGATTGTTGAGGAGTCCTTGGCCACAGACACCTTTCTTCATTAATGGTTTCCATCATAATCAGGATTGTGTGGCAAAGAATGGGGCGGTTGTGTTTGTTAGGCAGTCTTATCACGCAACGAACAAACTGCATCCTAACAGTAGGTGTTTCTGCAGCGAGATAAACACATTAGCAAACCGAAAAGGTCACCTCATATCCTGCACATGTCCCATTGATTTATTGGGAGTTTTTCACTTTCTGATCCCTGGACTCTAAAGGATCGATATATTTACTCGCATGTGTATGCATCACCGAAAGTCTGGGGAGAAAATGATTTTCTAAAGCATGTTAAATTATTACTGTAAGGAAATACCAAGCAATCAGCTAAACGAGGGAAGATGCATGATATCATAAAATCATGTAAAATTATATATATATATATAAATTATTTTGAGCTTAGTTTAATACAAAAATTCAAACTTCAGTTTCCCTTTATGTCCCTGTTTTCTCCTCTTTCTTTTGACAAGCTGATGTTCTGTTTGTCAGGTTTATTTGTACTAGAAATGAACTTACCAACAACAATTAAGAGACAACAAGGAGCATTTGAACAAAGTTAATAGAAGGCAGTCAAAAAGAAGTAGGATGCTGTCTGAGAACAGGAAATCACATTAGGAAAATGTTATACATGCCTGCTGCATTTAATGCTGACAATTTTCAGACTTTTGAAGCATGCTCAAGTGCTAAATCCTGTTTGGCTATGAACTGATATTAGAGATGAGAGTTTAGGGGGTTTGGAAGTGGAGTATCCAATAATGCTGCTGTAATACCACTTTGTGAGATGCAATTTATAAAGTACACAGCGGTGAATGGGCTGCAGCTCTTTGTAGCGTTCATATGCTGAAAGATCTCAAATATCCGAAGGTGATACCTTTTCTACCGATGGTCTGTTTCCAACAAACATTTACAAATTATACCAGGGCTTTCTAAAATTAGGCATTACAGTATCACGGTGTCAGTTTATAGCAAAGCAGGCTTACTTTTCTAATAATTAGAATACATGTATTTGCATGTTTAAAAGAGTTTTATTTGATATGTTTAATAGTTTTAAATGTTTGGACTTGGATCTGTCTGATTTTGTTTTAATTATTTATACCAACCACAAGGCTGAAACTGAGTTTAAGTGAACATCCTTGATAATCTTTTATGTATCTTGGCAGCTGTGTGAATCCATCTACGTATTGTTGTTGAGATGGCAACAAGCCGTCTGTTAAAGAAAGACCACAAAACCGCTGAGGAATGACTCAGTAAAATACAACAGAGCCCAAAGTTTTGCAGCCACTTTCAAGTGTCATTGAGAATAGGAGGCTTTTTGTTCCAAATACCAGAACCTGCTAATTCTTCAAATTTTGTGGTTTTTTTTTGTCTTTTCAGAATATATTTCATAACTTTAGAACTCAAAAGTACACAAACTCTCCTTGAGCTCTGAATAGAGCTGTTTGTATGCAACAAGACTTTGTTAACAATACGAGTGGCTTTCTAAAAAGCAAATAAAAAGAAGGTCTGAGTTCTTGACTCTGGTGAAGTGTAGAACTGTTATTTTCCACAAGACCTTTTTTTTATTCAGTTTGGGAAACTGCTGTGGGTTTTACACCCGCTGTTGACAGGAAAACTTTAGGGGTGAGATTAAACAGTGATCCTAGGAGAGCTGCAGTTGTCATTGTGAGCCTTAGCCTGAGACTATATCTTAATCAGGTGAGGCAGGGAAATGTGCTGTGGACTGCAGAGTGGGTAGATATGATAAAGAAAAAAAAAGAGGAGAAAAGACCTGGGGCAACTTCACTTTATATGAAACCAGCTCTGCTCTGTTCTAAAATTTAAAATGATATTGCTTCTATACATTTATTAGGCTTTATTCCATCTGTTTTGCTTTTTAGAATATTAATGCTCAACTCATCATGACAAATATGTTCAAATATTATTTAAAAATATATCTTATTTGTTAATGTATCAAATAAACACAAAAAACTAATTCACCTTTTTGTTTTCCACCCTATGGTTCCAGTTGTCCTCACACATGCAGAGCAATCAATGAAATTTTAACTACTTGCCCAAACTCTCGGTGAGGTCAGGCGTAATGGATAAAGCCTTGATTAAACTGCAGTGGCTTTGTGTGACACACTACTTCCTGTTCTTACCATTTGACTTTCCATGAAGGTCAGAATGGCCATTAGCTAGATCAGCTGAACACTGCCTGCCCCACCTCTCCACTCTGATTCTTCTCATCTCCCCTCTCCTCACATCTCCACCCCTCTCCACGGTCTGCAGAGAGATGCAATGGAGCTAAATTTATCTTCACAGAAACCAAAGCTAAGATGTTAAAAGAGAACTCCTGCCAGCTTGGCAACTGGCTGCTGATTGTGATCAGCCTCACCTTTGCTAGGCGTCTGTCAGAATAACATGCACCTGTTTCTCCTTTACTCCTTTCTCTATCCTTCTTTTTTTAATTCTCCTTCCTCCTCAACATGGTCCTCCCATCCCCTGTTTTATTAACAACAGAGCTGGTGGCTTGTGATAACTGGTCACTCCTTTAGGCGTTGAAAGGCAAGGACACTCTATTATCCTAGCTAGATGGATAGGGTGAAATAATGCCTGCAAGTGGTAGAGGCTGCCAAATCCTCCAGTCTTAAAACTCCTTTGTCTCTGACAAGGAGAAACATTAGTGAGAGGGCCAAGTTCTTGGATACAAATTCACTTCTGTGAAAGCAGCCCAGGGAGGGGAAGATGGACACAAAATGCATACTTATTGATAGTTTGAGAATTCCACAAGCTGCATATAACATATATTGTTTCAATGAAAATGAAAGGCACCTACTGAAGTAATGCATATCACCTGAAGCCTTTCACACCAGGGTTTAAAGGTGCTATAGGGAATTTGGTAAACAATGTAGCTTAAACACTTTTTTTATGCCTCTTAACGATGTTCCAACATAATATGGCTATAAATATATTGTGACAATAAAAGAAAAGAAAGAAATTAACAGTTGTCCCGCAGTTCTCTAAGACCGAAAGCAACTATTGCACAACCCGGCTGTCTGTCTGTCTTGCCGAAGCGCTGCACTTCCGCACTTCCTTGGATCCTCCAGTCATGCGTGCTGGAGCATTTTTCAGCAGAAAATCCCAGAAGTGAGAAAATGACAGAAACAGCCAACTGGTATGCTTCAATTTTAGGAAAAAATACCAGAGTCCCTTTTCAGCTAGCAGAAAACAAAAAACGTTTGGACGTAGAAAGAGGAAAAATCAGGGTGAATATTAGCATAGCGTTTCAACGGCTGGTGTTTTGCTCTTTCTTGTTACTGTGGCAATGCATGGTCCCATGCCTGGGGGAGGCGTGGCCTAGGATCATAGCCGACAAGAAGGGTGAGAGTTCTGGGACTGTGTTTGTGTAAAATAGCTAGCTATACCTAGCTTGTTTTTCAAATTTGCTATAGCACCTTTAAACTGTGATTTATCTTATATTGAGAAACAAAAAAGGTATTGTTGTTCTGGTCCAATTTTAGAAAAAATGCATGTGCTCATGCAGTATCGCAAGATCTCACACCAGTGTTGCCAGATTGAAAATGTTAAAGTATTGTACCAGGATCTTAAAAAAATATTTAGAGAAAAATGATCGTACACTACTAAGTTACATCCTGACATACTGTACCTGATGACCTACAGTTTAATGTCAGTGTGTCAAAGACTGTGCAATTTTATCATCTTTAAAGTAGTTTTAGTTAAAGTGCCTGTGACTCCATATTTAAATCACTTTATATTAAACAGGTGTAATCTTTGATGCCTCTAGATTAGCGTTGCACCATTATAACTCAAAATACGCTGTAATTATTTCCTAACGAGCAACTCAGAGATCAGAAGAAAGCGTCGCCTTCCGGTTCTGCTGGGTTTCTCCTTATTTGGCAGCCTGACACTTCTGCTGCAGCAGGGGGCAGTGTCATCGCTTGAAAGAGAAACAAAACTGAAACTATGGTCAATGGCGGCGGCACTGCCTCGCTCCAGGTGTCGTGAACGTGCATGTGGGAGGAGAATTTACCATATAAGCAAGTCCGGATCACTATGACCTCATAGCGGGCTGGAGTGAAAAAAACTGTTTGAAACCTGGGTCTGAAATCTGGAAGAGCTTCTCACTGGCTGTACTAGGAGACAGATGGACGCCGTTTTTTGCTCTTTCTGACAGGTTTAAGGTGAGAACTCAACGTTGCAACATGATAGATAAGTCAGAAAACATGGAAACCGATGTCATGGGCACTTTAAAAAAATCTAGCACAATTATTCAAACAAGCATCTCTTATAGAACAGTACCTCTAGCTGTGAAGAGTAATGCTGCCAGACTCTGCTTGTATTTAAAGCCAGCGCTACTGATTTCACAACTTCCTCCTTCGTCAGTGGCAGCATCATGCGTCACTGCATGCGATGTAAGTATTGACTGGTTGTAGGGAAATGTCTCTGAATGTGTCCCACAGCCACAGACTCCACACAACGAAGAGCTCAAGTGATCAGATGTATGTAATTAGTGATCCTAGATCATACAAAGGGCAAAATTATCCTAAATACAATAATTATCATACGTCTGGCAACACTGTCATACTATGACGTGAACAGTCCTGAGCCACCACATCACATTTTAGCTCAATATCCGCAAATTCTAGAGTTATAGCCTTTGTGAGCTTGCCCATGCCAAATACCTGTGGTGGCCATTTAGAGAAGAGTTTACTTTAAACCAGTGGTGTCCAGTCCTGATCCTGGAGGGCTGGTTTCCAGCATGTTTGAGAGGTTTCTCTGCTTCAACACACCTGATTTCAATCAGTGGCTGATTAAAGGCCTTCAGCAGAGCTTGATGACCTGCAGAACAAATTATTCAACCATTGATTCAGGTGTGTTAGAGCAAGGAACTAAAACATGCTGAATACTGCCCCTTAAGGGCCGACTTTGGACACCACTGATTTAAACATTTTTTGACATGTCTATGTGCGTCCAAAGAAATATTTCTGAGAAATATGTTAAAAACCACTGGATCTGTCTGTAGATACTTTCCCTACATTACAAACAAGTAGGCAAAAATATATTTGGTGTGAGAGATACAGAAAGAAAAAAAAATCAATTTGTTTTCAAATCTCTGATTCCTGCTCAGAAACTTTTTAATTCTAATGAAGCACACGAGAGACAAAAAGGAGAAAAGGTAATGATTTTTATACATAAAAACTCTCACATGCATTATTAATGTGAAAGATGGGTTTTCAGTTTGTAAAGGTGACATGTCAATTACTCCCCTAATGATCAGCGACCTTTACCTCACAATACTTCCAGATTCATTAAATAATATGAAGCCTTTATGGGACTGGTTTCAGGATTTCACTCATTTTATAATTACATAACTATAATCATTTTCCCCATCCATTATGTGTAGTTAAACTTTATAAATAGTAGCTAATAATAAAGATGAGGCTACTTAACAAGAGTAAATACAAAGAAAATAATACAAAGATAATATATTTTGTTCTAAATGTTAATCTAACATTTTAAAAATACATTTGGGTTCATTCAGAAATCAGTCGATGACACTTTTTGTAAAATGAACACAACAAAAATAGATGCAGAAAAAATGTTTTAGTTTAATAATGTTCACAGTGATTTGCTTTTGAAGGAGGCAGTTACATTAAAGGTTATATTATATATATATAATATAACTTATATATATATATATATATAAGCAGCACATTGCTTAAAAAACACACCTTTCTTGGGTAAAACTGGGTAAAATATGGCCATGCCAGTGTAAGATAACAGCTTGAGGTTGGGATATGAATTTCTGAGAAATACTTCAGAACATAACCAAGGTTGGACATTATTCCTCTTCATCAATTACTGATTGAATTAAACCAGAAAAATTTCACCCTTGAAAATCAATGACTTAGAAATATAATAGGGTTTATTAATCAATCATTCTATGTAACCTTTTACTGTGAAGATGCCATGTAAAAACACTCTGAATGATTGTGATGGCCTTCTTAGAAGTATGCATTCATCCATGTGCCAAGGAGAGAATGAAAGTATCCACTGAAGGTTCACAGCTACACATTTTGAAATTCATTTTACACACTAACAATTATGCTCAAGTACTAAAAAAAAAAATCATGAAATAAAACTTTAATGATCTTGAATCAGCCTGTTTTTTCATGAGACTCTTATACATCCATCTGCCATCTCCCTGTGAAACGTGGAGTTGTGAAGTTTAGCCCTGCCTCAAGGACTTCTTTTTACACTACACGCTCATTGTCCATGCTTCTTTCAAATGGATTTAAGGAGCGCTCAGTGTGTTATCTCTGTTACTGTTGTCTTGTAGGTGTAGAAGGATTATTAAAGAGGGAACCATGTTAAGTCATTTGTTATTCCTGGCATACTAATAAACATGTTGTCTTTGGGTACGGCTTGTAGGTTCAGATTGATACTCCGGTTATATCTTACAACTGCACCCTCCAATTACAGCTGCACACCTCATTATCCTAAGAGGACGCTTAAGACGAATCTCTGAAAAAGACAAAACCCAAGGAATAAAACACATAAAAAAAAACAACAACAAAAAAAACATCGGTAGCGCTTTCTTTTACAGTCCCCTAATTACTATGTAATTACAGGGTAATTACATAGTATTATTAGTGCATTAGTATGTAATAAAGCTGAAATTAAAATGTAATTACTTTGTAATTAAAAACTATTTACATGGTAATTCCAATCAAATTACTGCCTAACAGTGTCTTAATTAAGCACTAATTACCAACATATTACACAGTAAAATTGCCACATATTTGCTTTTAATGTGTATTACTATGTAATAAATGTTAGTTCAAAAGTAATTACTATGTAATTAAAAACTATTAACAAGGTAATTGAAATATAATTACTGCTTAACAATGCCTAAATTAGGCACTATTTACAGTGCATATTTTCATTTAGTGTTGCTGTGTACCAGTAATTACAACTAGTTAGTAGGTAATTGCAATTTAATTACTATTTATAATTCCTACATTACCTACTATTTACCAGAAGTTTAAACATTAAACCGTCATATTTTACCAGGTAATAATTGGTACATTATTACATTTAGTCAAAGGGAAAGTTAAAGCTTTGACTTATTAAACAGTAATTAGGCAGTTATTACCATGTAACTCATGTTATGTTGTATTACCTTTGTATTTAAACTGTTCATAAACTAGATGCAGTAAATACTTCATTATTACAAAGTAAACCATCACTAATTACCCAGTAAGTACATGGAAACTGTACTGTAAAAGAAAGCCAGTCTTGTTTCTGAGATTTTAAACTGTTATTACCATGTAACTCATGTTTAATTGTATAGTTAGTATTTAACCTGTTCATACATTTTACCCAGGGAAATACTGCTTTATTACTAAGTAAAAAGCCACTCATTACCAAGTAAGTACAGGGAAACTGTACTGTAAAAGAAAGCCAGTCTTGTTTCTGAGTTTTTAAACAGTTATTACCATGTAAATCAGGTTAAATTGTATAGTTTGTATTTAACCTGTTCAGAAACTATTACCAGTAAAATACCTTACCATTACCAAGTAAAACACAACACATTATTACCTAAGTAAGGTGAAACTGTACTGTAAAAGAAAGCAAGTCTTGTTTCTGAGTTTTTAAACAGTTATTACCATGTAACTCTGATTCATTTTTTTAACCTGGTCATAAATTTGTACCAGTAAAATACAGCATTATTACCAAGTAAAAAAACAACATATTACCAAATAATTAACAGGAAACTGTACTGTAAAAGAAAGCCAGTCTTGTTTCTGAGTTTTTAAAGTTATTACCATTTAACACAAGCTAATGTGTAGAGTTATTATTTTAACATAGAACCAGGAAAATACCTTACTATTACCTAGTAAAACACAACACATTATTAAGTAAGTAAGGTGAAACTGTACTGTAAAAGAAAGCCAGTCTTGTTTCTGAGTTTTTAATCAGTTATTTCTATATAACTAACATTGGATTACTTTGTTAAGATGCAAAATAGATACTTACACCATTAAGGTCACATCATTCACAAAAAATACTCCAACAAACTTGTAGGAAAGCTCATTAGACAGAAATTCATCTACCAGTGTGGCAACTACTACATCAAATCATGTTAGAAAGCTAACGTGTAAATCCAGCTAAGAATCAGAAGAAACAATGGAATTAACTGTTCTGTCAAACATTCATAAATTATCTTATTTTAATTAAATTATACACTTAATAGCATGCCCTTATGTCTTTAAAGAAGCGCCCAAGAATGCCTGATCTATTCTTTTTTACAAGCCAGTGGTTCCAGTCTATGAACCTTAGGTTCATCTCCAAGGCCTTCTCTGTCAGATTTCCTCTGTATCGGTAGATGTCCTCTTTGTAATTTCGCCATGCTCGTTCAATGTGCTGTGTATGAGCACCACTGCCAGGATGAACAAAATGTCTTTGGTGATCTACCTGATAATGAATATACCCATCATGTGACAAACCATTGTATGCACGCCAGCAGACACTGATCACTGAACTTCCATGTTTGACATACTTTCTTAATATTGGAAGCAATCTCCTCCAGGAGTGATTTTTCACAAGTTTTAATATTGGTCGCCTTCTGGAATTTGTCACTTCCAAAAGTCCAAAAACCCAGGAACGTCTTCTCCAGGTGAGTCCACGTCTCCCATGTCCATACTGAAATATAAACAAAATGACAGCAACCGTTCGTGCATTAGTTTACAAGAGAGTGATTAGTTGAAGCCCACCTACCAGTTAAACACAAAAACTGTAAGTAAAAATTGTCCATGGATACAAATTGTATCAGCTACAGTAGATAGATAGATGATAGATAGATAGATAGATAGATAGATAGATAGATAGATAGATAGATGATAGATAGATAGATAGATAGATAGATAGATAGATAGATAGATAGATAGATAGATAGATAGATAGATAGATAGATAGATAGATAGATAGATAAAATACTTTATTCATCCCTGAGGGGAAATTCATTTATCCAACAGCAGCCCACCAAAAAGATGCACAGACATAAATAAAATCATAAAAGATACATTTAAAAAAATCACACAAAGCTTTTATATATAAAATTTAATTTTCAAAAGTTATTCCATAATTTCCTATTCATGCCACCTCCTCCACCATGGGCCTGGCGACAACAGACCCGTTCGCCCCCCCCCCCCCACCCCCATCGGCGGGCATTGTTAACTTTAGCTTATGAAAGTCAGTAGCTACATGTTTGGTAAATAACAAAGAAGCACACGCATTTAGCTTCACATACCTTTTATGTTTATACGCCAAGAATTAAGAGTAGCTCCGCTGGCAAGAAGAATGTTTGAAGACGTACTGTTGTACAGTGAGTTTCGTGAGATCTCAGGCTACGTTTGGACCAGCGCGCACCGGAAGTCCCGCATCGCGAGTGAATACGGGATTTCGTTTGTCTCGCGGGAGTTTGCAACCCGCCCTTGTAAACAGTAATGGCGGTTTCCAGTGAGAAGGTATGGTGGTCAGTTAAGTACTCCTTTGTTAAAAGTTTTTACAGTATCTTAAAGTACACCTTAAATAATACCGGAATATTAATAAATGTAGGCTAATGATAAAGAATATAACACTATATATGAAATGTTCTATCTTACCTGGCCTGTTCTTTAGTGAAATGACTGACATGAATTCTTCAAAAGACTGCACAAGCAGGAAAACGTCTGGTCAGATGGCTGCAAGCACAAAAACTCTTAGCCAGGAAAAAACGATGTCCAGTGTGCAAGTCCAGGATGAAAAAAAAAAAAAAAGAATACAACAAAGATATTGTAAGCGGGGACGTGTTGTGCGCATGCGCAACTCACTAGGAACGTTCGTGTGTGTATCAGGGGGGAAGTTTTGGCGGGGTTGAACCGTGCGGTTGTCTGTCGTGTGTGGAGTTCTACAATAAACGGAGACGTGTTCCCGTTCTCCAATACACTTTGCCTCCCGTTCTTGAGCTCACCGGGACCGAGCTGGAACCCAATAGCTCGCCCGCTACATTGGTGGCAGCGGTGTTTTGCTGAGTTATCCCGGGGACGTGTTTTGTGAAGACGGCGGCTGTTAGCTACGCAGCACCATGCTTGGAAGCTCTTTTGCCGGTATGGAGGACGAGGACAAGTACAGCCCGGTTTGGACCGATGATGTGTGTAATGTAAAGGTGGAGCTACCCCCGCCGTTTTGCGGAGACGGCAGTAAGCTCTTCGCTACCTGGATCAAACAGTTTGAGGCTGCCGTGCGCGCCCAAACCCGAGGAGCGGGAAGACAGAGCTACGCCGCTACATTAGCAGCTCTGTTGCCCACTAGACTGGACGGCGCTGCGTTCCTGTTGTGGGACAGCCTCTCTGTGGCAACACAAGGTGACTTTGAGCGTGTTAAGGAGAAATTAAATGAGGCATTTGGACAGAAACAGTTCATGCTTTACTTCCAGACCTGTGTCTCTGCTAGGCCTCGGCTGGCTAATGAGAGTTTGGAGCTATATGCGGCTGATATTTCACGACTTGTTGCTGAGGCTTTCCCTGATTATGACGAGGTGGCTCAAAATGGAGAAAAGTTTAGGCGTTTTCTCGCGGGACTGGATCCTGGCCTCCGCGCCAAATGTCACGAACAGGGGGCTACTGATATGGAGGAGGCTCTGACTATAGCTGGACGTTGTGAGTGGGCTAGACTGGCCATGGGCGTGGGGACGCAGAACGCAGCCTGCTCCCCGAGTGGCCCGGTGATGGTGGCTACGCTTTCTCCTGCTAGGGCCACTGATGTGGTTAACAATAAAGCCGCAGAGATGCTCCTTGGCGCCGTGGAGCGTCTGACAGCGAGGATGGACAAATTACAAACGGATATGAAGGATATGAGAGTACATAGCCACAATGTGGAGGATGGCAGACGGGCTCGGCTGTCGGACTGTGGAGCGCACATGGACCGGCATTTTCCATGTAGGTGCGATTGTGGTGGAGATGGCTGCAGATCTGCTAATAGGGAGTACCCGATGGAGTTTCGTGAGAGGGGGCGCTCCTCCCAAGGACGGCGTGACGGCGAAGAATGGCCAACTTCGGCACGGGGTTCCCATGGAGGATCGCCGGATGATTTCCCAGATCGCTTGGGGAGCAGGGGCACCCAGAGACCACGCTCCAACGAGGGACCACAGAGGCGGAGAGGTGTGAGATTCTTGTCCCCCTACCCGCGATCACCTTCCCCTTCCCCAGCTGGACGGAACCAGGGAAACTACCGTTAACTGGTGTTGGGACCCGAACACCAGTTTCTTCCTCCGAGGGTCACAGTGGACGCTCATCAGTTGAAATTGATGCCGCATTGTTGGGCTGCGGTTCTATGGGTGAGTCCAAACATACATCCTATGTAAGAGGACTGATTGAGGGAGTGGATGTTGCCGTGCTGGTTGACTCTGGGTCAACTGTTTCATTGATTTCTGAAGATTTTAAGATGTCAGTACCTGCTTTACGCAAACGTGTACTCGGCACAAACTACACGTTTGCACATGCTGTAAATGGACAACTGTTGGACACAGTAGGATCAATGACTATTTCTATATGTTTGGGTGAGATTTATGTAGAACAGACTGTGCATGTTGTCAGGGGGGCAACACAAAAAGTTATTTTGGGCTTTGATTTCATGCTTGAAAATCGGGCTGTCCTTGATGTAGCAGTGGGGGTTGTTTGTCTCAAAGGAATGGACATCCCGTTGTTACATGTTACTGATCTCATACCGAAATGCTGTAATATCACCATGTCTACAGATGTCACTGTTCCGCCATTTTGTGAGATGGTTGTTCCTGCACAGGTGGAGTTTCCCCGGTCCAACAGACCACGTACTGACTCCTACGTTGGGTACCTTGAGCCTGAAGCTCGTGACAATATGGAGTTTGTGGTTGCACGTACAGTGGCGCCAGTTAAAGATGGGCTCACTGTCGCGCGGCTGCTTAACCCTACTGATCACGAGCTACATATGCACTCCGGTTCACACTTAGGAGTTCTCTACCATGTGGATGAGTGTGACATTTTTCAACCTACTGACTGTGTGGACTCTGGTCACCAACACATGATCCTACCTGACCTAACTGACTGCCCCATATCTGACACACAGAGAGAACAGCTTCATGCTGTGCTGCATAAGCATCAGGAAGTGTTCCGTCCTGGACGGGGTTTTTCCAAAAGTGAGGGCATGATCAAACATCGGATTAATACTGGTGAGCAGCCCCCAGTTAAGCAGCGAGCATACCGTACCTCCCCAGACAAACGTAGGGAAATGGACAGACAGGTGCAGCAGCTTCTGGCTGATGGCGTTATTGAGGAAAGCTGTAGCCCATGGTCCTCTCCTGTTGTTCTGGTTAGAAAAAAGGACAACACATGGAGGTTCTGTGTGGACTACAGGGGCTTAAATGCTGTTACAGTGAAGGATTCCCTTCCCCTTCCACAGGTGGATGACACCTTGGATGCACTAGCTGGGGCCACATGGTTCAGTACCTTGGACTTCTCAGATGGTTACTGGCAAGTAGGAGTAGCGGAGGAGGACCGTGAGAAAACAGCCTTCACTACTGGCCATGGACTGTACCAGTTTAGGTCAATGCCAATGGGTCTTACAAACGCTCCAGCAACTTTCCAAAGAGTCATGGAGCTGGTACTTAAAGGCCTCCCCTGGCATATTTGCATGGTTTATCTTGATGACATATTGATTTATAGTAAGTCCTTCAGTGAGCATGTGAAAGCTCTTGAGGAGGTGCTTTCAAGGATTGGAGCAGCAGGTCTGCGACTGAAGGCACGGAAGTGTCAACTGGCGCGTGACCATGTAGTGTTTTTGGGCCATGTCATTTCGGCTGAAGGGCTGCGCCCGGATCCCAGAAACACGTGCAAAGTTAAGAACTGGCCAGTTCCTCGCTCTGCGACAGAGGTGCGTGCCTTCCTTGGCCTCTGTTCATATTACAGAAGGTTTGTGAAGAACTTTGCACTAAGAGCCTCGCCCCTTGTCCGCCTCACAGGAAAAAATGCCCCTTTTCATTGGACAACCGAATGTCAGGAGGCTTTTGAGTTCATGCGAAACACTCTTTGTGCTGAGCCTGTGATGTGTCACCCTGACTTCACACAACCGTTCGTGTTGTACACGGATGCGTCCCAAACCGCAGTCGGGGCAGTACTCACACAGACGGTTGATCGTCTTGAGAGAGTGGTGGCGTACGCCAGCCATGCTCTCACAGTAGCAGAGCGCAGGTGGTCAACATATGACAGGGAGTTGTGGGCAATAGTATGGTCCGTCCGGAACTTTAGGCATTACTTGGGCCTCCGGCCTTTTACCATTGTTACTGATCACAGACCCTTACTTGGCCTGAGACGACTCCCCATTGATAATGACAGAACGGGCCGGCGTAGCCGCTGGGCCCTTGAACTGGACCCTTATGACTGGGTGATTGTCCATAAGAACGGGGTGCATCATACCAACGCTGATGCTTTGTCTCGATGGCCCATGGCGCCTGCTATGGTGGTGAGTTCACAGACAATTGATTTTCCCACTAGAGTAGTGTGCACTGTGGAGGCACCAGGGGAGCCCCCCCCCCGGGAGGTGCTAGACTCAAACACGCTGGGTTCCTGTGAGCTTGCTGAGCATGCAGACAGAGCCATGGTCCAGTCTTTGTCCCATGATGGCTCTAACATCAAGCGGCTTCAAGAGGAGGACCCAGACGTTGCATGTGTCCTGGACTGGCTTAAAGAGGGCCAAAGGCCCCCACGAGGGAGGATAAAAGGTGCAGACCGGGCAGTTCGGATTTTATGGCATGAATTTCCCCGGTTGGCCCTAGTTGATGGGATTGTCTGTCGAGTTGTTGCACTGTCGGATGTAGAGCAGACACGGCAGATTGTCATACCGGCCATTCTGGTTCCTGAGGTTTTGCGTCAGCTGCATGGTGGCCCGTTGTCTGCCCACCTTGCGGTTGAACGGACCTTGGCTCGAGCGCGCAGTGTGTGCTATTGGCCCAGTATGTATGCTGACATTCGGGCATGGTGTGACCAGTGTTATGCATGCCAGAGACGAAAGTCTCCTGTACCCCACCATCAGGCCCCTATGAAGT
>SSNR01000007.1:2819944-2948545 GCA_006937965.1 Callopanchax toddi | reverse complement strand
TACATTCTCAAGCACGGTGTGATGGAGACTCTCCACACGGATATGGGTAGGCAGTTTGAATCCGAGGTGGTTAGACAGTTGTGTGAAATGTTGGGTGTGAAGAAGACACACACCACACCGTACAACCCTAAGTCGGATGGCATGGTGGAGAGGTTAAATAGAACTCTCATTGATCAGCTTGCTAAGGTTCTGCTGACTTTTGAGGGTGAGTGGGATTCCTTCCTCTCACAAGTCGCATTTGCTTACAACACCAGCGTACACTCCAGTACTGGATTCACACCATATTTTCTCACTCATGGACGGGAGGCTCGGGCTCCAGTGGATATGATACTGGGTCCAGCACTACAAGGTACTGGGCACGACTCCCTGAATGAGTTTGTTTCATCTCTACAAAGGCGGCTGGAGACTGCTTTTCGACAGTGTAAGGAGAACAGCGCGACTGCAAGTGACAAACAGAAGTCTTTCTACAACAGAGGACAGAGACATTGCCCATATGTGGCTGGAGATCTAGTATGGCTAAATGACCCGACTGAGAGTCGTCGTAAGCTGGCCCCCCACTGGAAAGGACCCTACATGGTACAGCAGAGACTAGACAGGGACGACTCAGTTGGGGTTACATATGTGATAAGTAGCCCATTTAGTGAGGAGGCCCCACTTCAGACGGTACACTACGACCGACTGCGACGTTACAGTCTACCCACTGCTTTCCCACTGACAGGCCCTTCTCGGATTCCAGCTGTTGACTTACTAGGGGTGCAACGGATCATCATCGATCCGTGGTTCGTACGGATCACCCTCTACGGTTCGGAACGCACGTGGTTCGCGGTTCATGTAGAGCGCGTGCGTCGCTACATAATTCCCGACGTTCTGTGCTCACGCGCTGTGAATCTGCAGATTATTCCCCTCTTAGAAAAGGGTTTGTTTTGCATCACGTATAGAGGTTCACTCTGTTGGCTTCAGCCGTTTTAGTACACCAGAACGAAGGATCCCTGATCAATATCCAGTCTCTGCTGCGCACGTGCGCGCGCGCTGCCTCTGATTCCTCCGTCTCTCCGTCAGCTGGAATCTTTCTGATAGACAAACTAGATTCCCCTGTTTGTGTCTAAGATAGCGTTATGTTGGGCTTTTATACGAGCTAATAAACATTAATATAACCGGAGTTCAGTCAGGAGCCACAAAGCAGCGCCTCGTGCGTCACGACCCTCCGCACCCCCGACCCCCAGCTGTGACCGCTAGTTTGACAGAAGCAGGTCTGTGACCCTGAGGTGCGCATATGAGTCTATCTCCCCCATTAATTTGTTTTAATATGATTCATATTATATATGAATATGATTCTTTATTGACGCATCAGGTTGACATCCTGAGTTAAATGCAGTTTGTATTTATGAGGATTGAGCATAAAAAAGTTGCTCAGTGTTTTAGAAAATAATGAGAGAGCAAAGTTTTTTGTCTTTTCTTTTTCATTATGCTGATCCGAAAATTGATCCGAACCGTGACTCAAAACCGTGAACCGATCCGATCCGTGAGTTTTCTGATCCGTTGCACCCCTATGACTTACCATCTTCGGAGCCTCCAGATTTGGCTCTGTCACCGACTGTTTCTGACTCTGGTACCTCTACTCCTTCACCAGAGTCCAATGTTACTTTCAGTTCTAGTTTAGAAGGTTCCCCTTCCTGTATGAGTACTCCAGTGCAGGTTTCTCGCGCTGGACGGTGTACCAAACTACCAGCTCGTTTTGCTGATTATGTGATGGAGTAACATTGTGAGAGGTTTTTATTTTTTACATGCTGGCATGTTCGCTTCTGGCTGTGTATTATTATTATTAGTAGTACTACACTGTTAGGCCTTATGTTATGCTCATGTCGTTTGTTTTGTTTTCTTTTTTTTTCTCTTGTTGCTGCTTTGTGTTGTTCCTTTCTATGTTATGAAATGGGGACATTTCTTTTTGTAAGGGGGGACGACTGTAAGCGGGGACGTGTTGTGCGCATGCGCAACTCGCTAGGAACGTTCGTGTGTGTATCAGGAGGGAAGTTTTGGCGGGGTTGAACCGTGCGGTTGTCTGTCGTGTGTGGAGTTCTACAATAAACGGAGACGTGTTCCCGTTCTCCAATACACTTTGCCTCCTGTTCTTGAGCTCACCGGGACCGAGCTGGAACCCAATAGCTCGCCCGCTACACTAGCTTTAGGTAAATGCTAATATTACAAACTGAACTGCAAATACTGCTGATCCATTCTGTTTATTGTTCATGTGATCAGAAAAACAGCCATTTAAGTTAAAACTATAACATTATTTGGTGGAGACCACAACTTTTATGCTTTTTTCCCTTCTACTCATGCATTTATTTCGCATTACTTTATGCATGTGAAATGCACAAAATATTGATGCATATTTTGTCATGTTTGTGTTGCAGTTTTACATAAAAGATGAGAGCACTTTCAACGCCTCAAGTCTTTGTTGTTCGCTATCTGTTTAGCAGAGACCAGAACGACTGCTTCAGTTCCAACATCTGCTAAACATTTCTACTCCTAGTTTTTATGGTTGGAGGAATAAACAAATACTGTATTAACAATTTTAAATAGGAATGGGGAAAAAAAAAACCCTCAACAATATTCAATAAACCAGAAGAAAAGTTCAACACAAACACTTATTCAGGAAGTGACACAAGTAGCTCAAAGAAACAAAGGATGAAAAAAAAATGGCGATGTTCAGTAAAAGTGGAAGCATTAGGAAACAAAAAACTTTTTTTTCACAGAAGCTTCTGACAGAAGAAATGTCACAACCACCTGCTTCAGAAACATCCTCTTTTTTTTTTAGAGCACAGGAAGTGTTGCAGACACAGCTCAAAGTTTCGCTGCAGTTTGACTTCATGTGAAAATGATGGATGGACCGCGCCACTTTCAACTGCTTATCTACATGATGGCTGCCGGTAGGACAAAAACAAATCTCTTTAATATTTTAAAAATACATCTTAATTTGTTTTAAAGAACAGCGAATAACATTTCAGGTGACTTTTAGGATGTAATTAACACACTGCGGTGATTTATGGTTCGGAGGGGAAAGTTGATAAAGGTCTTTGATGTAAGAACAGAAACTTTTTTGTTATTCCATTTAATTCATGTAATTTTAAGTTAGTTGTTTTAAACTAACTTATTACTTTTATTTGACTTTCCTAATTAAGCTTGAGAAGAAATTGTGTTCAGTGTAAAAACCAGGAAATCCTGACCACAAATGGGCGTAGTTATCTGAAAGATTTACAGTTTTTATTTTCTGACAACATTTAAACAAGTTAATTTTAGCACACTTGTTTTATTGCATTGGGGGAAAAAAACACTCTTTTGGCTCAAACTAAAGTAATCAACATCTGAATCCAGTAGAATCCTGTAGATAAACTGAGATCCACTGATCTCTGTGCAGTTTTAACATGTCGGCCGATGATTCAGAGTTTGGTCTGAGGTTTTGCTTCCCTGGACAACAATGTAAACATTAATAAATAAAGAAATAATTCAAATTTGTTATAAAAACAACCAGCACAAGTGTAAAACTGAAACTTTTGCTCAAAGAGATTTCCTGTATTTCTTTTTATTATCATGCAGTCAAGTATGAATGTAGAATTATAGTTTTATTTCTGTTACTAGAAACCTTTTTGATTGAAATTTAACCCAAAAAATAGATTTTTACACTTTTTCCTATAAAATGTTTTTACATTTAGCTTTTTAATGTATTATTAATAATTAAAGGACTTGGGCATAAGAAATAAAGAGTCAGCTGACAAATACAAATGACTATAAATAATTAGAACATTAATCAAATAAATAAATTCGGCCTAAAAATATAGAACCTTGGGTTTTTTGATTACAGGAACAAAGTTTTGGAACGTAAAGGGATTTATCAGTCATAGGACTGACGAATGCAACAGTTTTAGCAAAGAAACAACACTTACAAAAATAGTACCTTATTTTTACTGGGTCCTACTGATCTGCAGTTGTTAGCACTGTTGGCTCGCAGCAAGAAGGTCACAGGTTCGAATCCCAGCTGCAGCCTTTCTGCGTGGAGTTAGCGTGTTCTCCACATGAATGTGTGAGTTTCCTCCGGTGTCGCCCACAAATCACAACATGCCTGATAGGTTACAAAAAAAAAAGCATCCTAAATGAATCAACATACTATGTAATAGTGTTGTGGAAGTCATTTTTTACAGTGTACTGACCGCTTTTACATAAATAAAGCCTCTAAATACCTGTTCCATAATTAAACAATGAACCGACAGCATATTGTTGATACTTAACCTTCGATCCTAAAATAAACTTGTGTGTAATAATTAGACGTGCTGTGTGCTATATGTTCTGTCATTCAAAGAGCTTCATATCCTAAAAAACTAAAGCTGCAAAGAAAGGAAACTGGAAACAATTTCATTAAAGAACTGCAAACATTTTAAAAGACACGTTTATGGAGAATTAATGACTGTGTATTTAGAACTGTCAGCTCGTCTGGTATCAGAGTTTTATGTGTTATTTTAGGAGATGATTGTTATACTTGGTCCATCCCTTTTTACTAAAACAGCAAAAGCTAAAAACACAGTAAAAAGAGTTAACTATTATTAGCTAATATAATCCCTTGATCATTTAGTTGACGTTCACACCAAGCATTTTATAAAATCTAATAATTTCACAATTTATTTTGAAGTATTTGATGAAAAACACATGAAACTGGCATAAATTCACTCCATAAAACCATTAAACACAACTTCCTGATAGATAAAGTAAAACAGCTGAGCAAAACTGTAAGGAGTAGAGTTTTATTTTGATCTTGTCAGGACATTTTAACCTTCATGTTCAAGCAGTGGCTGTGCTGCACATCCAGAGCAGGAAGTGAGGTGCGTCTGCATGAAGGATGATGTTAGGCTTTGAAGAGAGCAGCGTTTCTCAGGAAGCTTTAATTCTGCTGCAGGAAACTGTTCTGTGAGATGTCTGTCACTGAGTCTAACTCCCTTCTTTCTCTTAAACAATCAGGACTCATGATTCATGAACAGTGCTGTGAAAAGTGTTTGACCCCAGACAGATTTCTACTGTTTGCTTTTTCTCACACAGAAACCTGAGTAGAATTAAAGTCAAATATAGTTCTAACATTATGTTTTATATGCTGTTTACATATGTTTAATTTAATGTAAAAACTAGGCAAAATAATGTTTAAATGTCTGATTAGTGTCAGGAACAAAAACATCATTTTCAGGGCATCCCTAGTTCTATTAATGTGTTATATGTTATAACATATATTAATTACATTGGGTCAACATGGATTTTTAACATCACCAACAAAGTTTTTTGGGTCAAAATCAAAACTCAACCTACAACGAGAGCAAGTGCTCACATCAAAACATACTGTTAACATATGATGACCAAACGGTACCTCACTATCATTACAGTCAGGGAACACAATCATTTTCATCAACTACTTTCTTAAAAACAGAAGACCACAATAGTAGACCAAAAGTTAGAAAATGAAAAAACAAAGTCTTATCAGGTCACTGGAAACCCAAAACTAAAAAAAAAACATACATTTTTAGATTCCACGATTATTACTATTCTCTCTATAAGGATGTGAATAAAGGGCTCGTTTTGTCTGTGTGTGTTTTTCAGCTGCAGCCATCTCCGTTTCTTCTGCCTTCAACATCGACGTGACAAAGTCTGAAGTCCAATCTGGTCAACAGGAGGATTTCTTTGGATACAAAGTGCTTCAGTTCAGGTCTTCTAGGAGCAAAGGGTGAGTTTGAAGCTGCAGTTTATTTATAAAGCTCCGGTTTATAACACCTCAAAGTGCTGAACAAATCCAAATGATTTCAGGTCCAGGACAACTGATTACAGGAACTCAGTTGGAATAAAATTAGATTAATTATAAAATGACAATTAGCCAAATTGCCTTGCAATCAGCAGATTGAATTGAAGCATCACTTTAACACAATACTGAGCAGCACATCGCTGAAGGACGTTAACTTGTAAAACCTTTGACACTGATGAAGTAGATAAAACGTTATTTTTGAGAAGCTTCAGCAACAAACCGGAACAGCTTGTGGTTTAACAAATTCAATAATAATTTAATCTCCTCAACAACACCATGCTCATGACAACTTGTGAGTTTTCCATTTGTTAAAGCTCATGACTGACCTCTGAGTTTGAATGTGGTCCGCAGGATAATCATCACTGCACCTCTGAGGTTAAACGGATCAGGAGGAGTCTTCAGACAAGCTCAGAATCAAAGTGGACAATGGTTCCTCCCTGATGGTGAGCTCACACACTTCATAATCAGATTAAAAATACTGTATAGAAACATAAACGTTAATCAGGAAGGTTTTTAGCTACAGGGTGGGCTAAGACCAAAACAACAAACTAAACAATTCCCTAAATAAAGAGTAAGTAAACTTCCTTTATATAGAAAAAAAAATCACATAGTGCTTCACAAAAACATCAAAATTAAAACATCATTAAAAGACAAAAAAACAACAAATGAATAAAGATAATTAAGATCATAAAATCAAATAAAAATGGTTAAAAACCAATGCAAAAACATGAAAAAAGTTAGGTCAAAGCGGTTTTAAACTATAGGGTCTTCAGCTGATTTTAAAGGCAGATTGTCAACAAAACAAAAAGTCGAAGTGCAACTTGAAAGAGAGATCATCTCAACTTTTTTAATCTAGTCTTTGAAACTTCTAGATTATATGTAATAATTTGATATAATTCTATAAAATTATATCATTTACCTCATAAAAAAACAGAGCAGTCTTACCTGCCTCGGTTAACAGGAGAGAAAGATGGGTCAAAACAAACAGGAGTCCAGCCCTACAAACTCCTGGTAAATACACAAAGACACAACAACTGAATGAGTTATGGACACAGGGTGTGGCTGGTCGGGTTAAGTGGAGGATGGAGGGTTTCTCCTCTCAGCAGCATCTTCTCCTCCAGACAGCTCTTCTGGCAACCACACCCAATCATCAGCAGGAGTCATTACCTGCACCTGGAACAGACACACACACACACACACACACACACACACACACACACACACACTACAACCGCAGTGTGTATGGATGCTAATATGCATCCATTTCATTGCAACTCAGTTTCAGAGGTTATTAGGTTGAGGTGGGGTACACCTGGACAGGTCATCAGTCCATCTCAACGCCACTAGAGAAACATTTACCGGTATACTTTATATAAATCCCTGCAGTCTCTGTGCATTTATTCACTGATCAAATCTCAAAATTGCAGCTTCTTCAGAGATGAACTCAACAGTCAAACACCTCGGCTTGTCGATAGCTGCAGACCCCACAGGCTCCCAGTTCACAGTAAGAAACACTTTGGAACATTTAAACAAGTATTACAAAAATATTAAAACAAATTCATTTCACTCATTTCTGTTTGGCTTCAGGTTTGCAGTCCGAGTCTCATTCACGAATGTCATGAGAACTCCTACCTGAACAGCCTGTGTTACAACATCACCGATGAACTTCAGCAGCTCTCCTCTTTCAAGCCCGTGTTCCAAGGTGACGACGTATCTCCAGGATTTATGAGTTCATGTGGTTTACAAACTCTCACACTCTGTTTTTTTCCCAGAATGCACAAAAAAGATGGTGAACTTGGTCTTTCTATTTGATGGATCAGCAAGCATGACCACTAACGAATTTAACAAAAACAAAGTGTTCATAAAAGACATCATGACCAGCCTTAAAAACACATCAATAAAGGTCATTTTTAATCTATTTAAAGCACTTTGGATGATAAACATGTCACTGTGTGATGTCAGACCAATAATGAATGTTTTGCTTTAGTTTGCAGCAGTTCAGTTTTCCAAAGTCATCCAGACAGTTTTTGATTTCAAAGACTACGATGCTGGTACTGCTTTCCAGAAGCTTGACGATGAAAAGCATATGAAGAGCCTCACCAACACACACGGTGCCCTCAAATTTGTGTTGTAAGTTAAGCAACATGACACACTGGCGCTGCAGAACTACTAGATCGTGATTATTTTGAATTATTGAAACTTAATGCATTAACGTTGCAGGTGAAACTCAGGTCATGTTTTCGTCTTTGAGACTTTGTCTACTCTTGTTTCAGAGAGAAACTTTTAGGAGGCGGCGCCTCCCGTGATATAATTAAGGTTGTGGTGATAATCACAGATGGAGACCCGAGCGATAGAGACAAAGAGAATATTGTGCAAAAATATGAAAGAGAAAGGATAATTCGAGTCGTCATTGGGGTAAGCCGATTCAGGTTTCTTTACTATTATTCAAACATCAAACATGCATTGCAGAAAGAAATTACATTTGCATGAGACCACAATAAAAACAGGTAGATAAAAAGAACATAAAAGCAGACATTTTTGTTACATATTAAGAAAATACAATAGTGCATTGAACAGTGTATGACACATGGTAGTTAGTACTGCACTATTTGGCCGAGTCTACTGTGGTTTTGCCGTCTTCTGGTTTTGTCATTACAGGTTTCTGGTGTTCTGGTATCTTATATTGTAGGGTAGAAGAAGCCATTACATCCTGTAACACAGTTGTTTCATTATTGACAGAAAAGTCACGGCTTGATTGATTCTATTCCTCTTAATCACTTGTAAAACTTTTATTTAAATCATTGTTAAACTAACATTACATGAAAAACTGATGATAAATCAAGTATTTTGTTTTTATGAAAAAAAAGTTAACACTTTTGCAACTTCTGTTTTTTATATTGGTCATTAGAAACGGTCGTTTTCAAATGTTTTTCTGAGATTTTGAATCTGTAATAGACCGTTTTCACAGAAACCAGAAGCCCTTATAAAACTGGTGTCATTATACGCGGATGATTTGCTCCTCTATATTGAAGACCCACTGACAAATATCCCACGTATTTGACATTATTAAACTCTTTTGGTCGCCTCTCAGGACATTCAGCTTCACATTTCAAAGAGCGAATACTTCCCAATCAACAAATTAGCCGCGGATATATCCCCATCATCCATACCCTTTAAAATAGCTAATTCTGAATTTAAACACTTAGGCATCACAGTGACAAAATCCCTGTGAACGATGAAAGAACAAAACTTTATTTCATTAACAACAAAGGTTAGGTCGGACTTACAAAAGTGGAATTACTTACCTCTATCACTAGCTGGTAGGATTCAAATCATAAAAAATGAATACATTACCAAGATATATATATGCTTTTCAATGTCTACCCGTCGTCCTTCCCAAATCATTTTTCGCAGCTATAAACAGTATGATTTCAAATTTTATTTGGGCTGGTAAACAACCAAGAGCGAATCGATTACTACTTTGTAGGAATAGATGGGTTGGGGGACTGGGACTACCAAATCTAATGGGTTACTATTGGGCAGCCAACATGCATAAAATCTTACTCTGGTATAAGTCTCCTCAAGCTAGTTGGTGTCAGAGTGAGGAAGCCTCCTGCTCCTCATCGCTAACAGCATTAGCATGTGGGGACTCGCAATCTACCCTGGCTAATTTTTCCTCTAATCCAGTTGTTGTAGGAACATTAAAAATCTGGAATTTGAAGTGAATTTTGCAGAATATGGGAGCTTTAATGCTCAGTCGAGACTTTTGTGGCATGATTATTTACATCATTTAACCCTTTAACTGGCAGGTCAGACAATTATTAGAGCAAATGTTAGTCTATGTATCTTGTTGAAACATCCACTTAACTAAAAAAGAAATTCTAAAACATGCACGTTGCAGTGCACTACACATAACGACACACACAGCTATGTTAGAAGTAAACATGGATACGCTACACACTAAGCTGTTGATCAATCAGAACCAGCAAAATTCTGATGAAGAGAAGTTTGTTTTGCTATTCTTTACATCTTGTTCCTCTTCGCTTCCTTCTGTGCAAAATGGTGACGTCTGCCACACCTGTTTGAAAACAGTAAACAAAATCATTCATGGGCATGAACATATGGGCATAAAGTTCAAGTGTAGCTGCCTTTTCTTGCAGTGTGATTGTAGCCTTGAACATAGCTGACGGTGTTTTCTACTCACAACAACTCCAATCTCAAAACAGTTGATGCAAACAGTTTTATAGTCCTTTACATGACTGTCAGATTGGATCAGTGATTAGACTATGTTTACCGTAAAATAAAGAACTTGTAAATGTTTGGAGGAACCTGCAAAGCAAATGAGATCTCTTGTTACACAAGACTTGATTTTACCCGTCCTTCTTGATTCAGGTCAAAGATGTGAATTTGGAAAAATTAAAACCCATCGCTTCAGAGCCAAAAGACAAAAATGTTTTCAAAATTGAAAACTACGATGGACTCACAGGAATACTGGAAAACTTTCAAAACAGAATCTTTACTGTGGAAGGTGACGTTATATTTTTTTCCTCCACAAATTTTGATTTTAAATAAACTGTCTTTGTTCCGTTTCTATAGAGGAATGACACAAATTCTCTTTATGTCTCGTATTTAGGGTCTAAAGTGACTCGAGCAGGAGACCTGGTCAATGAAATGTCTCAGAGTGGATTCAGCACCGCCTTCTACAAGGTGAGAGACAACTCAGTTTACATCTTGGGTTGCAGTTTTAAAATACTTCATTAAACAGGTAATCTATCAAATAATCCACCGATTATGCAGACGATACACCCTGAAATCCCTCAAGTTGTCTTTAAAAAACGTAGCTTGACTTCAGTCTCAGACTTGACAGAGAAAATATCACAACCACTAAGAAGCTGTGTTCTGACTGGACATTTGTGTTGGCAGGACACCTTGATTTTGGGTTCTGTGGGATCAAACACATGGCGCGGTTCTCTCCATGAGCTTCACAAACAAGGACAAGAACAGATTTTAGATCCAAAAATGGAAATGGACTCCTACATGGGTAAACTAGCTGGTTTGAGATGAGTGTAAACTCTTTCTTCTGTGATCAGAATTAGGTTTTATAATTAACTGTTACAGGATACTCCTTGTCTGTTGGAGAGAAGAACGGTGTTCCTCTATACTTTGCGGGTGCTCCACGTTTTAACCACATGGGACAGGTCGTACTTTTTACACAAAATGACAAGAACTGGTCAACAGCCCAAAGGATAAAGGAGGACCAGGTTGGTGCTCTGTTTCAAATGTGATTATTTTTTCAGACCATCATGTTTCCCCTGCTTTCCAGTGTTCTGACAGTTTGTGTTTTTTAAACTAACTTAAATACCGGTTTTTCTCTAGTAAATCTTTTGTGGTTACAGGAAGGAAATCAGACTTCCTTCGGCTGCCACCTCCTTGTTTGTGACAAAAACTGAAGTGACTGAATTGCTGTAACCAGACTGAATTTTTATCCTTGATGTATTTTTCAGATTGGCTCCTACTTCGGAGCAGAGCTGTGCTCAGTAGACATCAACGCAGATGGTGACACAGATTTCTTGCTGGTGGGAGCCCCACTGTTTTATCAGCCTCATGAGAATAAAGAAGGAAGAGTCTACATTTACTCACTCTCTGATGAGGCTCAAGTTGGGGTAATTTATGTATTGTGTTTTCTAACCCTCGTGCCGTCTTAGGGGGTCAAATTGACCCTAAATGACTAGAAAACTCCATAGGCCCAGAAATAAGGACAGTTTGAGCATTAACTAGATATATTTTTTCTTATAGATCCAACTAAAAAGTGAACTCAATGTGATGGCACCATCCATGGGTAGGTTTGGCACCACCATATCCAGTCTTTCAGATCTAAACGGAGACGGACTCAGAGATGTTGCTGTCGGAGCGCCCCTGGAGGATGAAAACAGGGGAGCTGTGTACCTCTTCCTTGGAGACAAAAGCAAGGGAATTCGCAACACTTTCAGCCAGGTGACACAAAAAAGATTCTTTCTACAAAAGTTATTTCTAGATATGTTTTCTGACCTAAAACAAAAACCCAAATCCATCATTTCTGAGTCTGTTCAGCTCCTTAAAGGGACTAGATTCAGGATTTTAATCAAAGTAATCATGCATGTTCAGTTTATTTAGGTTAATAAGTGATGAAGCATTTTAAATCAAAAAGAATGAGTCCACCCATGTATCATTCCATCATCTAGAACAGGCTGTGAGCTGTAAAATGTTCTGCAATTCGGGAACGAATTTCCCGCGCTGTCCTACAGATGTGACGTCAACTGACGCTGCTGCGTGTTCTGGAAGCTAAAAAAGTAATAATAAAAGTATATCCAGTAGGTGGCAGCATTGCACCGTTGTGTTGTGTTGCTGGTCAATGGTGGACTTCCTTCGTCTGAATCTGTGGTTTTTCTCATCAAACTGGTGTTATCTTGTTTATGGAGCTGAAAACCTCTCTGATGGATTATAGGGTTCCACAGAGCTAAAGGTGCTGTTATAGGCGACCGCACAGCAATCTGTCAATGTTTATGGGTCTCTGGACGATAGACCTCAAATCCCCGACTGTTTCCTGGACCTCAGTCCGCTTACAGTGCATCTAAGGCGGCTCTGCTGCGCACGCTGCTCCGGGTGCTCCGGAGCTCCACTCCATGATGCAAATTTGAGAAATCTGAGGTGATGTATGCAGCTGGACATGCCTCTATCACCCTAGATTTCTAAAACTCACCTCCGGGAGTCAGAGAACACCGACTGATTAAAGCTTTCAGCTATACGGGCAGCTGGGGAAGGACGAACATAGCAGCTAGCGAAATTATCTCTGTTGGATCGCCCCCGCTTTCGGACCCTGTGTGTGTGTGTGTGTGTGTGGTGCGGGGCATCTTTTTTAACCATATTTCATTTTTTATTAATAAAACGTACTTTTATTTATGAATCATGTCTCTGGCTGCCTTTGGTTGAACCCTTATGAGATAGTTGAGAAGTTTGTGCGCGTTCCCGTTCAAGGCTGCAGTTATTTGCAGCGCCAGGCATGGCGATCGTGAGTTTTGTTTCTTAATCCTGAACCTAGTCCCTTTAAAAAGACTACCTATGTTTTTGCTGTTCCAACTTTTTTATGTTGATGCACAAAACACAGATTAAGTAGTGAGAACAAAAAAAAAAAAAGACCAAAAACAGAAGTTTACTGAACAAAGCAAAAAAGTACTTTTACAAGGTTAAATGAATGCAATACATACTGGAGCCAGCAGCATTAAAGGGTTTTCCTAAATGTATAATTATAGTAGTAGTTTTTCCATCATTTTTCTCACGTCACATAACCCCTCACTGTTTTTACTGTCAGAAAATGTTCTGTTTAAGAGCCTTAAGAGCATTTCCTGTCTTAGGAGCTGACTGGAGACTGGGTCTTATTTCAGTGAGTTTTGAACGTCATGAAAGTATTTTAGGTCAAGCTTGTGCATTTGTCTGGGGTTCTTATTGTGAAGGGATTGAAGGAAGTTGCATCATATTTCCACTCTATTGCTACTTATCTAATGCTGTCGAGATTGTTTTGGCAGAACCATGGCACGTCTGACTCATCTTTGTGTTTTAGCTGTTCTATCATAACTCATAACCCCCAGATACAACTGTGAAAGGAGTTGAACAAGTCATGATGTAACCTAATAAAAACAACAAATTTTAGAAACCATGCCTACAACTAAAATGTAGCAGATTAGCTGTAACATATGCAGATGAAATCTCAGCCAAAATCAGAAACCACTGTAATCCCTGCCTCAGACAAGTCATCATACCATGGGGTGAATATTACCACATGAGCTCAAGAAAACAAGTGTTACTCAACACTGCTACAAGAGGAAATGTAACTAAGACTGTATTACACAAGAAGTATGAACTCTGCACACAAAGACGTGGACACAATCTCGTCTCAGACATTAGTAGATGAGTGTTCTGTGGATAGATGAGTCCACCTTTCACCTGCTGCTTTTGGGACAAACAGATGTCTTGTTCCACATGAGATACAGCTCAAAAAATTAGAACGTCATTAAAAAGTTCAATTTTTTTCCACTCAGTTCAGAAAGTGAAAATAATTATACAAATTCATTACACAGAGTCTCTGTCTGAGTCAGTAGCTATGGGGAAGACTGCCGACTTGACAGATGTCCAGAGGACAGTCGTTGACATCCTCCACAAGGAGGGGAAGCCACAAAAGGTCATAGCTAAAGAAGCTGGTTGTTCACAGAGTGCTGTATCCAACTGCATTCACAGAAAGTTGAGTAGAAGGAAGAAATGTGGTAGGAAAATGTGCACCAGCAACAAGGATAACCGCAGCTTTGAGAGGACCGTCAAGAAAAACCCAATCAAGAATTTGGAGGAGCATCACAAGAAGTGGACTGAGTCTGGAGTTAAAGCATCAAGAGCCACTACACACAGACAAATCCTGTACATGGAATACAAATTTAGCTTTCCTTGTGTCAAACCACTCCTTAACCAGAAACGTCAGAAGCGTCTCATCTGGACTAAAAACAACAGGACCGTTGATCAGTGGTCCAAAGTCCTCTTTTCAGATTAAAGTAAATTTTACAGATCACTTGGAAATCAGGGTACCAGAGTCTAGAGGAAGAGTGGAGAACAGAATCCACGTTTGAAGTCCAACGTGAAGTTTCTACAGTCAGTGATGTCCGTGTCATCTGCTGGTGTTGAACCACTGTGAAGGTCACAGTCAATGCAGCCTCTACCAGGACATTTTAGATACTTCATGCTTCCTTCTGCTGACCAGCTTTATGGAGATGCTGATTTCATTTCCCATCAGGACTTGGTACCTGCTCACACTGACAAAAGTACTTAGGACCCAACAATGTACTGACCTGAAGGCTGCTATCAAAACAACCTGGGCTTCCATTAAACCTCAGCAGCTCCACAGGCGGATCGCCTCCATGCCAAGCTGCATTGATGCAGTGATTCATGCAAAAAGAGGCCCAATCATGTATTGAGTGAATAGAAATGAACATAATTTTGTTCTAATTTTTTGCGATCTCACATTATTTAAGGTTTTCACTATCTGTAAGCCATAATCATCTATCTAAACGACAAGAAATGAATTAAATATTTCCCTCTATGTGTAAAGAATCTACAAAATAAACGAGTTTCACTTTATGAAATGAGTGACCAAAAAATTACACTTTCACGATATTCTAATGTTTGGAGATTTACTTTCACAGGCTGTTCTCTGTGAGAGGTGTAACAGCCAGCATCCGTGGCGGGATGGGAACATACTACAAACAGTTCATTCAAACAGGTGGGCAAATAATTTCAACCCTTAAACATCTCGTTCCAGAGAATCACAGGAGAGCAATTCAAACCTGAATTGAGATTCTTTGGACAAGCCATCGATGGAACCATTGACCTTGGAGATGACGAGCTTCCAGATATTGTGGTTGGATCACAAGGTGCTGTTGTCGTCTTAAGGTATGAACTCTACACAACCACTTTAGTTCAGTTTGCTCATTCTCTATCACCATCACTTCAAAGTTCATGCAGCTTTAAAACGCTTTCAATCAATGTCCTCCAGGTCCAAGCCCGTCTTTAATGTCACCGCTCACCTGTCGTTTCATCCTGGTGTGATCAGCACCGAGAAAATTGACTGTACGGGTAATAATGATCGAAACTTACCAATGGTTAACATAACGGCCTGCTTTGAAGTAGCAGAGGCAACAAAGAGTAAAGCAGGTGGGAGGTTTATTAAAAAATATGATGTTCAACATCTAGAGTCAGATTATTCCTTTAACCCTCCTGGTTGACTCTGCAGGGGCAGCGAGATCAGGACTGAACATCACCCACACACTCAACATCGATCCAACGAGACAAACAAATCGAGGATTCTTCATCCAAAATGAGAAGAAGATCCGGAGCTTTACAGTCACAAATGAGCTGGTCGACAAAAAAAAGTGCTTCAACTATTCCACCTTCATGCAGGTATGAAAACTCTCAACTCAAAATAAGGTTTCTGAATTGTGCAGTTGTTTGAAAAAAATGTTTGTATGCAACTCTTTGGCTTTTGTTTTGCAGAACTGTGTAATGGACACTCTATCACCTATAAACATCAAGCTAAACTTTTCTCAAGCTGACGGTGAGGACGCCAGTGCTGCTTTGAACATAGACAGCAAAAATCAGGCTGTTATTGAGGTGAGCGTGAAAATGTACATCCTTCTGGGATTTTGTTGTCAGCACATTCAACTATGTATGAACAAGTCAAATCTTTTGAACGGCTCTTCACTGTGAACGAGGAGAACTGAGTCCGTGTGTAGAACTGTTTGTTTTGTATTAGCTGTGACGTTTGAGGCCGGGAGGCAGTATTCAACGACTCTAAGTTGCTAGCCGAAACAGAACGGCTCTTTATTTAAAGCAACATCAGTGAGCATAGCAACATGAGTCCATTAGTTCTGTCGGGGAAGATAATTAGCGACGCACATAAAGGTAACGCTACAAAGAGTGTCCCCAAACATACGGTAGGTCCACATGACATTTCTCTTTCAAAATTTTGCACAAAAAAAAAAAAACATAATAGAGCCAGTTTTTTAAACAGCTCTTTGAGGTGAACGTTCCCTTCAAAGAGCCATAAATCCCATCACAACTATGTAAAGAACAAAATTAAGAATATTTCATTCATTCAGATCTAGGATCGATCTACGTCCCAATCCTCACCTATGGTCATGAGCTTTGGGTAATGACCGAAAGAACGAGATCACGGATACAAGCGGCTGAAATGAGTGTGTAGGGTGGCCGGGCTCAGCTTTAGAGAAAGGGTAAGAAGCTCGGACATCCGGGAGGGACTCAGAGTAGAGCCGCTGGTCCTCCATGTCGAAAGGAGCCGGTTAAGGTGGTTCGGGCAACGCCTCCCTCGGGAGGTGTTTTGGACATGTCCTGCTGGCAGGAGGCCCCCGGGTCAACCCAGGACAAGCTGGAGGAAATACATCTTCTGGTTGGTCTGGGAATGCCTGGGCGTCCCAGCTGAGGAGCTGGCGGACTTGGTCGGGGAGAGGATGGCCTGGAATGCCCGACTTGGGAGGCTGCCCCGGACCTGGATAAGCGGAGGAAGGCGAGGCAAGATCTAGGATGTCTTGTTTTTGTCTTTATTTTTTTGAGCAGTGTACATTCTTTTTTCGCAGGTTCCCTTTGAAAGACAGTGTAGAAAAAATGATGTCTGCATCTCTCAGCTTGAAGTGGATTTTCACTTCATGTAAGAATCAATGAAAGACCAAAAAACAGCTTTTGCATAATTAAAATCCTATCTGGATGATAATAACTGGTTCTCCGACTCCTAGGTCTGAAACATTACTCGTGACTGAATCTAACTACGTTAACGTGTCCATAACGCTGGCTAACCTCGGGGACGACTCGTACAACACCAGCCTGACGATGCACTACCCTCCAGGCCTCTCCTTCTCCAGGATGAACGTTACACAGGTGATGTAAACACCATTCTGTTTTATTGTATCACATCAATAATCTACACATATCCGTATTATGAACCAGGAGTACAAGAAGTTACTACTCAGTTTGAATTTACACATTTTTTCTTTTGCTTAAAAATAAACTTTTCACAGGTGAGAGGATAAGAGAGCTGGTCTGGGATTTCTTTACAATGTTTCCTTTTCTCAGAGTAATTATATGTGGGAAAATCAGTTTATCATTTGACCATTTTCTTTATCTATTTATAAGCCCAGTTTAGAAGAATTTGAGTGAAAAAGATTGATGATTTGGTCCATGAGATGATTTTAATTGATTTAAGTAAATTTGCCAAGTCAACTAATAATAATATATAATAAATATGAACAGAATGCAAGTTTTACTGTAAAATTTAGGGAAGGGTTCTAATAATTTTCCATACACTCCCAAATAAAGCTGACATGTTTTAATGCTGTTAATATAATGAAGCTAATTTTCTTGTTATAACAACTTATTTATCCTGTAACTTGAGTTTGCTTGGTTTAGTCAAAATAGCAGAATAATTCTAGAGAAAAAAGCTCTGTCGCCTTGAGATAACAGGTTCATCGGCCTTTGTCAGACACGTGACCTACCCGTTTATGACACACACCCCGGCGGCGCCATCTTGAGTGTATGAGTCACGTTGTTATCAAGTTTTTGCTCCTTGTAATGTGGCAGGGCAGCCCTTCACACAACTCGAGTGTACCATTTTCTGCAGGTTAATAAGCTCACAACACACACAGCGACCGTTTTGACTTCTGTTGTTTACACTCATCCATCCCATGATGCAACGCGCCATACGTCATCAGACAAAGACCGATTGATTGATTTACTTTTTTACTACAAACTGAGTTAGTTACTGTTTTAGATCATCCCCATGTCTTGACAGTCAGCAGCCATGATGGAGAAACCTCCCATTATTTTACTTCTAAATCATCTCGTTTTTATCATGAGAAAACAAAGCTGCTTTTCCCAATATAGTATCTGGGATTTGGGGGATTTTTTTTCCCAAAAAATTGTTTTTTGACATAAAATAAATGTATTGTTAACAGAAACGCCCGTTCTCAGCTTCCATACTGTTCAATAACATTACCAAAATAAAATTTTCAATTTTTTTTCAATTCAATAAGTTTATTTCACTCAACAAAATTCAATGTACAAACGTCAAATTAAAATAAAAAATGTCAATTAAAATAAAAATCATTTGAGTGAAAAAGAAAATGTTATATGACCACCTACCCCCTTCAACTGAAGACAAAATAAATTACAAAATGGCCTTATAATATACACACATCTTTACAAACAATATCAGAACTAAAACATATCAATCCTCTATCATTAAAGGTCCCATGACATCGGTTTCCATGTTTTATGACTTATTTATCATGTTGCAACGTTGAGTTCTCACCTTAAACCTGCCAGAAAGAGCAACAAACGGCGTCCATCTGTCTCCTAGTCCAGCCAGTGAGAAGCTCTTCCAGATTTCAGACCCAGGTTTCAAACAGTTTTTTTCACTCCAGCCCGCTATGAGGTCATAGTGATCCGGACTTGCTTATATGGTCAATTCTCCTCCCACATGCACATTCACGACACCTGGAGCGAGGCAGTGCCGCCGCCATTGCCCATAGACCGTGTAGTGTTTAGTTTCAGTTTTGTTTCTCTTTCACGTGACAGCACTGCCCCCTACTGCAGCAGAAGTGTCAGGCTGCCAAATAAGGAGAAACCCAGCAGAACCGGAAGGCGGCGCTTTCTTCTGATCTCTGAGTTGCTCCTTAGGAAATAATTACAGTGTATTTTGAGTTATAATGGTGCAACGCTAATCTAGAGGCATCAAAGATTACACCTGTTTAATATAAAGTGATTTAAATATGGAGTCACAGGCACTTTAACTCACAAGATCATAGGATTTGATCATTTTTTCTTTATAAATGTCCTTAAATTGATCAGTTGTTGAACATTTCTTCAAATCATCATCCAGGTTAGTCCATAGTTTTACTCCATATACTGAAATGTACATTTGCTTTAATTTAGTTCATACAAATATTCTTTTAAACTCAGATTTCTTTCTACTTTTTTCACCATTTGTGATCAAAACAAAAAACTTCTGTAACTTTGTTGGCAGTAACATCCATCCATCCATCTTCTGTAGCCGCTTAATCCTCCACAGGGGGTCGTGGGGGAGCTGGTGCCTATCTCCAGCGGTCAGGGGGCGAGAGGCGGGAGACACCCTGGACAGGTCGCCAGTCCATCGCAGGGCCACACAGAGACGAACGAGACAAACAACCACACACGCACTCACACCTAAGGACAATTTACCAGCCCAGTCAGCCTGACAGTCACGTATTTGGTAGGAAACTAGAGTACCCGGAGAAAACCCACGCATGCATGGGGAGAACATGCAAACTCCACGCAGAGAGGCCGCAGAGCTGGGATGCGAGCCCACGACCTCCTTGCTGCGAGGCAACAGTGCTAACCAACTGCGCCACCATGCAGCCATTGGCAGTAACATATTGAACATAATTAGTTTGTAAAGGATGTGTAAAGATAAAGGACAGTACAATAATCCAACAGCTAAAACATTTGATTTCATTCGACTTTAGAGGCTTCAAAATACAACTGATGGGTTTTGATCTTAAACTGATTAAATGTTTGCTATTTGCTACTTGGACATTTAAGTTATTTTTGTTGAGACATTAAAACTCCTCCTCATGAACCACTGGACAGATTTGAATAAAGATAGAAGTTTTTGTTAGATCTCAGAACAGCAGATCAAGTCTTTGAGGGTTAATGTCCAACATGAAACTATACACATTTTAAATGCATATAAGGATGAGCAGTTTAAACCAAGATGGTAAAGGCAATGTTAATCTGTTTAGTTTTCTTCCTCTTTTTTTTTTTTTTTCTTGATTAAAAGAAATTGTGTTAGCTGGGTAAAAGTCTTTAGCTTGGCTGATTTCCTTATTGTGTTTTGGGAATGTTCCATCTCTTCATCAGAATGAATTTAAATGATTATGCTTAAAGCTAGATACATATAAACCTACTCCTTTTAAAACAGAACAGAACAGAATTGCGTTCTGCAAACAGACTGTGATATTTTCTATGTTTGGATAAAACAAACTTTTAGTCAACTTAGCTGAAACAAAAACAGCTACAGCTCAGTTCTGCAGGTATTGACCAACATTCTGTTACATAGGATCACTTCTAAAGCTCAAACTTTGACCAGAACAGCAATAATTCATCTCTCAATGTACAATGATCTTAGATAAAACTAATCCTCAACATACATTAAGTAGTAGCAGCACGACAGGACTCTGTGTCAGGTTGTTTTGTGGCACCAAAGAACTCAGAGGAAACGTTTTTATTTTATCTCAAGAACTTGACACTCACACAGGATGTGTGGGTAGACATGGCAGTTAAACATGCTGATAAAATGATGACACTTTATGCACTTTGCCAAAACAGATCTGTGTCTAAACCTGTGGTTCTACAACATTTTAACCAGGTGTTTTTGTCCCACCAGTCCACCAGACCAGTACTTCATAACTGTCTCGATCTGGAAGGAGTTCTCGACAGAACTACATGTCTCATCAGCCGTCCTGTGTATCGCAGCCAAACCTCTGTGAGTCAAACCACAGACAGACACCTGCTAAGAGCTTTGCTATGAAAATTTCACATCAACAATGCAAAAACTCTCTTCATCTCTTGTTCTGTTCAGGCGACGTTTAAAAGTTCTTTCCTTATTGCGAATGATTTCGAGTGGCGCGACACAATGTCGATGACGGTCACTGGAAACAGGTATGATGGATGGTTTTTAAACAACTCAACAATTTGATTTGCTTTCTAAACTTTTACGTTTTGTCCACAAAAATTGTCTTTTGCATCTTCAGTGATAACTTAAACTCCAGCGAGATCATTTCCAAAAACAAAAGCATCCCAGTGCAGTTTCAGATCAGAATGGCATTAACAGTGTAAGTAGGACTCTTCACGCCGACAACAAACTCACGACATGTAAACTTTTTTCAGTTTATTACTCAGTAGTAGTATTTGTATAACCTAATCCTTGTATCTATTCCAGAAACGAAGACACTGCCACCTATCTGAACTTTACAAACGAGGATCCCACGCCACAAGAATTAAATATGATCTATAGAGTGAGTCCTTCAATCATTCAACTAATTTATCAAAATAAAACCGATTTGATTTGGGTTGTGGGACAGTGGGAAAAACCTTTACCCCTGTGGACTTGCTGAGGAGGTCATGGGAGCTGACCTGGACAAGCCTTATGTTGTGTCTTCAGGAGATTTATTTAGGTTTTGTTGCCGGATTATGGGGTACAGGGGTCACTTTTGCAATCCATCCAGTTTTCTGTGTAACCAAAGCCAGAGCTGTGTCTGAATCCTCTACAAAGTTAAGCTCATGTTTCCAGTGTGGGTTGGACTCCAGGGCTGTCCTTTGTCTCTGACCCCGCTTGTGGATCTCATGGTGTATCTGTGGAGATGACGATATCCATTTGAGAATCTGTTGGGTCACAACATTGCTTTTTTCATTTGATTGGGTTCTGATTCAGTCTTCATAACTTTAAGTGTGCATTGAAAGCCAAACGTGAAACGACTGGGATGAAATCAGCTTCTGGTCATGGTTATGATAGGCTGAAATGGTAGTTGGTAGAGTGGCTGGTCTGGCAACCGGAGGGTTACCGGTTCGATCCCAGCTCTGGCTGGGTTGCATTGTCGTTGTGTCCTTGGGCAAGACACTCCACCCACCTTGCCTACTGGTGGTGGGCGCCAATGCATCCCCCTCTGTCAGTGTGCCCCAGGGCAGATGAGGCTACGTCATTTATCACCACCAGAGTGTGAATGACTGTTCGTGTTGTACAGCGCTTTGGGGAGTGTAGAACATTCTAGAAAGCGCTCTATAAATACAGGACATTTACCATTTATCACCCAGAACAAAGAGGATGCTCCCTCTGGGTTTGCAGCGAGTCTCTGCCTCATGTGAAGAAGTTCTGGCACTTTGGTGTCGTTTTGCGATAAGATACTTCATCCAGGAAGGAGTGGAAGAAGCTCAGCCAAAAGACAAAGTTCTCATTTTACTGGTCCAGTTCAACCCAAACCTACAAACACAATACAATGAGTCATGGCTGGAGGAGTGAGATCCCAGATACAAGTGGATGAAACGAGCTTCCTTCTGAGTGAATGTGGGCTCAACCTTAACAAGACGGGGTGAGGAGCTCAGTCATCCAGGTGGAGAAACTGCTGCTCCTCTAATTAGAAAGGTGGTTCAGGTATCTGGTTAAAAAAAACCTCCTGGTTGCTTTACTTTGAGTGTTTTCTGGGAATGTCCCTTTGGGAGGAGACCCAGGGATAGATGCAGGAGGGATTATGTATCCTCTCAGGCTTAGGAGCTTTTTGGGATCCCCCAGGAGGAGCTGGTGAAGGTTGCTGAGGAGAGGATGTCTGGGTTGGATTAGCGGACAGACAGATGGATGGATTCACCTTAGATGTGTTTTGTTATCTCTTGCAGATAGATAACACTGGTTTTAAGCATTTTCCTGTCAACGTGTCCATAATCTTTCCCACCAAACTGGAACACAACTTTGAAGTGATCAGCCATCGGGTTCTTGTCCAGGAGGTAATTTGGACTAATCCTACACTTCTTACTTCAACTGCTGCCATTTGTCAAACTAAAACCTTTAACGCTTTCTTTACATTTATTTAAGAACAAAACTCGGTGCTTGAACCATTCTGACCAGAAACACGAGGTGACTATAACAAATTTCAAAGTGAAAAAATGTTGGTTTTCTTTTAAATGTAACTGTGAGTAATGTAAAGTCTTGCTTGGTTGCAGCACTGCACAGCAGAAAACTGTGAGTTCATCAAGTGTGATAGTTTCATTTTGGAGAAATATTCAGCTGTTGAGCTGAGTTTGGTGGTAAAGGTCCAATTTAAGGACCTGAAACAGCTCGCATCGGTAAGTAACGTAGCAACCAAAGACAAAATACACACAGTACACTCATTTTCCTCTAAAAAATATGCATTATTTTACAGAAATTTTCCTTTTTTAAACATTACACTGGAGACAATGGAGATGTGAAATTCACAAGCTTCTTAAAGGTCGACTACGACCATAATCGATACATTCTGTTTTCTCAGAAACAAGAGGTATGTTTAAGTTAGACCACACTAAAGCCATTTTAAACTCGCCGCTCTGGATGTTCATCACTTACCTCATTCATTACAGAAGGCAAGTTTTAAACCAGAAGAAAACCAGAAAGTTGGGATGTGGAAGGATGATGATCCAACAGTCAAATGGGTACATACGGTTTTTTAAAAGACTTACAAAAAAATCCTCAAACAAATTCAGTTTCAACCTGTTTTCTCTGCTAACAGAGTGAAGTTCGGGTTGAGTTCATAATCCTTCCAGATCGGCTGCTGATCATTTTAACTGGAGTCGTACTGGGACTGTCGCTTCTGATCTTCATCACAATCATCATGTATAAGGTGGGATTTCTATCAACGTACACGCCGGAAAATCTGGAGACTAAATTCCAATAAGAAGTGGGATTTGTCGCTTTGGTGTTTGGGTTAATGATTTTTAAATTCTGTCTTAAGATGGGCTGCTTCAAAAGGAAAACGGTGGAGTATTATCAGGAACAAGAGGACAACAAAGTTTCCTGTGAAAATGAAAAACCCATGGAGTTAACTCCTGGCCTCAGCAGCGGGGTGATGAGTGTATCAGAAACGGACAAAAAAACGGATCAATTTCCAGAAGAAGAAAGTCTTCTTGATGCTGGGAAGATGAATGGCGGCCCCTAGGAGTCTGACTCAAAGAAAGATCTGGATTCATCTGAAATACGACGGATGACCTTCAGGTCTGATAAAGATCCAGGGTGAATCAAACGGTTGTAAATAATGAATTATTCCTGCACGTTGGCGTGGTTATCGTTGGACCAGGCTGGGCTTAGGCTCACCCCGATTATGCAGACTGTATATTTATATACTGTAGTGAGTTGCACATTATATGCAGTAGCGTGCACATCTCTGCAGGTATCAATGCAACATCTCGTCTACAACAGCTTGAAACACAAGTCCAGCAAAGTAAGACGTTTGTGATCTTTGTGAGATGGTAATGTGGTGTGAGGACTAAAATACCGTATAATTTAATTTATAGAGCATGTTCAAACACAACATCAGAAGATAAGATAAGAAGAACTTTATTGTCCCGAAGGAAATTGTTTTGTCATGAACATGCTCACTGCAACAGTAAAAACATAAAACATAAAATAGTAGAAGCATTAAAAAGAAGCAAAACAAAACATTAGGTAAAAACAGAACAAATTCTGGCCAATAGAGGTTATCAGAAATTAGCATGAAGTAAGGCATGTGAAAAGACAATATACAGATAGAGAAATATACAGATAGTCATTTATGGCAGGAGAAGGAGTTCTATAGTCCTACAGCAACAGGCAGAAAAGATTTCCTGTGCTGTTCTGTTTTGCACTTGGGGACAATCAGTCTCTTGCTGTGTGAGCTCTGATAGCTCATTATGGATTCATCATGGGATGAGAGGGGTTGTCCTTAATGCTGAGTAGCTTCTTCAGCGTTCTCCTCTCAGAGCCCTCCACCAGGTTCTCCAGTCTGATCCCCAGGACTGAACCAGCCTTTTTTTTTTAGGGCTGGGCGACATGACCTCAAATCAATATCACGATTTATTGAGTTAACCTCGATAACGATTAAAGGGACTTGGTGCAGCTTTCATAAACAAGCCTCATGAGCGCCACCCCCGGCGCTCTGAATAGCTGCAGCCTTGAGCGGGAGCGCGCACAAACTTCTCACTATTTCATAATAAAGGTTCAACCAAAGTCAAGCAGAGACATGATTCCATAAATAACCACACATTTTATTAATACAAAAGAAAATATGGTAAAACAATGCCCTGCGCCACACACACACACTGGTATAAATGTTGTTGCTAGCTGCTACGTTCCTGCTCCGGTGCCGTCTCTCTTCTACGCCGTGTAGAGTTCTATTGTGTAGCCCCGGTTACACACAACTCAGGCAGAAGTAGACGGCCCAGTCTGAGTGAAAGCTGTGATTAGTCGGTGTTCTCAACGGTTCTTCTCCCCAAAAGGCTGCGATCGCTAACAGCAGAGGAGCCGTGTGCGCAGCGCAGCACAGCTGCCTTTGAGGCACTGTGAGGCGGACTGAGGTCCAGGAAACACCCGGGGATTTGAGGCCTAAACTCTCGAGACCCGGTAACTTCCACAGATTGCTTTAATTTATAACAGAACCTTTGGCTCTGTGAACCCCTATAATCCATCAGAGAGGTTTTCAGCTCCATAAACACTGTCAAAATAACAACAGTTTTATGAGAAAAACCACAAATTCAGACGAAGGAAGGAAGTCCGCCATAGGCAGCAACACAACACAACGGTGCAATACTGCCACCTACTGGATATACATTTATTACTTTTCTAGCTCTCCAGAGCGAGCATTAAGCGTCAGTTGACGTCACATCCGTAGGACAGCGCGGGAAATTCGTTCCCGAATTGCAGAACATTTTACAGCTCACAGCCTGTTCAGGATAATGGAATGATACATGGGTGGCCTCATTCTTTTTGATTTAAAATGCTTCATCACTTAAAACTGAACATGCATGATTATTTTTATTTAAAATATTCCCTCTTGTCCCTTTAATGGACATGTATGCTCAAAAACAAAAGTTGTCCACTAGATGGAGCTGTAGCAGCAAAATTGCTCCACAGGCTAAAATTTCCTGCACACGCAAAGTATAGGAGTATAGGAGGAGGAGTCACGTGACTAGCATGTGAAGCAGACTAGTTGAGTCGTGTCACAGCTTCTTAAAGGGACACAGACATCCGGAACTTACTCGCTTCTTTTCATTTTATAAAATATTGAACATATGATTATGGGCAAAATGACATTGATTAGTTATAAAATTCGACTGTTTTCGATTTCCCTAATCATGGTTGACCAAAGTGTTGCAAGTTAAAAACAAAGCATAAAGTAAAAAGTACAGGTAACTTGCATCAGATTAAAAGAGATAAAACCAACAATTAAAAACAAGTTAAACAGTTCAGTGTTAAAAATGTTAGAACCCGTTAATAAGATGGACTGTCTGATCTCCGGGGGCAGAGCGTTCCATCGTTTAGGAGCTGCTACTGCTAAAGCTCTCCTCTCTGGCTTCACGGCGCACCTTCAAAGCATCGGACCAGCTGATCTGAGTGAGCGTGCGGGTGTGTAGGGTCACTACTAGCCGACGTCAGAGATGGATGGTCGATACAGAATGTCTCACACTGTCTGCGTCGTTTACACAAACAGATTTATTTTTACAAAAATTTGTCAAAATCTCTCATTCTGATGGACTTGGGTTTTACAGCAAGTTAAATGTTAAAATTGTATAAAAAATACAATATGTACACGTATTAAACTCTGTTTTTAAATATCTTGGGTTTATTTTTTATATATGAATTGTATTATTTAGTTTAGTTTATTTCAATGCACTTAAGATGAGCAACAGTTTAAAACAATGAAATCTAAAGTTGATGTTCAGCTTTTGAATGAATAAAGAAACGGGTTCAGTTCATGGATATTGTCAGTTTATTGTAAAAATGCACCATCTAGCGACATGATTTTAAAAAATGTATGATTTAAACATTTTCAGGTTATTTCAGAAAAACGGTTGTGTCTAAAGTCCTAAAAAGCTCCCTGAGGGGAGCGGCTCCATTCTTCACTTCCTCTGAAGCGAGCCTCGCTCTCAGGCGGCTGTGATGCTGCGTCAGCCGAGTCACTGGTTTAAATGGGAAGGTGTGAGTCCCGGTGTTTCTCACCTGAGGTTGTGTCACACCTGGACAGGTAACCGTCAACCCTCCCGCTGCCACCGAGGAGCCCTGAGGAGTCTGAGGGGAGGTGTGGGGATCCGCTGAGAGTGAAGCTGCTTCCTCAGTCGACTGTCAGGAAAAACACATCAAGCTATTAGGAAACCACGTCATATCCACAGGATTCACAACTGTTGAAAATGCCCCCTTTAGGAGTAATGTAGACTGCATTCTGATTGGTTGATGTGCAGTGAATCCAGCCAATAACGGGTCTTTTGTATCAGAAATCGACAGTTCTGCAGAGTTATGGTTACATGGCTATAATTAGATGCTGAGTGCGTAAATGAGACCAACTCAGTGGGTTCTGTAACTTTCCCATGATAAAACATGTATCGGTTGATATGTTGGGAAGTTTATTGCTAAGTTTCAGTAATAGTGAATATGTTAAGCACCATTGTTATTCACACATACAGGTCCTTCTCAAAAAATGATCATATTGTGATAAAGTTCATTATTTTCTGTAATGTTCTGATAAACATTAGACTTTCATATATTTTAGATTCATTACACACAACTGAAGTAGTTCAAGCCTTTTATTGTTTTAATATTGATGATTTTTTTTGGCATACAGCTCATGAAAACCCTAAATTCCTGTCTCAAAAAATGAGCATATCATGAAAAGGTCGTCAGTCTAAACGAGCTCTGAACCTAATCATCTGAATCAACTCATTCACTCTAAACACCTGCAAAAGATTCCTGAGGCTTTTAAAAACTCCCAGCCAGGTTCATTACTCAAAACCACAATCATGGGTCAGACTGCCGACCTGACTGCTGTCCAGAAGGACATCACTGACACCCTCAAGCAAGAGGGTCAGACACAGAAAGACATGTCTGAAGGAATAGGCTGTTCCCAGAGTGCTGTATCAAGGCACCTCAGAGGGAAGGAAAAAGTGTGTCAGAAAACGCTGCACAGCGAGAAGAGGTGACCGGACCCTGAGGAAGATTGTGGAGAAGGACCGATTCCAGACCTTGGGGGACCTGCGGAAGCAGTGGACCGAGTCTGGAGTAGAAACATCCAGAGCCACCGTGCACAGGCGTGTGCAGGAAATGGGCTACAGGTGCCGCATTCCCCAGGTCAAGACACTTTAGAACCAGAAACAGTGGCAGAAGCGCCTGACCTGGGCTACAGAGAAGCAGCACTGGACTGGTGCTCAGTGGTCCAAAGGACTTTTTTGGGATGAAAGCAAATTTTGCATGTCATTCAGAAATCAAGGTGCCAGAGTCTGGAGGAAGACTGGGGAGAGGGAAATGCCTGAAGTCCAGTGTCAAGTCCCCACAGTCAGTGATGGTCTGGGCGCCATGTCAGCTGCTGGTGTTGGTCCACTGTGTTTTATCAAGGGTCAGCAGGGTCAATGCAGCTAGCTAGCAGGAGATGTTGGAGCACTTCATGCTTCCATCTGCTGAAAAGCTTTATGGAGATGAAGATTTCATTTTTCAGCATGACCTGGCACCTGCTCCCAGTGCCCAAACCACTGGTAACTGGTTTACTGACCATGGTGTTACTGTGGTACTCTCCTGACCTGAACCCCAGAGAGAATCTGTGGGATACTGTGAAGAGAAAGTTGAGAGACGCCAGACCCAACGCTCTGGATGAGCTTAAAGCGGCACTCCGGAGGATTTCATCAGGAGAGCAGTTTTTGAATCTAGCGTCCAAAGGCTCCTCCTCAAAACATCTCGACACGCGCGTCCAGTCTCGTGCACGCGGCGCATATACTTCGGGCATGAACTGTACAGCTCAATGTGTAGGGTTTAATCACTCACAGTTCACAATCTTATTCCAACAATACGAGGGTCTGATGAGCCCTCTCTGTCCCTGCTGCTTCTGATATTAGCTCTGTTAGCACCGAGCTGCTGCTGGACTCTGAAGCTGAACTTGACTCGGCCCTGGATGAACTTTCTGACCAAAATAAACGCGTAATCCTGTCAAACCTTGCCATTCTGTGAGGTGAAAGGTTTAAAAATAAAAATAAACCCGTCTTTAGCTGGAGAATGGGTAGGTTTTTAGTAGAAATGAGCCGTGAGTCCTCAGTGAACGGCTGAGACGACAGAGAAACACACGGAGCATCCTGTACGACAGCGCCCCCTACTGGTACAGGTTTGGTCGATGCGCGTGCATGTTGAGAGAATGCAGAAATTTGAATTTCATTGGCTGAAAAATGTCGGCGGCAAGAAAGAATGGAAAGGGGTCTCTAGGAGGAAGGAGGGTCTTCATCAGAATGACAGATGTTGTGGAACTCAACCCATAGATCATAGTTTAGACCTGAAATATCATTTAAAACATTTAGAAAACTTTGATACAGAGAAAAATAATCCAGAGAGCCGCTTTAAGGCCGCTATCGAAGCATCCTGGGCCTCCAGAACACCTCAGCAGTGCCACAGGCTGATCGCCTCCATGCCACGCCGCATTGAAGCAGTCATTTCTGATAAAGGATTCCCACCAAGTACTGAGTGAGAACTGAACATCATTATTTGAAGGTTGACTTTTTTTGTATTAAAACACTTTTCTTTTATTGGTCGGATGAAATATGCTCATTTATGAGACAGGAGTTTTGGGTTTTCATGAGCTGTATGCCACAATCATCAATATTAAAACAATAAAAGGGCTTGGACTACTTCAGCTGTGTGTGATGAATCTAAAATATATGAAAGTCTAATGTTTATCAGTACATTACAGAAAATAATCAACTTTATCACAATATGATCATTTTTTGAGAAGGACCTGTAGATAGATATACCTTTAAAGTAATTTATTATAGTGTTCATATTATTAAATTGTTTGAGTTTGTGAATCACATTTTGTAACAAAACCTAAAGACTGATTTGGACTGTAATGGGGTTTATGCACGGTCACTTCCTGGTTGCGATAGAGGCTGCCCCTCCCTTCCGGTTCAACGCTGTTCCCACACAAACTGGACAAAATTGATTTTTTTTACCCGTTTTCTTCAAGACCTGCCGCGCATCACGGTAAACGATGTCCACCGGATTTTTGAAAAACACACAGAGACGTCTGCGAGCAAGCGGGTGAAGGACTTTAAGCTGTATATAACCAGCTTTATTCATGAATATGAATGTAAGCTAACAGCGTTAGCTCGTAGCTTCCATCATCAAAAAACAGTGAGACAAATCTATATAGCCGTGATCGTGGGCTCCAACTGCTTCCCAACTTTCAACTTTCTCTGGTCTAGCTGTACGTTATCAAACACCAAGTCTTCATTCACCAAAAGAATAGTTGTTCCAGTGAAATAACACACGAACGGCGCCGCGCCTCCTCCTTTAGCCTCGTCCACTCGGCTCTTTGACTACTGTGCTGCAAAGTGTGGACTGCAGACACGGTGTGGTTAGAAATGATCACGTTTTCTCTTCTTAAGTTCACAATCCTTCCTTTTTGTAGTTATTTATTCAGTGGAAATGTGTGGAAACGGACTGATGAATTCTATTCAGCTGATGCGGTACACAACGGAGCACAGCAGTGTTCAGCTGTCGAGGATTCCCGTCCGCTGATACTTATATGATGGCTTCATTTCTTAGTGCTATAATATATATATATCATACTGTACTATACTATTACTCGTTTTGATTATAAACAATATCTTTAGCTGGAAATGCACTCTAACTCTGGAAATCTTCACGTTTCAAATGGAACCGGAAATGGTCCCACGAGTTAATTTTAAACTGGAAGTTCTACTAAGTACTCTGTGCATAAAGCAGTCTTTACGTGCACTTACTGGTCATTTAGCGCCCTCTATTGGATGCTGGTAGTAAATGTGACTTGTTTTGAAGAATTAAAAGATAATCCGACAAAACAAGACAGCAGTTTTGATCTGACAGATGCGCTTCATACTTCTGTTCTCAGTTCCTGCGAGATATTGTGACTATTGCGTGATTCTGTGAGCTGCTTTCAACGGTGCTCCACTCCCAGGGGGACTAGAAAACTCGCCTCAGACACGGCCCTACCACAGAGCAGCGCTCACTCCTTGTGTGAGACCCAGGCTTTATTCTTAGAGATTTTAACCACATAAAAGAACCAGTCTGTAACACACCGACACGTCTGCTAATCAACTGTAAAATGTAAACTTTATTCTTCTTACAGCAGAATACTGACCAGGTTTTTGCTGCTTCTTTGTCCCGTTTGCAGCCGCTGCTTCCAGACGACGCAGTCAGTGCTGCTCCTTTTCTTTGCAATTTCTAAAATAGCATTAGACAACTAATATAAGCATGGCAGACTTAACCAACCAACATAAACGTTATTAGTAATAAATATAACGATCATACCTGAGCAGCTCTCACTGTTCTCCTGCTCTCCGTCCTCCAGGTACGGCTTCAGGTGAAGAAAAAGGGTTTTCAGGACAGAATTTGATGAAGATTCTACAGAACATGAACATAAATTTAATGAGTTTTAAGGCAGCAAATCAACTCATGAGCATTCATATGAACACGCAGGCCTTTCTCACCTCTGGGGGATGAAACGGTAGGCGGCTGACGCGCTGTCCGACCAGCGGGAGACCCAGGCTGACTGGAGACTGGAGTCACCAGCTGATTTACAGAATCTATTTCATTTTTATGATTTGGAGACAGTTCAGACGTTTTCCCTTGAGATATCTGTTCATCAGGTCTGACGTGAGAAGTCAGAGGCTCGACATCAGGGCCTTTTAGTTTGAGGGTGGATTTTGTGTTGTCAGCTGACCGCTGAGTGCAGGGAGCAGTCTGAGGCTGTGAGCGTGGTAAAGGAGGAGTCTCACTGAGAGGGGCTGCAAAAAGGCTGATAAAAGACGAGGTTTTGTTTTCTTTGACGTCTGGCGACTGCTGAGCCTCATTAAAACTTTGAGAACTAACCGGAGCCGCTGCAGATGTTGGCGTCACCCCGTCAATGAGAGGGGTTGCAAAAAGTCTACAAAACGGTCTGTTCTGGGTTTTATTAAATCCACCTGAGGGATGAGCTGGACCCTTTGGGGTGATTTTAAGAGAGTCCTCCAGTGTGGCGCGTTTCAGGGTCGATGCTTTTTTGGTGAAGATCTCGGTGAACTGTTTGACTGCGAAATGATGAACTGCAACATTTTTTGAATCTCTCGTCTTCACCGAGGCAGATACAGGAACAGCAGCTCTTCCTTTAAGCTCACGGACATTTAAAGAGGGAGAAAAGAGTTTTGGTGATGATTGTGAATTAGATATCAGAACAGAGTGGTTTGGCTTTGGTTGTGCAGGATGTTTAGGAAGATTTGTATGCCTTGTAGAGATTTCAGAGCATGAAGTCTCTTCATTGGTTCTGGAGAATGCAGACTTCTCTACTTCTGTAGCAGATGTTAAATCCAGTTTAATCTCATGAGGAATCATTTGAGATGTTTTCTGGCGCTTTAACGTGGCTGCACATTGTTCTTTTGGATCCTCTGATGTGAGAGATAAACCAGAAGTGGTGTCTGAACCCAGGACAGAGTTCACTCGACGAGATGAAAAGCTTTTAGACACATTTTCATGAGATGCATTTGCAGCATCTTTGAGATTTTGTGACATCTTCTCATTTTCAATTTGAGAGCTACGGAGAGGATCTACAAGATCTGGGGTATAAAATACAGGCTGTGCAGGAGGAGGAGGAGGAGGTAGCGTTGAGCCAAATGTAAATATTTTCACCGATTCACAGGACCTGAGAACAGCATCGACAGAGTAAGGAGCTTCACTTTGTTTTACTAAACCCAGAGTTGAATCAGAGGAAACCGGAGGGACGGAAACAGATGGAGAAGATTCTTCACTTCCAAAGGTTTTGGAGAAATTTGAGAAAGTTCTGGACCGCTGAGATCCAAGTACAGCTTCTACGGAGTAACAAACTGGCTGCTGTTGGTTTGGACTGAGAGACGGAGAACTGAGAGTCTCCACAGCATCTGACACACGTTCATCTGTCTGAGGGGTGTTTGTTTCCTCCACAGCCTCTGTGCTGTTGTAAAAACTTGTCCTAGAGGGAAAAAAAAAAAAAGAGTAAAAGTTTAAACCCCCCCCAAAAAAAATAATAGAGAAAAACACTAGATTTATAAAAATATTTTAAGAACAAAGACATTTCTATATCTAAATGCACAGATTTTGATGATTCTTTGACCAAGTTTTGTAAACTAAGAAATTATTTTAAAATCTACCAAGACGTTAATTTTAAATGTTTCAATTCAAAAGGCATCATAGACAAATGACAGCACCCTTTAAAAACAGATTAAAATATGGTATACAGGTATTTCTATTTAAGTGGGTCTTCTTTGTTTTATTCTGACCATGTTATGTTTCTACAATAAGAGGTTCTTATTGGACGGATTTAGGGTGACAGCTTTAGGTTTGTGTGTGTTTTTACCGGAGTGGCTGCGTGAGAACGTCAGGATTCTTGTTTGCTTCAACAATGTCAGTCTCATCCGTGTTGGTTGGTTCTGAGGAATCCTGTTTAGCGTCCTGTGAAAGTTTCTGGTATTCTTTGTCTTGTTTTAACACCTACAATGAGATGACATCTATTTCAGCACAAAGGAAGCACATTAAGCTTAAGATTTCCACATACAGTACACACCGCATCCAGCAGGTTCTCTGTGATATTGTTCAGAGGATCGTGGGAAAACTTGCAGTTTTCTTCTTGGAAACATTTTCCTTTTTGGTGAAAGTACTTGCACGGAAACGACTGTGCAGCTTAGTAAAGAAAAAACCAAACATTTAACAGCTCACACTTTCTAATGAATGAGCTCCAGAAATACATGAACACACACTGCTGTAACTGAGCAAAAGGATATTGTGCATGTATGGACAGGTCTCCCCTTTTGAGCAGAAACCTTGGATGTAAAATTTACAGGCTTCTTTAAGGAGATCATTGTACCCCTGAACATGTTCCAGCTGGCATTCATCTGCCTGCAAGTAAAGAAAGAAAGATGAGGAAAATGGCACCATTAAAAATAAATTATATTTAGATACATTTTGGTTGAACCTGCCTTGATGCAGCGCCCCCACAGGAAATGTCGACACACCAGTCGTCCATCCACCAACAGACCATTCTGGTCTTTGAACTCTTGACTCATGTATCTTGGTTTTTCCTTAACATCATGAGGAGAGCAATAAGCAAAACGAAATCCGTAAACACATTCTCATCAAAGCGCCTCATAACAGCCACAGCCATGTTTTGTTTACCTGCGTGGCGTCGTTGTAGTTTCTTTTATCTTTTCTTGGCAGAAATCGCCCACCTCTGTTATCGTTTCTCTCTCTGTTTCTGGGCTGCTGCTGATTTGATTCAAACCTTTTTCTCTGTTGCTGCTTCTTCACGTTAAAGTTCTGTTTAGTCCTATAATTTTGACTTTTGAAGCTCTGCCTGCTGTTGTAACCAGGTTTAGAGCTGTGATTAGTTCTCATGTCCTCTCCAGCAGGAGCATCATCGCTCTCGGTGCCCCACCTTCTGCAGCGCTTGGCCTGGAAGTCATCAACTCTGGTCGTGGTGCCAGACGTGTCATAAGACATGGTAGTCTGGTAACATCTCTTCTGTGGAGTAAATGTAATATTATGTAAAGAAAATTTAGAGAGACCATATTTTGGTACTTTATGTCATTTGCAGACAAAGAAAATATTTTTCAATTGGACTGAAATAAAAAAAAAAAAAAACTTTAAAAGACCTTCAGAAAATCTGGCTGCTGTAAATGAAAATATGACGTCAGGTAAATAACTCACCTTCTTGTATGAATGCTCCACCTGTGTTTTCCTCTTTCCATTTCCTTCACCACTTTCAGTTTTGTTCCTAAAAAAAAGAACGTAAACAATGAATGTTGACTACACTAATACAGTGGTTCCTAAACTTTTTGGCTTCTGACCCACAAAATGACAGTGGCAGAGACTTGTGACCCCAACCATCACTGGCAAAATATACAAATACTGCTAATAAACTAATTAAACAAGGACATAATGACAACATGAACATCTACAACTATGTTTATTCAACTATTTGTAACAGTTTGTAGAGCAAATATATGGTATTAGCAAGGATTTAAATTCACTTTTAGTTTTTGAGAACATCCCAGGACCCCTATTTGTTGTTTCAGGACCCACAGTGGGGTCACGACCCCAACCTTGGGAACCACTGCACTAATACACTGTCCTTAAACCATGCGCTGTTTTTGGTTTATGTTGTTCTTTTTACCTAAATATGAAGTCTGATCGATCAGGCCTCCTCTCGTCTTCATCGATAGTTGCCAGTTTGGAGAACAAATTAGTGAAAGCCATTTGATCCTGGTTTGTTTACTGATTACTCTCTGAGTAAACAAACTTTTCAAACATCTGCACGCGACACAGAGAAGCTAGCGATGTTAGCCGTCAGCTTTTTCCACGACGCAAATAAATGAAACGTTTTTAAAAACTCTGAACTTTAACTGATCCGACCTGCAGACCGGAGGAGCTTCTCTAATTCATCAAACTAATTCAGTTTTTGGCAGCAACAGAACGTCAGCTCCGTGTGAGAAGCGAACTGACGCTTCTTCGCCTTTTTCTTCTTCTTCCTCCTATTTGTTGGCAGCTCGAAATGATGTGCTGCTGCCCCCTGCTGCTCCGGAGTTTGAACAGAGAGAAGAAGCAGCGCTGTAAGAAGGATTTGCTCCCCTCTTTCTACTATTGTTTTTCCTTTTTCGCTGACTTGTTACGCTTAAATGTTTTAACAAACACATTTCAGGGTCAGACAAAGATAACCTGAGTGAATATAAAAGGCTGTTTTAAATGATGATTTAATATAATACTGATAATGCTTCACAGATATTTATGCTCACTCTCATTCACTCTGGTGGTGGTAAACAACATTTGTAAAAACCTGAGTAAATATAAAGCAGCTGCAGACCATCACACCACCACCACCATGTACTGTTGGTATGATGCTGTTTTTAGGTTTTACTCCAGGTGTAACGGGACACTCCTTCCAGAAAGTTCCACATTTGTTTCGTCTACTGACACAATGAGACGCACCAGGCTGAAACCCTTTTTCTTTAATAAATGAAAGCATTATTTGAAAACTGCGTTTTATATTTATGGTTATCTTTGTTTCATACTGAACATTTTTTGCAGATCTAAAACATTTATTAAGGGTGACAAAAAGCAAAAACAGACGAAATCTGTAAGGGGCAAATACTTTCTCACAGCACTGTACCTACAGTAATACACAGCACAGCTTTTAAATGAATCCTAATTTCTCTCCTTTTTTTGCTTTAAACCCAGACAAACTTTCCTGTAATCTTTTTAAGTGGTCTTAACCTCTTCTTTAATTAACATTTTCCTTTGATCTTTGGCTGCTTATAAACTTTTTTCAGTCCCGTCTTTGTGTCTAACTACAGGAACGTGTCGTGCATCATATTATGTAATCTAGAGCTCCTGAACTAATTTGATGCTGATAAAATTTGTATTCACTCTTTCTACATAACTGACCTGCTGTTAATCCATTCCAAATATTAAAATGTCTTTGTTACCCATATTTTAAAACACAATCTCTCCTAAAGAAGATCAGATGTTTACATTAATTAAGAAGTGAACAGTTTCTGAGATATTCTTTTGTATTTTGACTGATAATAAAAACTTGCATCAATAAAATCAAAAACCTAAATAAGGAGTTCCTTTAGCTTCAGACAAAAACAAAATATCAAAATTGAACATAAAACTTTAAGAGTTACCTTTGGTTCACATAATGTCATCTGATCAATAAATAAATGCTTTATTTCCTAATAGTTTGTGTAATTTTCTTTTTAATTTATTTAAAAGACAACCACACACTGACTTAAGCAGCAGCGTGTTGTTGGAGTCAGATTTTCCTTCTGCTTCCTGAGCTGTTGTGATCTAAACAAACAGAATTGAACAGAATTGATCTGAACAGTGACCAGGGACACTCATCAATCAGCAGCAATGATAAAAGCTCAGGCACGTTAGCACCATCAGATACAAGGTGGACTTTGTTCCTCCACATGTGAGGCCGGCCCTGAGTTTGGATCAAAGTTCAGGTCACAGTTTCAGTATCGCCTCTGAGAACCAGGCTGTTTCCACACTGAGCTGCAGGATGACCCGCTGGGCTCTTCTTGTTCCCCTGCTGCTGGGCCTCTTCGTCCTCGGAGCTGTTAGTCAGGAGGCCGGAGACCCAACACCACCACCTCCACCTCCAGCAGGTGAAGCCTCTGATGGCACCCTGGGAGAGGATGATGAGAACCAGGAGTGGGGCATGAACTCCCTCAGAGGAAGCTTCGAGGCCGTCAGTGGATACTTTGATTCAATGCTGGAGTTCATGGGTGGAAAAGACGGGGTGTGCCAGTACCGCTGCAGATATGGTGAGTCCAAAGACGATTAGTGGACTATGATTACATTTAGGGCCAAACAAACAGAAATGGATCTTCTTTCGCCTTTATAAACATACGCTGTGTAATTTAATGCTGATTAGTGGCTCAATAAACTCAGCTCTGACTAAAAACCTGCACAAAAGATGCAACTACTCTTAAATTCAACATATAAGATCAATCAGCACAAAAAGACCACGTTTTAATGAATTCTTGTTGTATTTATTCATATCTTTACCTCTTTTTTGATCATGTCCAATAAACAGCTTTTCCCACTACATATCCAAATGTTTAAACTGTTTGAATAATCCTATTGAATGGTAAATTCATAATCAAATACCAACTTTAAAAGTCTCCATTCTGTCAGTAGTATTCACTAAATCACTGATCATGAGCCAGTCTCTTTTATTTTTTCACCTTTTGCTCATTAAATAATGACATTTCTTCAAACTCTTGTTGTAAATCCTTCCTCTTATCATCCTTGTTATCTGGGTGGAGGCCTGGAAATGAACTGTGGCCTCCAGGTGATACAGGATGGGTGTCGTCAGTGAAATGTGTCAAACATCATGTAGAGTTTGTGTTTTACTGTGTGTGTGTTTTAAACCCAGAAGTTTCTCCGACAGAGTTCAGAACAGGTTGTGAAACCAACGTGACCCATATCTGATATTTCTGTCTGGCAGGTAAAGCTCCTCTTCCTCGTGCCGGCTTCCAGATGCCTGAGCCCGATGGATGCAGCTCCTACTTCTTTGGTCTTCCTGTTCCAGACGGGGTGGGCTTCATTTACTAAAAATGGAATATTCAGTGAAATGTATTAATGAATGAATTATCTAACAGGAGTCTCTGTCCAGTTTCAACTCAAACTCGCTTTTAAATTGAACTCGTTCACAAACCAACACTTTTACAAGCGGCTCAGATAAGGAGATAAAAATGTTTAAAATATTTCCATCCTATCAGCTGAAGTTTTCTTTGATTTTGCTCTGAATCGGGAGGCTGGACATTCCTCAAATCATATAAAAAAAGAGCTTTTCTCCCTCTGAATTTAATCCAGAAGCTGCAGTCAAATTCCACAGAAATGTATGAATTATTAATAAAAATCCAAAACATTTTAAAGTAAACTGATGCTGAACAACTTTGAACCCTTTGACTGGCAGGTCAACCTGTGTCTCATTAAAACATGAAGCTAACTGAAAATAAATACTAAACAAAAAGATTCTAAAATATGTTTGAAACTAGATCAACATTATTACTTTATTCATACACCCTTCATATTAGTTTATCTTTATATTATTACCTTAAATTATAGAATAACTCTTATTGCCCCAAATGACTAAAAAGCAAAAATAGATTTATTGTTGTGGAAGTTAAAAGGTTAAAGGAAAAAATGATCCAATCAATACAGTGAGTGCAGAATTATTAGGCAAATGAGTATTTTGACCACATCATCCTCTTTATGCATGTTGTCTTACTCCAAGCTGTATAGGCTCAAAGCCTACTACCAATTAAGCATATCAGGTGATGTGCATCTCTGTAATGAGAAGGGGTGTGGTCTAATGACATCAACACCCTATATCAGGTGTGCAGAATTATTAGGCAACTTAACAAAAACAAATATATACCCATTTCAATTATTTATTTTTACCAGTGAAACCAATGTAACATCTCCACATTCAGAAATCTACATTTCTGACATTCAAAAACAAATCAGTGACCAATATGGCCACCTTTCTTTGCAAGGACACTCCAAAGCCTGCCATCCATGGATTCTGTCAGTGTTTTGATCTGTTCACCATCAACATTGCGTGCAGCAGCAACCACAGCCTCCCAGACACTGTTCAGAGAGGTGTACTGGTTTCCCTCTTTGTAAATCTCACATTTGATGATGGACCACAGGTTCTCAGTGGGGTTCAGATCAGGTGAACAAGGAGGCCATGTCATTAGTTTTCCTTCTTTTATACCCTTTCTCTCCAGCCACGCTGTGGAGTTCTTGGACGCGTGTGATGGAGCATTGTCCTGCATGAAAATCATGTTTTTCTTGAAGGATGCAGACTTCTTCCTGTACCACTGCTTGAAGAAGGTGTCTTCCAGAAACTGGCAGTAGGACTGGGAGTTGAGCTCGACTCCATCCTCAACCCGAAAAGGCCCCACAAGCTCATCTTTGATGATACCAGCCCAAACGAGTCCTCCACCTCCACCTTGCTGGCGTCTGAGTGGGACTGGAGCTCTCTGCCCTTTACCAATCAGCCACGGGCCCATCCATCTGGCCCATCAAGACTCACTCTCATTTCATCAGTCCATAAAACCTTAGAAAAATCAGTCTGGAGATATTTCTTGGCCCAGTCCTGACGTTTCAGCTTGTGTGTCTTGTTCAGTGGTGGTCGTCTTTCAGCCTTTCTTACCTTGGCCATGTCTCTGAGTATTGCACACCTTGTGCTTTTGGGCACTCCAGTGATGTTGCAGCTCTGAAATATGGCCAAACTGGTGGCAAGTGGCATCTTGGCAGCTGCACGCTTGACTCTTAGTTCATGGGCAGTTATTTTGCGCCTTGGTTTTTCCACACGCTTCCTGCGACCCTGTTGACTATTTTGAATGAAACGCTTGATTGTTCGATGATCACGCTTTGGAAGCTTTGCTATTTTAAGTGTACTGCATCCCTCTGCAAGATATCTCACTATTTTTGACTTTTCTGAGCCTGTCAAGTCCTTCTTTTGACCCATTTTGCCAAAGGAAAGGAAGTTGCCTAATAATTATGCACACCTGATATAGGGTGATGTCATTAGACCACACCCCTTCTCATTACAGAGATGCACATCACCTGATATGCTTAATTGGTAGTAGGCTTTGAGCCTATACAGCTTGGAGTAAGACAACATGCATAAAGAGGATGATGTGGTCAAAATACTCATTTGCCTAATAATTCTGCACTCACTGTAAATAAAAAGTGGATATCACCTTTCAGTGGATACAGAAAAGTTTCTGATGTGGATTTTTCAATTCAAATCCATAAAATTCATCCTCGAGGGGCAATTTGAGCCACATGGAGCAACGAAAACAAGAAGTAGAAAATGGATCCGCAGCATGACTAACGCAGGGAACTTCTAAGACGAGGGTGAGATGGGATGGAGAGCGATGACTGTGATGCACTATGTGGGGGGGGCTTCACCTTGATGGGGTTTGATGCATGAAGGCAGGAGGTAAGAGTGGCTGTGAATTCAGAAGTATCTCCTCTACGTCCTGCTGCCTCTCAACAGCAGGGAACAGGATTTAAAAGGTTTTTAAAATAAGATGCTTTTTGACCCCAGATAATCCAAACCTTAGAGAATAGGATCCAGTTTAATTGGAGTGAGGTCATCACTTCATTTCAGGTCCAGATTAATTCTGTGTGTTTGTCAGATGGACGTGGGTATTCCTGCCATGACCAAGTGCTGCAACCAGCTGGATATGTGCTACGACACCTGCGGCTCCAACAAATATCGCTGCGACTCCAAGTTCCGCTGGTGCCTCCACAGCATCTGCTCCGACCTCAAGAAGAGCCTCGGCTTTGTGTCAAAGGTCGAAGGTCAGTCTTCTGTAACCTTATACTGCATTCAGTTCAAGTTCAGACACCCCGGCCTTCAGGACTCTGCCTTTATATCTTTGATCAGTTTAAAACACAGTGCTGAGATCGTTTTAGTCTGTTTACTGATCTGAAACATTGAAGTGTGACGAGTCAGAAGAAAGCAGAAGAAATCTGTAAGGGAGCAAATACTTTCTAAGTCTGACAGGATTGAACAAACACGGCTTGTTTTGAAGGGATGTATACCCATAATGCACAGCAGCACATTTGAAGAAACCCTAACAGCTCATTCCAGCTGTCAGCACGGTGGTGGAGGGAGGATGGTTCGAGCTTCTTTGGGGGACCTTGAAGTCGCCGAGGTGACCAGTGTATCAAAGTGTTGAGACCAGCAGCTGAAGTTTGGACCAAACCGGGTCATAGAACAGGACGATGATCTAAAACACAGCAACACATCTACAACAGAACGGCTGGAAATAAAATAAATCCAGGTCCTGCAATGGTCCAGACCTCAACCTGACTGAGATGTTTGACCTTAAGAAGGTTGAGCAGAAATAAACGTCTCAAACTTCTAAAAACTGAAGCAACGCTGAGAACCATGATCAGGCCAAATAGATGATACTTCGAGCTGTTGGATCAACAGATTTTATTTTAGATTTAATCGAAGATCTGAGGCCTTTGACTCATGTAAGGATGTGATTATTTTACTCTCCACATTTTTGAACTAACCATCTGCTCCCTTCCTTTTCAGCCTGTGAAACTGTAGCCGACACCTTGTTCAACACGGTGTGGACTCTGGGCTGCAGACCCTACATGAACAGCCAGCGAGCCGCCTGCTTCTGTCAAGGAGAGGAGAAGGATGAACTTTAGACATCAACCATCTTATTTATAAAACCAAACCCAGCAGTCTGCTGACGGCTCGGAGTTGCTAACCTAAACTGAGACTACCTGAGTAATTTATTTGAAACTTCTCGTCTTTATTTTCCCCAAACGGATTCTTCATAACAAAGCTGAATGATCGTGAATGGTTCTCTGACTATTTTATTCTAGAAATCTACCAAACCAAAAGTGAACAAAAACTGGTTTCTACTGGAAAGAAAAATGATGTGTTTGTTATAGTCTACAACATGAATAAACCTTAAATACTGACAATAAATAAACGTGTAAATATAACATCAATGTTTCTCAGAGTTACAGTGAATTTAAAAAATAATGTAGGATGAATTAAAATTACATTTCCTTTGTGGAAATTCAGTCTCATCTCTGGAAGTAATCCACAAGTCGAATCTCAACTAGGAAATCCAGCTTCTTGTTGAGAATTTTTTCAAAGCTGTAAATCTTGATTTTGGATCCAATGAAGTGGTTTTTAATAAAAATTCTGATCAGGTCCTAGTTTGAAAATATAGATCAAAGCCATCAGATCTTACTGTATATTCAAGTCTCTCCGCGAAATCCATCAGGAACAGACATGCTCCAGTAAAGGTCCGGGGATTTGACTGCTGAGGACGGGAGGAAAGTCATTTTCGCTGATTAATTTACTTTCTTATTGTTTGGAGCATCTGAACAAAGGATTGTCTGGAGAAGATGAGCGCTCCCATCAGTCCTAAAGCATCCTGAGACCATTCATGTGGGGGTTGCTTCTCAGCCATGGAGGAGGACTAACTTACAGCTTAGCTTCAAAACAAAAACATGAATAAAAATGGTGCCTAAACATCCTCCCAGAGGAACTCATACAAAACATCCAGCGACAATTTGGTGATGAATTGATGGATAAAAATGTTACAGGTTTTATTTTTCAGAAAACATTTTAAATAAAGAATGAAATTCTGAGGAAAAAAGAAGACAAAACAAAAACTAATCAATACGGAGGCAACCCATAAATTCTGATAAACTCCATGCTTTCATTATGAAGAATGAGCTGAAGGACCAGAAGTTGATTGATAATCAACAATCAGTCTGTCAGGGTGAAACATCTTGAAATAGAAAGACCAACACTGCAAACACGGACTCCTTACACAAAAACCTACAGTATGTAACGTCAACAAAGTCATGTGGGTCAAAGGTCATCTAACTCCGTGGCTGAAACCTCACCCTTATCACTTTGTGCAGGATACTATCTTAGTTTTAACACCTTGTTTACAGACACGTCTCAAATTCCCGTCATAACAAGACTGATCGACTCCCGACTCTGATCTTTACAGGATGCAAAGCTGCAGGATGAAGCTTCAACTCATTTTTATCGTTTAACAAATAAAACTGAATGATTTTCTTAGATGAATTTAATCAGACTGTTTAGAAGTCATGAATAAGTCAGTTTACTTGATAATTGTTTAAACTGATGATCTGGTCTTTTCCCTCAGAAGAAGTGATTTAATGATTTTAATGCATTCTTCACTAGAACTCCAGTCTCATATTGATATTAAGTTCTTATTAACAGTCATGTATATATTAATATCACTATATTAATAATGACAGAGTGAATTTAACTCATGATTAAGTTTCTTACAGAATCCTCTCAGAGTGAAACTCTGGAACTTGGCAACACCCCTCTCCTCGTTCTCTGACATGTGATTGGCTGATCTCAAGCCTTAAAAATAAGTCACCCAGAAGATTCTGGGAGTTCCTGCATCATGTTAAACTGAACACTGTTGGAGGTCAAGCCAGACCTGTAGACAGATAGACTTTTAGCTGCATTAGAACCAACCTTCTGATAACCAAGGAATCCATCATTTGTTAACTTACTAAACTTCATTGGACATTAAAACCGTCATTTATGCTGCCATCATGAGCTGCTGCCTTCAGGAATCACCTCAGACTGACTCACCGCCGCCTTCAAGGACCTCTGAATACCTCGAATCTGAGATTCACTAAGGAGTCAACTGGACTTCGCTGGGGGTCGGATCTATAAGGAGTTCCATCAGGTTCAGTACGCTCACCAGACTGAGGTCAGCTGGTTTGAACAAACCGATAAATAATTTAACATCTAATTAAGATCCAATAAATTCAGCCAGATTACTTTTATAATCCAGACTTCACTCTTTCTGAGACGATTCATTAAACTCTGAATAACATCCTTCATGTTTATCAATGTTTCCACTTTGTGTAATCATTTTTAGTAGAAACATAGTAATAAATTTATTTTTATAAACTATATTGTTGCCTCTGTGTCAGATTATTAATGAGTATTGATTCACTGGTTACCATAAAGAACCTATTTTTGTAGAATCAATGTAATATTAATTATCTAATTTAAAGTGATAATATGCAACTTTTTCATATTTTAAAATCTTTTCCTTGAGCCAGTCTGTGCTAATATGACTCTTTACAGAGTTAATGAAAAGTCACTTAGCCCCATCTGGTGATTACAGCCGGAAAACCACGACTGCAAAATCTCAGTCGCCGTCACGGTACCCAGGAAGTCACGTGTCTCACGAGGGTTAGGCTAACCCAATGTGGCTAGCTGTTATGCTAGCGCTGGAGTGTTTTTAGCTCATGATTCCTGATTTTTTTCAATCTCTCCCTGCTTCAACACAGCTGATTTCATTGAAGGAGTAAATAACCGCTCCTGTAGAAAGCTATGAAGGCTGAGGAGACATTTCAACAGGTAGATTTAGGCGTTTAGAAGCTGAAACAATATGCTAACTTGTTTAATGCAGTGATTTAAAACGGACACCAGAGGGCGCCCAAAACAAGCAAAACTGCATATTATCACTTTAAGCTGCATCATAAGTTGGATAAGTTTAATGTTTGACCTTTCATTAATATGTAACACACTTCATAACGTTACATGTAATTATCAATAAAGGCCTTTGAACTTTATATGATTATAATTCTACTTCAGTAACCATAGAAACATCTGACAAAATATCTAAAACTTTGTGAAAGTTTGTAAAACTAAACTTTGTGAAATCCAAGGCTGATGTCATTCTGTAATGACACAAGATTGACCAACTCCCCACTGAAGGCCATCTAACATGGAACCAGAGGAAGCTAAAGGTCAGCGTATTGTCCCAGAAAACAAGAAAAACACAGAACCGCCTCCCAAAAAAAAAAAAAAAAACGGCTAATTTCTCCCACGTTTAAACAGTTTTATTTCTACAAAATTAGTCAGAATACAGATATGACAAAGAAATGTAAAAAATGTATTCAATGCAAAGCAAAAATGTTTTTTTAACATTCAACAGTGAGCCAGTATTTTGTTTAGTAAAAGGAAGGAAGTATAGTATTTGTTCAACTAAAGCTTTTAAACACTTTTTCATGCCTCCAGCTTTTTTTAAATCAGCTCCTGGCTCAGATATTCAACCTGTTACTTTCATATATTAGTAGAAAATAAAGAGTTTAGGTAAATACTGTTAAACACTGCAGCTGATTTAACATCAGATCAAAGTAATTTATCATCATGATTATGACTTAAACACAGACCCATAGATACTGTGACATGCTGGTGAAACAAAATGTCTGGAGTAATGAAGTCCGGACATATAATAAATTAAACAAGCAGAATCATTAAAGTATCCCTGTATAGCGTGGAGAACACAAACCCTTCAGTATATATAACTCTAATAGAGATAAACTAATTCATACAAAAGAGAAAAAGGTCAGAGTTCACCAGAAACTGGTAACTTAAAGTAAAACCTGTATCATCATGAAGCAGGTTGAGATCCTAAAAAAAACCTCTGAGGAAAACGTCTTTCACCTTTTAGACCTTGAGGACGACTCGGTTCAAATATGGAGACAGGAAAGCTGAAGTTGTGGATAAAAACATGGAGGTTCCTGATTTGTCTCACAGGTTCATTTAAATGTCTCCTGGATCTCTGAAAAATACAGAATAAGAGTTATTCCAAGCTGCAGCAACATGTTTATAAAAATTAAAGCTCAGTGGGTATATATGAAGTAAGTTCAACACAGTCTGACTTAACAAAACCCAAAACTCCACTATGAGATTACAGATATAACTCAGACTTTCAGCTCTAGTCTCTGTGTGTGTTCACATAAAAATGTGCATGAGTCCCTTTAACGCATTATGCTCAAAGGGACTAAATAAAAAAGTTATAGAAAAAGGTCACAAAGACTTTATTCATAAAGGAGGAGTTTGTAACAGACTATAAAAAGTAACAGTGGGTTAAAAAAGTCACACTAGACAGTTTGGCTTGTTTTTAGCACCCATTAGGGTCCGTTTTAAATCACTGTCGTAAAAATGAACTGTTGACCCCTCCCCTCGCTGTGCACCAGTGTTTTCAATCATCAGATCAATCAATCAAATTTTATTTATAAGCACTCTTCATGCCAGGGGCAGCTCAAAGTGCAATACAGATTTAAAACAGAAATAAAACAATAATTCCATAAAAACAGACACAACTCTGACCACATATAGAAGCAGTTCAGTTTTACTCTTCTACCTTAAATATCACGAAGAAAAGAAAATGTGATCAAATTAAGCCAAACTCTGAACTCATCACCCGCTCCGGAGCAGGATTTCAGTCTCTGTTACCATGGCGATCTAACTGGTCTTGTCATATGGCTAATGGACCCATGATCAGTGCAAGCTGTGCTGTCATTCCTCAAAACACAGAAGTGTGCAGAAGGAAGATTTGCTATAATCAATAAGTATTGTTGAAACCAATATTGCATGCATTACTTACATATTCCTGTTGTACAAAGTCTTACTTATATTAGCTAAATATATAATCTGCTTTTATAGTCTAGCAATTATATCTAGAAACTATGTGTTTTGTTTTGCAGACATAAGCATATTCTACTAGGAGGTGTGAGAACCACATCTGTCATGCTCTGCATGCACTTTCAAACCGGAAAGTAACTCTATCACGTACAAGCTGAAGACAGAGGAGAGAAAGAGTTGCAGAACGAGGAAGTGCGGGGACTTGTGTGTGATGAGTCGTTAAAGAGAGACACAAAAGCCACCTTTGACCTTTAGAACAGATTTATTTTTGCTGTAATGTAATCATATTGACTTGTATTTGATTTATTTGAATAAGAAAATAAAATCCTTGCTAGAAGGGAGTAAAACTTAAATCTGTGTGGGGATAATTCCTTTTTATATAGGAGATTCTAGTTAGGTTAGCCTTCATGAGGGCTCTCAAAAGCCCAGATTATTTAGGGTTTTAGTTCCCTCCAGGCATCTCCAGGTAAGTGGGCCGGTTCTGAGTGGAATATCACGTTTCCAGGTCCGGAACCAGAATCGGTCAAGGGTCAGCCTGACGAATTAGACTCCGGGAAGATCAACCTGTTGAATAAACCCTTTGTGAAATGAGTCCTAAGCAGCTTGATTTCACTTGGTAAAAATCTGCTAATCTCAAGTAAACTGTCACTCCCTGCTGTGAGACTACCTCTTCTCTTACTTCCCGTTATTTATTTTGGTGTCTCCTTCCTGTTTCAGTTCTTTTTCCCGTTTCTCATTACTCTGATTCCTTACAGCTGTTTGTGTTTGTATTTAACCAGTCTTTCCTCTCTTTCAGTTGCCAGTTCGTTAGTTTCCAGACTCTCGTTCCAGCCTCAGTTTAGATCTTTGTGCCCTGACCTTTGGATTTGTAGTTAGTTTAGATCTTTGTGCTTTGACCCTGTTTCTGGACTTTGGATTACCCCTTTTGCCTCACGATTTGGATTGTTCTGCTGGACCGCATTTGAGTTCTTCTTCGTACCTGCTTAACATAAACCTGAAGTTGTGGTGAAGTTATTAACAATAAAGTAGCTTCACCCAAATGTATAAAAAACTAAATAAATGAGTTATTTCTCTTTGTCTAGATCTATATAAAACAGATATAGTGGGGATTAGGACCCCCTGGCTCTTAGGGTCAAAAGGCTGTTCCGACATCCACTAAAATACAGGGTGCTCATTTATAAAGCTTTGCGTAGAATCCTTACTAAAACTTGCTTAAGCTCAGCCAAAAAATTTCAGGTACGCAAATTCCATTTCCGATTTATAAAACCCTGCGGACGCACAGATCCACGCTATTCTGCTTTATAAATCGATGTCAGACCTAGAACTGTGCTCAGCTGTTTTTGGGTCAGAACCCTCCTCCTACACACCCACATTCTGCCATATACGGTCAATGCAAAGTACCTCATGAATAATTGCATATGCATAAGCCGGTGGGTTTCTGGCTTTTAACAGTAAATCGTCACAACAGAGAGGTTTAGGAAGCATGATTTTACAGAGGCTGAAACTCGAGGTGCTTGTGGTGAAGTGGATGGACGGAAAAATGTTTTATTAGGTGGTGAAATGTGACGAATTACGAACACGGAAGTGCTCCGAGAGACGTCTCCCTGCAGCGCGTCTGCTGTCAGTCTGACAGAGAGATGGTGAAGATCTAAGAAACGTTTAATGACAACATTTAATTTAATCCAAAGGGGAAGACACGTCATGCTGTTCATCCTATTAAACAGTCAGCCTGCTGGATAAAATAATCGCTGGTTGAAACCCGAGAACGGCCGGTGACACCGGGTTTTACTGGTTCTGATGGTTCTGTTGATCTAATACTGGACCCAGTTGATCCATAGGATGCTCTAATGAATCTATCAGCTGATCGATCGTCCAGTCATTATCTAGAAATCTCTAAAAACTCTCTCCCATTCATCCGGAGTCTGCCTGCTGGCTGAGCTGCAGCGCATTCCAGCGCATTACGCACAAGTGTCACTGCAGGATTCCTAAGTCTCAGAAATCATAATTAATGCTCCAATAAGTGCAGTTTGTTATATAATCTGAAGACGACTGGATGAACATAATGGGATATTTTTCGAAAATGCGACAAATTTTCATTCAGATTTAAATTTTTATTCTTTTTAGAGACGGATTGTTGGTTCTGTGTGCGCGAGGGTCTACAAGTCTTTAATTGTGTCATAAATTCAACAATTCAACTCACCAGCTTCTCTGACTGGTTTCACGTCTCCAACATGTGTTTACGCAAGGTCTAAAGTTTGCTTAGAGTTGCCACATTTTCCCGTTACGTTTTCTTTTATAAATCCCAAATTTTGCGTAAAAAGTGACCTACGCAACTTTTTGGCCCATTTTGTGCGTAAGCAAGTTTTATAAATGAGCACCCAGGTCTATATGAGGTCTGGCTGAGGAGTTTGGGAGGCTGCAATGAGATTTGAGCTTCGCTCTGAAAACAGGGATCCACAGCAGTGTTCCTAGTCAGATACTCTGACTCTCCCTGACAGAAGGCTCCAATTTTCAGATAAGTGCACATCTGATCCCTTCTGTGCAGGTCATGAGCGAGAGGTCAAATTTAACCGAGATCAGAGACAACAGGGTCAAGGCAATAGTTCAAACCAGACATGAACCCTGGATTATAAACAGTGGTTTATTAGAAAATGATTCCCATCTCCGAGGGCTTAGTTCACACAGCTAAAAAGGACACAGATTCCTCCTGTTAGAAGCGGCGAGATGAGGTTTGCCTGGCGTACATAAACCCCGTCTCAAAAGTCGATCAGAACTCGGTCTCAAAGAGATCCTCCTCGATACCAAAAACTCTCAGTTTCAGCTCAACTTAGCCCACTCAACAGGAAATCTCACGTTTAACTCTCATTTTTTAATACTCAACTTGTATAAAAACTCTTTTGAGCAGCTTGTTCATCCAGAATGTTGAGGATGATGAATGCACAGCTGGTAAGCTCTGATGAACCAAAACAAGAAATAAATACTGTTGTTTCTATTGAAATCACACTGACTTACATTAACTGAGCTCAGAGTTCAGGTAGTCTGCAGACTGCATGGTGTTTTGGAGCGGCTTCACCTTCTTCGCCTTCTGGTTAAAATCCTGGAGCTACAAGAAATGAAACCAAAAGAGAAAAAGAAAATCTTTGGTGTTTGATCATTAAACCAAACATTCATATAATCTAAAATACTTTCATCAATTAATACTGGAATGTCGGTGTACTGTGTTGGACTCCTCGGCAAATACGAGCAACGTGAGAGATCACAATAACCCGCCCCCTTCCAAAAAGTGTTAATCAAGTCCAGATGGGTCAAAAATCTCAGCATGAAGCACTTACATCAGCACAAAGGCTCAAGAAATAAAATACATCCCAGAATATATAGTGACTGATTTGCATCCAGTTTCCACCGTGAACGTCGTGAGGTTTAAATCATTAGTGGCTAAACTGGAGCCTAAATATTAAATGCCATCACGAACACATTTTAGTTCATTATTTTTAATTTAGTCAATGCCCAGATGAAAGCAGCAATATTAGACTTGTCAAACAGAAACCAAGGAGAGGAGAAGTTCCTACTGGAGCAGTAAAAACAGCAGAGGTCATTTTAACTGATCAATAATCTGACTTCATCCTCCCCTTAAATGTTGATCTTTCTTTAAAAACCTGAAACTGGACTAGAGCTCTAGAAACTAGAAGAGGCTTACCTTCTAATTATTCCCGTTTGGTGATGCCTAGGTATTTTTATTTATGACGAGGCAGTTTGTGTATTTCCTGGTTATTTTGATTTATTAAATAAGCTGTTTTTCCTTTTCTTTATATGTTGAGTTGTTACTTGAATTTTGCACTTTAAGAATGGCATTTCAGGCTGTTTAAAATGTCTTAATGGTAAAGTGAATGACAACTGTACCAATGAACGGTCAAGCATTTTATGTTGTGAGGTTTATTATCATGAGCATAACCACAATATCACAATAAGTATCGTATTATGAGGTTCATATCGTGACGTTATCGTATAGTGGGATTTGGATATTGTTACATTACAGCATTGGGCGCGTTGCTCATGAGATTCGTTTCTTAAAGCAGGGGTGTCCAAACTTTTCAACACGAGGGCCAAAATCACTAGGTGTCAAGTCCTCCAGGGCCACAAAAGTTAGAATATTTCTTAAAAGAAACAAGCAAAAATATTTAGTTCTGCTCAAAAATTCATTATAAATGCAACATTTTAATGAACAGTCTTTGTCAATACGACACAGGGATCTCGTATGTTTGACTCAATAATAAGAAGCATCAGATTCACTGGATCTGATTGGTCGACTGTTTTTAGGTTTCTAGAAACTACATTTAGTTCCATCCTCAGCAACAAGACCAGGATCTGGGTCTTTCTCCAGTCCTGTTGCTGGATTTAGTCAGGCTTTATGAACAGAGCTCACAAGTCTGAGTTTTGGTAAAAGTCAGTGAGGATTTGTGGTTCTTTTTACCAGGAAATAAAGTCGGAAATCTCAAGGTCTCTTGAATTATCCAAAAAAAAAAAAAAAAAAAAAATTGAATATTTTGATTGAATGGAAAATTTTGCATTTAAAAATATTTTAATTTACTTGGATTTTTTGTTTGTTGGGTCTCATGTTAGTAAAACTCTAAAAAATGTCATAAAGCGTCTCTCTGCATCAAAATCCTGCAGGAAAACTAAATTATATAATTTTTAAAATGCAGCTGAGGGCCACACAAAATCACTCTGAGGGCCACATTTGGCCCCCGGGCCAAACTTTGGACACACCTGACTTAAAGGATCTATGGTCAGCTTTAAGTACTGATAAAAAATGCTACATGAACATTCATTTCAACACAATGTTTTCAAATTTCTATTTATTTTTGCACCAAACTTTCCACTAATCAACAGCATCAACAACAAAAATGTTTACAAATTCCTGAATAATTAAAAATGTACCGGTAATTTGAGCATCACTTTTATGACAACCTCAGAACAAAAGGTTGTTTTTTACATGAGAAAATGGGAACATTTAAAATAAATATTTAAGGCGGGCTCAATAGTTAGCTGTATTTGAGCTGATTTATGTGAATGTGTTCGCTTTTACCTGCACAACACAATAAATGCTACTTTTTATAGAAAAATAAATCCAAGTATTTGTTTTAATTTTCTACAGAAAATGATCTGTAACTTGCCTCATCTTGCCTTGTAATCTTGCCTCATTAAAAAAACAATCATCTAATCACCTGGATTTGATGCACTGATCGTTTTCTTGGTCTTCAAAGTTAAATTTGAGTCCGTTATCAGTAAGAACAAACGAGATATGGATACTTTTTTCAGTAATTCTCGCTGTATTCAGGTTTTAGGAATAATGCTGACAAGCCTGTTTTTGTGGTCATATTTACCATGAAATTCAAATAAAAGCAAAAACATAGTTAATAAAAGACAATACTTTGTACTTAACCTTTTTCATTTAAATTTTTTTAATTTACCTGCATTTTACATCAGGCCTCACATTAGTAAAAGTATTCATGTAAAATCTTTAAAAATGTCTGTCTGCATCAACAGTGGTGGTCCAGAATAAAATCACTCAGAGGTCTGCAAATGGCCCACAGGCCACCTTCTGGACAGCCCATTAGAAACTACTGTGCTGTCAATCTTAGAGCAGGAAACTGAAATCTGATCGTGATGGATGGATCTTAATACCAGGTGTGAACAATCATTAATAAAGCAATCCTTGTAAACTAATCAGACATATATGTTGGTGTCAGACCTGAAACTGGAAGAGAGGGTAGGAACACTGCATTATGGGATGGATATAAACAACTGAGTATCTATAATGTGTTAATTTTTTGTATTGAACAACAGCTGATTCTTTCAACAACCAGACTCCACCAACCTTTTTCCTCAGGTTTGTCTTGATTTCCTCCTCTGTTAGTTCTTTCTTCTGTTCTGACCGGCTGGCTTCAGGACGGGTGAGCTGTTCAGGATTTCCCCTGCCTCCCAGTCCATGACTGCTGGAGAGAGGCTCCCTGCGACCCTCACTGGATGAAGCAGTTAAGAAAATGGGTGGATCGATGACTTTGAGGTTTGGATGCTGTCTACGGTGAAAGGAGTCTGTTTTAGAAATGGAATTTCTAAAACTAGTCTTCAATTCGATTTTCTCGAGAACGGCTGTTCTCTTCTTTTTTTCCCCCCTCCTCCTTGTTTGAGACTCCTTAGTATCAACAATCGTCAGGCAGCGAGAAGCAGAGGTCGCTCCACTCTGACCTTCACTCACAGACAAGTCTGGATTCACAGATAACATGATGTCTTTAAGACAATTAATAGAAATGTTATGGCAGCGTTTTTTAAAGGAATGATTACTGGAAACCTCAGTAAAAAGATTGCTGCTGTATTGCTCATGATGTGACCAGTTGGGGTTTATTTCACTGCTGTAGGGGTTTGAGTCATGGCTGTGGCTCCTTTCTCTGCTGTAGGGAGTCATTTCACTGCTGTAGGGGTTTGAGTCATGGCTGTAGGGGCTGCAGTGACCAGTAGACTGTGTGTGTTGATACAAACGGTGATCTACAGAGTGAGGAACATTTAAAAGGTCTTCTTCGTCTCTGTACCTGCATCTTTGTGCTTCGTCCCTGCTTTGATGTTGATCGCTGCTTCGTTCACGAGAGCAGCCGCGTTTTTCTTTGCTGCGAGAGCGCAGATGACGACGTGATGGGCTTTGGCTAAAACTTTTAGATCTCGACCTAGAGGTGGAGGAAGAAGAGGAGCAAGATTTCCTGTCATTTCTGTGGGAGGACATCTGTTGCATGTCCTGCTCTGCCCTGCCTTCCATCGTCTGATTCTCTTTGCTCTTCTTTCCATACAGCCTCTCCTGGGTACGATCATTTAGTCTGTTCAGCTCCTCCACCTCCAGATTCAAGCCCAGAGTTTTAAGAATGCTCTGCACCTGTTCCTGTTTTTCGTCTAACTTTGGGCTTTCTTCTTCCTCTTTCTTCTTCTTCTTCTTTACTGTCTGGGAAGACTCGGACTGGCTACTGGAGTCCAAACTGCTGCCTCTTTTTGTATTTTTTTCCTCCTTGGCATCAGGTAAGGAGCTCTCTCGTTGGCGTGAACTGGTTTTGGACTCTGCACTGCCGACCTTGCTGCAGCCCGGCTGTGATGATCCACTGCTTGACCGCCGGCTCTCGCTCCTAGGTGCCTGAGCCCATTTAGTTTTCACCCCAGTGGCATGAATGTTTGTGAGATCCTCTTTGTCATCTTTGACAATCCTGCTGAGAAAGTTAATGTCAACTCCTTTGTTGAGCATGCTGAGGAAACGCTCAAATCCCTTTTCAGCAGCGTTCTTCCTTGCTGGGGAAGCAGCGTTCTGACTGAGAGGAGGTGGTGGGACATCGGGAACCTGAGAAACATCAGAAGCACAAATTTAATGTAATTAAACAGCTGACTTCAACCTGATTTCATTTGTCCACATGGAAAATGTTTCTCCAAAAACCATATCATTTGTTTGTTTCTAGATCTAGAAGCATCTTGATCTATGTGAATACTCGAAGAAAGACTTAAAACTCTGTAGTAACAACACCAGGCCTGTATGTAGTTTTATGTCTGACAAAATTCACAATCGGTGAATTACTCATCATCATTATCTTTGTTGGAAAAAAATGTTGTTTTTACTAAAATCTGAGGATGACAGTAAACAGAGCTGTGCTGATGGTAACTCAAAGTATGTTAAAGTGCCTGTGACTCCATATTTAAATCACTTTATATTAAACAGGTGTAATATTTGATGCCTCTAGATTAGCGTTGCACCATTAGAACTCAAAATACGCTGTAATTATTTCCTAACGAGCAACTCAGAGATCAGAAGAAAGCGCCGCCTTCCGGTTCTGCTGGGTTTCTCCTTATTTGGCAGCCTGACACTTCTGCTGCAGCAGGGGGCAGTGTTGTCACGTGAAAGAGAAACGAAACTGAAACTAAACACTACACGGTCTATGGGCAATGGCGGCGGCACTGCCTCGCTCCAGGTGTCGTGAACGTGCATGTGGGAGGAGAATTTACCATATAAGCAAGTCCGGATCACTATGACCTCATAGCGGGCTGGAGTGAAAAAAACTGTTTGAAACCTGGGTCTGAAATCTGGAAGAGCTTCTCACTGGCTGGACTAGGAGACAGATGGACGCCGTTTGTTGCTCTTTCTGGCAGGTTTAAGGTGAGAACTCAACGTTGCAACATGATAGATAAGTCAGAAAACATGGAAACCGATGTCATGGGACCTTTAAAGTACAGTTCCTACTAGAGAGGCACCAATCTTAATATCGGTATTGGTACAGATATAGAAGAAAATTCTAGATCGGGTATCGGTGAAAATGGGTCCGATCTATAGGAAGCAATCTATTCAGTCTATTTCTAGGTGCTGTGAGCGACGCTGTGTGCTAGTGCTACAAGCACACTGAGTTTGTTAAACAAACTAAAGGGAGGTGACATGAAGCAGCTGACTTTGAAGGAAAGAGGTGAAAAGTTTCCTCCTAATAGTGTGAAGGTCACAAAAATCACAGAGGATTCTGAACTTCAATGTCATGGATGGACAGCCGCTCTGGGTTGTCACAGATAAGATAAGGCAGTGTTTTTCAACCTTTTTTAGGCCAAGGCACACTTTTTCATTGAAAAAAATCACAAGGCACACCATTGGGGGGGGGGTGTTAGTTGCTGCTGTCAGAATTGTCTGAGCTCATTGATGGTTGAATTCATCTCTGCATTTGACCCATCCTCATTGTTCGAGGAGCTGTATAAAGTTATCAAATGAATTTGGTCCAATCAAACATTTTTAACTCTAAAACAAATTAATCTGTCAGGACTGCAGCTGTTTTCTAAGGCTCACCCTGTTTTAATAGTTTTATTGTAGAAACAATCTCATCTCCTGACAGTAAAGGATTAGATTTAGTTTACAGGTGACCTGATTAAATCATCTGTCTTTTTTTACCACATCAAATAATTTCAAACTGATTTTTTTCACCTGTCAAAAGCGATTGTAGCATCCAGTTTATCTGTAATGGATTAAATCTTCCTTATCTCAAGCAGGACTCTGTCATCATGTTTTTGGTAGTAAAACTTTTGGGTGTATTTAAACATTAGTAATAAAGGACAATCTGACAAAGTCACTGACAGATCAATGTGTTTTTAGTGTTTGATTTGTTAAATTTTAAGTCATCAGTTATGCTGAGAAACACAGCTGTGACGTGCACTCTCATTATGACGACATGCACGAGCAGCTGCTCCTCACCGGTCTGACAGCTGATCAGAATAACGGGACCTTCAGCCAAAGAGAGGAGACACTGGAGACAAAACCAGTGAGCCTCTCAGACCGTTAAAACCAGTGATGCTGAGGGGGTTTACTCCAACTTTTTTTTTTTTCTTTTACCAAATGTGCGTCACGCAGGAACAAAGCGACATGACGACCCAACCCAGTGTCCGTGGGCCAATGATCTGGCTTTATGGACCGGGCAGATCAAAGTATGAATTTAAAAATGTCGGGACTGCTGCTTCTCCACCAGGAAACAGAGCCAGTCCAGGACTGGTTCTCCTGACCGGTGGCAGCGGGGCCGTGACCGCTTGCCTCCCCCTCCTCCTCCTCTCCGGACCACAGACTTGGTCCAGTTCGGGGGAGGAGGCGTGCAGGTGCCGAGCGGGCCGCGGCGTCTCACAGCACGTCTCCTCCTCCTCCTCGCCGGACCAAGTCGAACCACAGACCAGGTTCAGGTCGGGGGAGGAGGCGTGCTGGTGCCGAGCGGGCCGCGGTAGCGTCTCACAGCGTGCCGCGCGTCTCCCCAGAGCGCACAGCCTGGACCAGGTCCAAGTCTTGGATTTCCTGCGTGGTCTGACTCCAAACAGAACCGGAGTCTGCCATTTGGTGATGGCTGTCACAGACGCGCGATAATGGAATATTATTAGCAGATAATAATTAATTAGTTTTCAAAAATATTTTTAAACCAACAGGTGAATTTGAATAATTTCCCGCGGCACACCTGACGATCTCTCACGGCACACTAGTGTGCCGCGGAACAGCGGTTGAAAAACACTGAGATAAGGGACTCCAGCTACTAATTAACCACCTGGAGCGATACTACGACACGGTGAAACAAAAATATTTGTCTGACACAGTTCAACCTAAACTACACGTTAAAGTGAGCAAACACATATTAGAGGAAATGAAAGATGTCAAAGCGATAAGTATAACAACAGATGTCTAGAGCGCTGACGTTTTCCCCGTGTCACTTTTAAAGAGCATATATTAAGTTCTTTTTTTTTAATTATTCTGATAAAACTCTGTCCAAAAATACTATTTGAAATGTTTATTGAGGGTATTTTGTTTTACAATACATTTTTTAAAACCATTTTTCTAGTCCAAAGTGCCCCTTTTTGCAAAGCTTCAAAAACGCTTTTTTTTCATATGTGGACCTGTGACGTCAGCTAAGGGAGCTCCTAGCTAGGTGGCGCTGCTTACAGTGTTGTCAGATGTAGATAAATAAAGTATTTGTAGGATAATTTAACACTCTGTACGATCAATAATCCCATAAATATGATCATTTGAGCCCTTTGTTGTGTGGAGTTTGTGTAACAGATGCTTGTTTTAATCATTGTGTTAGATTTTTTAAAGCTAAACTACTTTAACATCTCAGACTGGCACCGCTCTAGTCTGCCAGCTGCCTGCTCGCTGTCGGCGATGAGTTGTTAGTTTTAGGTTAGAGCGCTCTTTAATCGAGTCGGTGTGTATTCATTTTAATAAAAAATGCTAAATTATTATGTTTATGAATGCCAATCGCCAGTCTGTCAGGACACTGAGTCAACAACGGGACGGCTTCCTTACCGGTACGGTGACTTCTGTTTGGAGACGAAAAACCCCGGCGGTCCTGGTCTAGTCCAGGACTGGATGTGATGGAGTCCCACATGCCGGCGAAAAACATTCAGTGTGACTCTAAACAGGCGCCGTTACTTCGATCCATTCACCGGAACCGCTGTTAGCACACAGCAGCTAACAGGAGCTAACCGCTGTTAGCACACAGCAGCTAACAGGAGCTAACGGGGAGACTTGAGTCTCGTTTCCATGCCAGGTTTGGTACGGTTCGTGGTGGGTCGTAATCCGGTACCGGTCCGCGATTTCATGAGAGCATTTCCTTCAGGTGTCTGACCCTCACCTGGCTGGCGGGGTACAGTAAATCCATGCCGCGATGCTCTCCAGAGGGGCTTCCCGTTCCCAGCGGCTACCAAGAGGGGATTCCGGTTCCCAGCGGGGCTACCAAGAGGGTCTTCACGGCGGGGTTTCCAGCCTGACCCGACACTGTTTCGGTCAGCCTCGAACCGTTTAGCTGTATCCTGTGAAACTTTTTATAAACCCTTTCATTTCTTAACAATCCACCTGAACGCAGCTCAATGTTTGGAGCTCTGATGATCAAAAACCTGGTGCTAAACGCTGGTATTTTACCCAGACCCGAGTGAGGAGGTGGGTCACGGTCTACAGCTGGACCGACAGGGTACAGCCTTACAGGACTGATTGTTTTTATCTTTTTTTTTTTTTTTTAATCTTAATAACTGCTCACTATAGTAATAAAGTAATAAAATAACGGCACTCTGGGGGTTTGTTTTGCTCGTCACAAGTAGTGATAAGTGGATCAGTTTTCTATATAGAGAACGAACGGTCTCCCTGAACTGTCGTCACTTCCGGTTTGGTGAAAAAATTGACAATTCTCACAAAAACGAATCCAAGAGCCTAAATAAGCTGAATTTGTGTAAATTTTTATTCAGAAAAAGTTTCTATTATATTTCTCTAAACATTTGTTTAAGGGAGTGTCTAACTTAAAATATGCTCTTTAAGTTTAACAGCACACTGGCTGGATGGGAGCTTTGTGCCACACAGCGCTACGTCAAACGGTGTCCGTAGTGTCTGCTGCGTTGCACAAACAATGCAGCTTGTAGTCAACTGGGCTCCTATCACAGCATGCGGGCAGAACTAAAACCTGCCACTGATGCTTAAGACTGAGCAGCATGAGAAATCTGCTTGATCAGATCACTGATAGGATGTGTGGAGAAAAGAACTAGTCAAGCTGGACTATCTGATTGTTTTTATTTTGTTTACCCAGCTAGCTAGTGAAGTAGATTTGTGAAGTTACTTTCATCATGGATGTTTAATTTCTGTTTGCACAGTTGCACAAACTCACTGTAAAGAGCAGATTGAGGTTTATTTTTAATATTTCCCATCAGCCAGTGCAGCTTTTGTTTCCCCCTCAATTTCAGCTCTTTAATTTATTTGACATTGTATTTTAAATTCCTAATTGAGAGATGAGACATTTTATAGAGGGTTTATTTTGTTCCAGTTTATCTTTACGCTTGACCAAAGTAGTAAAGCTACTGTTCTCAGTTTCAGGTTCTTTATTTTAAATGGGTTAGAGTGTTATACAACTAATTGCACTGAGTGAGCAGGGAAAAAGCTGTTGGTTTATTTAGGATAACTGTACTGGTGCACAGTTATAAGAAACATTTATTCTGTACATTTGTCTAATTTATATGTTTTTAAAAATAGGAAAAAATATATTGCCCTGCAAAGGATTATCCCAGTCTTTTTCACATAGTGAGAAATAGTTCATTAGGTACTACAGTGCTGTTTTTCTGTATCGGTAGCGGATTGATAGGCCAATACTAAACCTCTGATATCGGTATCGGGAGTGACAAAAGTGGATCGGTGCATCCCTAGTTCCTACACATGTAATATATATGAAAATCACACACTGTACCAGACTCAAAATTCTATATAGTTGATTTTTTAGACAACTTCTGATATCTACACAAGAATATCTAGGTTAGAATGTATTCAAATATCAGATTCTCTTGAAATCCACATCTGTTACATTTTAACTATGACACACCTTCCTTCATGCTGTTGATATTTATTTTGTTTCTAATTCAGCTGAGTTTTTAAACAGAAGCTGTATAGATGACAGTCAATGACAACATGCAGAAATAAAACCTTTACATAAAATCCAATCACACAGCTGTTCTCACTGGCCTGTGTCAAAGTTTGGATTTGTTTATTTGGGTATTAAAAAGAAACTGCAGTAAATAAAATGTAAATTGTTGTTGTACAGCAATAAAATGATTTTTTTTCCATCTAGGACTAGAAAAAAATATGTAGAACTTCTGGAGAATTTAAATTTAGTAATTATATCGTACCACATTGTTTATGTTGGCTCCTGGTTCTTTGATGGAGACGTTTTCCTCTTTTGTTGGAGAAGTAATGCTCCAGTTGGAAGGAGGCACTGGAACATCAGAAGCCTGAGAAATACCAGAACCACAGACACGTTCATTAAGAAAAAAAAAGAGAGGTGATTGCACTTTTGCAGTTTCTGCTCCTGGTTTAGAGAATAACTAACCTCTCCATATCAGACCTACTCTACTTTAAGGTGCTGCTAAAGACCCACTTCTACTCTAGCATTTAAAGCAGCACTGTGGATTATTTCAGCAAGAGAGCAGTTTTTGATTCCAACGTACAACGGCCCCTCTCTAAACATCCGTTATCCCAACCTCCTGCGTTCTATAGCCCCACCTACACACGTGCACACACGTCACGTCACACGGTCTCTCAGCTGGGCATAAACTGTGCGTTGTGGCTCTGAGCTCCAGCTCCTGCTCAAACTACGATTACATTGCAGGGTTCAATCATTCACTGCTCACAAATCATGTTCTCACACTGTACGAGGCTCTGAGACCTGACTGTCACTGAGCTTATGAAACGTAGGTCTTGAACGGTCAGTGCTGCACTGAAGCTATAGAACCTGGAAATGAGGAAACACTCTCGCTCCAGAATGAATGCTCGACCAAAATAAACGCGTATCCTTGGCAAGCCTAGCCATTCTGTATGGAGAAATGTTTAAAAATCAAAGTAAATCCCTCAGTAGTCGGGGAATGGATAACTTTTTAGTAGAAATGAGCTCTGGCTCTGGCAAATTAGGGGGTCTTCTAACAGAAACCATGACAGAAAACATGCCAATGGATAGCCCAGGTGGCTGAAGCAGAAAGCTACTCATTCTGAGCCTGGGTCTGCAGGAGATTCCTTCTCACTGTAGCCCTTCATATTGTGCTGCTCAGAATGAGGGATTGCATTGATGGGAAGATATTTTTTAAAATGCCTGTATTTAGAAAATGTAATGTTAATTAATCTGAATTGCATTTACTGCAATCAATTGGCCTTGTACAGTGCTTTGAGATGACTTTCGTTATGAACTGGTACTTTATAAATAAATTTAATATAAATCTTTTCTCAAATAGTGCATGGCAGGAGGTATAGCCAAGTCCACAAATGTATTAAATTGGTTGATAAAATCGTTGTATTGGTTGTATAGGTCGTTGATACGTTCTTTTTTTCAGACATGTATGTTTTTGTGTAAGTTTTTACCTTGACATGTTTCGACTTGCTCCTGCAGTCTTCATCAGAAGTGTCACTGGTGTTGGTGTGACGTGTCGTTTATCAGCTGTTCTTCCCGTGGCCAACCCATTGACAGATCGGGGTTGGCCACGGGAAGAACAGCTGATAAACGACACGTCACACCAACACCAGTGACACTTCTGATGAAGACTGCAGGAGCAAGTCGAAACATGTCATGGTAAAAACTTACACAAAAACATACATGTCTGAAAAAAAGAATGTATAAACAATTTTGAAAAAGACATAATGAACACAGTAAAGTGGTTGTATAGGTCATCTGGTATATAAACACTTTTCTATCAGTAAAGATATTATTGAAACAAGTTCCTTGACCTTGTGTTTATTAAAAACTTGTTACAAACCTTGTCCCTATTGGATGATAAAACACAGGGGGCACGATGTCTGTGTGTCCTCAGTGCTTGCACTCGGAGCCTCAGCGGATGGTGTTCCTGCTGCAAGCGCTCTTTACTCAGGACAGATGATCTCAATCTCTCATTGGATGACTGCAGCTGTGAAATACAAGAAAGAGCATGCATTTTCCTCTTAACCTTTTCAGTCGTTGAATCAACAAATGTATCTGAATAGCAAAATCTTCAAATCAGACACGGGACTATAAGCATATCTATGACAGAATGCCTGGAAAAAGAAAAGAAACAAGGTGTTGCAACGACCCAGTCAAACTGCACAACTCAACCCAATTTAAAAAAATGCTTGTGAAAACCAGATGAGAATAAATCAACATAAATCATGACCTAAACATAGTTAACTTTGAAAGGCAAATCACATTCTTTACCTTAGAAAACAAGCCAGACTGACGCTGCTGCAAAATCTGTGTCACTCTGTCTCTTAGAGTTGGTATTGTTGGATTATTTACATTATGCTTAATTGTTTTAACAGCAATGGAAGCTTTCTTAAATAAAATCCTATCATTTAACTGTTGAAGTTCTTTCTTCTTTCTCGCCAGCTCAGAATCTTCCTGACGTGCATCCAGTAGTTCTCCACCTGGGTACGGACATTCCTGAGAGGGAGAGCTGCTTTCTCTCCACACAGGTTTGCTGCCATGAGGCTGAATAGCCGTAAACCCGGAGTGGGTCTCTCGGTCCTTGCTCCTCATGAAGACGTTCTCCACATTCCTCTGGAGAGGATACGGGTCCGGGTGTGTCTGCAGTCCGTGGCCTGAATACTGCCAGACGTGTGGATTCATTGTCCACACTCTTGCAGGTTATGGAGTCTAAAAAGATGTGAGAAAATAAAACACGAGTTAGAAACGGACGGTACCATATGTAGTGGTCCATATGTATTGTAAAAAAGACGTCTGAGCCATCCTGCAACTCCGGAACACCAAAAACAAGGGTTACCATTTTAAACGCGAATATTTATGCAACGCATCGTGATTAATTAATATTAAATAGTACACACAATGTTAGTTTATAGTTAATTTGTGGGCAAAAAGGGCAACATAGGTGACGTGATGTTTACAGAAACGTTAGCCTAGCAGCTAACAGATTTACCTACTTCTTCTGGTCAAGCGACCCGTCAAACACCGCCGACAAACTGCTGTTTTCAGGCGATAAAATATGAAACTCAAAAATTAAAGATAATTACACTGCTGCGCCATAAAAACAAACAAAAGAAACATTTATGTTTTAAAAATGCACTATGAGAACGGTACCCATCCAGTGATTCTTAGGTTCTGAAAACAATCGTTAACAGCGCCCCTTGTGGGCTGGAGTACAAACAACACTTCCAAGTTAAAAACCAGGTTTTATTTACCTTTTGTGATTCAAATAAAACACAAGTGACGTTAAAAAGTTAAAACACACTTTAAATTTATTTTTAGTATGAAGACATGATACATAATACTGGATATTTTACAAACAATAAAGGATGAAGCAGAAATTTTCAAGTTATTTTGTTTTCTTTAATTCTTGATTTGAATTCACAAAGGCAATGATTAAAAAATTACCATGAAAGCTTATCGAGTGCAGTTACCCTGCTCTGTCTGTACAAAAACTAGTTAATTCTGGAGTATATTTATCAGGAGCTACTCTGATCACAAATGCTTTTTGTAGTTCACTTGATCAATTTTTTATTATTTATTAATCAAATAGCACTAAAATACTAGCATTAAGACAAACGTTGACATTTTATTTTAAAATTTTCATCTGTTTATAATAATTTTTATCATTAAAGTGATTGGTTCAGTCACAGTAGTTTTATAAAAAATGCTGCTCATATTAATGTCGGATAGGTTTGGTCTAGTTAGTAAGTAAAATGTATTTTTAGAGCACTTTTCTCAGGTAAAATCAGTACAAAATAGCAAGGTAAACTGTATCAGTTTAAAAATAATAGTAAAGGCAAAAGTTTAAACAAAATTAAACGTATCTACAAATTCCTTTAAAAAAAAAAAAAAAAAGGCTGTTTGAACAAGTACATTTTCAGCTGTTTTTAAATCCGTCTAGTGTTGTTGAGATAAATGACTTGGCTGCTTCTCCACAACCTGACTTGCCTTTTGTGAGACCAAGTTTTAATCAAACCCACCTTCCTTCTCTAATTACTGAATTCTACTTTTTTGAAACCCTAATTCTTAAAATGTGTTGAATACAACCTCAGATATGACATTCTACACCAAATCATGGTGTAAATTGGAAGACCTTCCAACACAACTTATTGTGTTTGACAGAAAATAATTATTTTCAGCTGGGATGAGGATCAGCACCTCCAATCTGAGATCACGCTTCTCAGCTGGAAAAGGGCATTCTGCCAAATCCAGGTTGGGGTAGAGGTCCTATCTCAAGTGGAGGAGTTTAGTATCTCAGGGTCTTGTTCAGGAGTGAGGGAAGAAGGGTGCGGGAGATCGACAAGCGGATCAGTTCAGCATCTGCATCACTGAAGACGCTGAACTGATCTGTTGTGGTGAAGAGGGCACTGGTCGATTAAAGTTCAAATCTTCCCCTATGGTCATGACTATGACCATGAGTAAAATCGGCCAAAATGAGTTACCTCCACAGGGTGGCTGGGCTCAGCCTTAGAGATAAGCACAGATATCCGTGAGGGACTCAGGAGTAGGACCACTGCTCCTCCACATGGAAGAGCCAGCTGAGGTGGTATGGGCCTCTGGTGAGGACGCCTCTTGAACACCTCCCTGGGGAGGTGTTTTGGGCATGTCCTTTCCGGCAGGAGGCCCCGGGCCGATCCAGGACAATCTGAAGGAAATCCATCCAGGCTGGCCAGTGAACGCCTTGAGGGCCCACCGGAGGAGCTGGCCGGGAGGTCATCAGTCTGTGATTCCCGTCTCTGGATGTTGCTCCTGTGACCCGGATTAGGATAAGTGGAAAAAAGCACGGCAAGGAGAAAATAATGATGTTACTCATATTAATCTGGACCAGGGGTGGGAGATAAAAAACCACCAATAGTAATAAAACAACTATGCTCCACATTTGAATAACTGTCTCTCTTTATTTTACAGTTAGATATTTAGACAAAAGTTTTCTTCACAAACAGAAAACGTCAACCTGACAAAGATACTCGTGCTATGATTCAGCAAAATGCCCTGCACATGATTTCTACAAAAACAGGCAATTTAACAAATAATATAAACAAGCTATAAAAATTAAACCTGAATAATAAAAAAAAAATAGAAAAACTTTCTGCGTCATGTCAAACATGACATGGGTTTATCTTTTATCTTCTTATTTGTAAGATTATTAATATTTTAATGAACAGAAAGTTTTTAAAACCAGAATTGAGGTCATTGTTTAATTTATAAGTGATGAGCTTTTATACGGATCCAGACCTTGATCCGGGACAGCTTTCCACCCAGCCTTGGTTTGCTTTTGCTGGTTCAGTTGCACTGATGTTCTCTGATGAGATGTACAAATGTGTATTGCAGTTCAAGAATCTTACCAGCTCTTTAATTTAGTTCAGTTTGTTTTTTTATTCTAAGGAATAAAAAACTGGTTTGCTTGAAACTAGCATCTTTTATTTTGATCCTTTAGGAAACAAACAAATTGATGAGAAAATGAACAAATAATGAATTCTACTACCAAGTCCAGTTTCCTTTCTAGAAAAAGCACATTGCCAATGACAGTGTGTTTAATCAATAATAACACGTAAGCAGCGGGTCCTGGGTGGTGCCTTTGATTCTTGTGGTTGTGATGCCTGTGTTTTGTTCAGGACTTGTAATGGACTGACATTTGGTGGAGGAAAAAGCTGAGGGCTTGGTGGGAGTAGGTGCCTTATTTGAGCGAGAACAGGTGGGAAGACATTGGGAGGTACAGGCATGTGGGGGAGCATGGGAGGAGGGAAAACAGCCCGGGGGAAACCAGGAGGCGGGACTGGAGGGAACCTTGAATACGGAAGCGGTGGGCAGCTGGTGGGAAAATACGCTGGTATCACTGGTGCAGGAGGAGGCTGTGTTACAGCATTTGTAGAAGTGGGAGATAAAACCCCCCATGCAGGAGTTCTCTCCTGAGAGGTGCTTTTACTGTCCTCGCTGCTCTGAAAGGAGCCACTGCTCATCTCCTGGCTGTATTCAGCTGAACTCTGCACCTGATTTCGATCCACTTCTGTTAGATTTATCAGAACACTGCTCAAGTCCTTTTTTATGGAACAGTCCCGAGTCATAGGACTAAAACTAGATCTGCTTGATGAAGATCTACTCTGATGTCTTGAAGTAAATGCTTGATTTGTGCTTCTTTCTCGACTTAATTTTTGCTCGTTGTCGTCGTCCTTCTTACCATACAAACGTTCCTGGATTCGATGAGACATTTGGCCGAGTTCTTCAGATCCCAAATCTACACCGATGACCTGTAAAACGTTCTGCATCTGCTTTCGCTTTTCCTCATCTTCAGGCATCAGAGCAATCTTTTCCACTGACGGAGACTTGAACAAATTTTCTCTTCCATCCGTTCTTTGTAGAACATTTTCATTAACAACAGGAAGTTTCTGTTGCTTCTCAGTGGAACCAGGAGAACATGAACAATCCTCAGAGTTCATAAAAGAACTTTTGGAAACATTTTCATCATCGACTTCTGTAGAGGTCTGACTTACAATCTTGGTGAGATCATCAACATTCACACCCTTGTTGAGCACATCGAGAAAAAGCTGGAAGCCTTTGGATAATTTCCTCTCAGGGACTGAAGCGCTCTGTGGCATGGAGTTACTACCAAAAGCCTGATGGGAAAAAAAGACCAGTAATTAGATCTATAAAATCTAATGGATCAGTTCCTGGACGATTAGTGTTTTTTTTTAATTTACCTGATAGAAAGTCATATATTTGAGGGAAAAAAAATAACTTTCTTAATTTAGCCTAATAGCCAGTATTTGTATTTACAGACGTAGGCATCTTTGGGTTCGCTGCGTCGTGTCCTTGAACCGTTCAGTGGAGGCTTACAGCTGTTCTTTGTCATAAAGTAGTCCTGAGTCTAAAATAGTAGCTGTAATTCCTTCGTGTTACTTTCTATTTTCACTTGACGTCAATCTGATTATTGAGGTCACTAGGCAGAATTAGTATCGCTACTGAGAGATTTTTAAAGACTTTAACCTCACAATGCTAGTTGTTACCATTCACTTACATTGTTTTCTGCTAAGCTAAAGCTAAAGGAGTACTGATGGATCAGGATAACGGCTGGGCTGGTTACTAATGGTTTTTGCCCACTTTTCTATTGGGAATATGGCAATAGACCCCAAAAAAAAATAAATAAATAAATAAATATTTTTGAGTGGAATATCCCCTTGACATAATTGAGTTGTTTGTCATATTGAAAGGGAGGTATCTTTTCCATATGATTTCAGCCATAAGAACCAGACAATAAAGAGCTCAGATGTAGTTTAAGAACAGAATGTGAACCATAGCATTCTATTGTTGCTCAGGTGCAGATAATAAACATAACATCTATAAAATTAAAGGTTTCAGTACAGATCTGATGTGGTGAAAAGGTCTGAAGACCTAATAAAAATAAAGTCCATCCAACACCCACCTGTGTGCTGGATTCGTTCGGAGCCCTTGTTCTGTTTTGATGACACTCCTCATGATAAACAGATGAGGGGGGGCTGTTCATCCTTCCTCTATTGGTATACATCTGTTTGACATGTTCAAACTTCATTAATCATTTTATTAAAACTTCACATAAAAACAGCAGTTAAGCTGATGTGAAAACATTGACGTGTGACTAACCTTTCTAAAGCGATCTGGTGATCCCTTCCCCTCTGGAGAAAAATCCCGTCTCCTTTTACGATCTTTTATATCACTGAAACAATCTGAAAGGTTTCTGACACTTAAATCCTCATGTTGTTTTCTCTGTGTGAACTCGTCACGCTGATTTCTGGATCTGAAATCTGAAGGCATCCCCCTGTATCTGAAGTCGTCTTCACGTGGTGGTGCAGATCTTAAATCCTTAGAAATGTGGTTATGTGAGAAACTATCTGGTGACAGCCTGTATGGTTTGTCCAAAGACGTGTGTTTGTACGTATCATCATCTTCATCCTCAGTATACCTTCGACTTCTCATTTCAGATGCATCCCAAACAGGTGAGGACACACGTCTTCTCACTGGGCTCTTTCTGCTCCAGTCTCTGTTTGATGATTCTTTAGAGATCCATCTGTTCGGAGAATCGTCGTACTCTAGACGTCTGTCCCCCATCTCGGTGCTGCTGTGTCCATCTCCTCTGTAGTTCTGATAAGAGTCCTGTGTGATTTTACTGTGGGTTTTGAGCCTTCTATCGTTTTTGTCGTCCCACTGACTTAAGTTTCTGTCACCATCCTTCCCCTTGTGGCTGTACTCAGACCAGTGGGAGTACATCTTCTCACAGCGACACCGACAGCTGAAAACAAAATAAGAGCATGATGTAAAATTAATGTTTCGCATCTGATAAAATATTTTCTCAGACATCATGTACTTTATCTATATAAATAGTGATTTTCTAGCTGTGTTTACATGAACAAAAACATTTTATTTCGTCTTTTAATCAGAGCATTACATCAGATTGAAACTCCTAAAATGTGAAGAGTAGGTTTACTCATTAATATGAGGAAAAGTAATTTAAAAGGCATATCATCCAATGTACATTTCTCTTGAAACTAAGCTTGTATCCTCTCTTCTTCTTAATATGAGTATGAAGTCAAAGGTGACATGTTGTGAATCACATCCTAATGGTTTGTAACTCTCCTGAGCACAATTTAAACGGGCCTTACAGCTCAGTGACGCTGCGGTGGTGTAAAGTCGGGTGTACTTTATCTTATCGAGGGCGCAGACGTTGGCTAGCAAGTGTGTGGACTGCTCGGCTAGCAGTTAGCCTAGCTTTAGCTTCTTGCACTTGCCCCTCTTTCGGTGTTTCCTCTCGGGTGTTATTGTAGGCCTGCTCCGGGATATTTTCGGGTCTGCTTCACCTAGGCACCTACCAAGTTAACTCAGTCAGTAGATATGTGTTGTGACAAGTAACGTTATCATAAATTTCTAAGAGAAACGCTCTAATACACACACCCACGACATAAATGTGTTTCATTAACATTCTCATTTAAACACAACACTGATCCGTTGCTAGGAGAGGCCGCCACTCCATCAGTCCCGCCCCGCCATAATTTTCACTTTTTTTAACGCCTACTTCTTTTACTCGGATTTAATTGTCGAATTATGATAATTCTAAACTCACGTTATCGATTGGAGATTTGTTTAGACAGAATGCTAAGGCATTTTGTTTAAACCTTATTTCCTCTGTCTGGCCGATAAGTTACCTTTTTCTGATGGACAATTGTCCTTTCTTAAAATGACGAGTCTTCTCTAGAGTATAAAAATCCCCAAAACAAACAGCTAACGTTGTTAAATGATGTATATTGCGCTCCAGGTAAGAACAGCTCAACGGTTAGCATCTAGAAACATGTTGAGGCTAAAGCAGAGGAACCTGTTTTCTACCTGCTGCCCCTTCTGGATGGAGGGGGAATTACAGAGTTTAAATTAAAATCCACATCAGTGATAAATGGATTAACCTGATTGAATATTTTTAGTCCTTTGAGGTTTCTCAAATATTGTTTTTAATTGATATTTAATTGATATTGAATCTATTTAATGTCCTTTTTATGTGACCCTTAAAGATTTATTTAAACCAAAGACAAGAGATGCAAGCAGAATATAAAACGTCTTCCTATATGTTAATGAATCGTTTTAGGTTTAAGGAGTAAATATATATCAATACCCATTACATTTCTGCCACTTTGACAAAAAAAAGGGAAAAAAATAATCCAAATCATATGACATATTTATCTTGTCATCCTACTACACCCACTTGATGAACTGTATGTCCTTAATGACAAATGGAAAATTAACAAAATAATTACAAATATATACAGACAGAAACTGTTTTAAACGGTGAGTTATAAATAAAAGCATATGTTCCCAATAGAAACAAATTTTCCAAACAAGCTGAAATTTTCATTTTAGCAGATAGAGAAAATACAGCCTAACTGGATATTAATTATTCAAACCCCATACATCATCTTAGCCCTAAACAATTTGATCATTGATCTGCTGTAACAGACTTAATAAAGTATTTTTAAAAAGCAAAATGCTGCAATATTAAAAAATACAAAAGGCATTTTTTGATGGTATACTCTAAAAATAAGATAACTGAAACTGACTAGTGGGGCAAACAAACTAAAGACATTTGTTTTAATTTACATTGATCACAATAAAACTAGAAACCAGAGCAAGAAATAATGACAGTACTCTGAAAATATTATGGAAACATCAAAACGGTCAAGAATATCAACAAATAGAAACTGGGGCATTTATTAACAACATGCAGGAAGTATACAAAAAGAAATGTACAGTGAAATTAGATACTTTGAAGTAACTTTTTTTTATTTAAACATTTTATACATAAATATTTTACATAAATATAAATATAAATATAAATATTTTTATACATGAAATATTGAAACTGGAAAAAAGGGGGGACGTGTCACATAGTTCCTGAAGTATTACTGAACTGAAATATGCAAAAATAATTCCATACAGCAGATGGCAGCAACACATCTCTTCATCTTCTTGTGACTGCTGGTGTTTTGCTGAAATGTGTTCATCAGTCAAAAACTTTTTCCCTACCAGTGTCGCCCAATTTTCGCCGTAACTGCTATTGTAAATGTTTTTTAATTGTATTTTGAGAAAAATACTGAAAAAAATTATTTATTTTGTCTATTACAGCAAGCCGAACACAGACCGGATGCGTAAACATCACCATTAAAGATAGTTCCCCCAGGTTCACTTGACAAATAAGATCACACATTTGCCAAATTAACACAAATTAATAATTAATAAATGAAATACATATACAAAGATTTTTTTATTTATTCTAAAATGCCAAAATTTATATATTTCAGCAAAAGAAACGCGGATGGCTAGTGGGGAATGGTTTTCGAAAAGGGACATATTTGTTCGTAACACCGATTGCCGGAAGAAGGATGCTAAGGTATTGTAGATATCATATGTTGTAGCTGACCACTGTTAATTCGTTCCAAAATAGTTTGCTTGTTTTAAAGAAAATATCATTTTCTGTGTTTGAATATCAAAAAGGCACACCGGAAACAGCTTCATGGTGAACATATATCTCTTTTAAAAGTGTAAAGCTCTTGTAAGGGGTGCTAGCCCCGCCAGTACACTGGATACAGCTTTACTTCGCAGATAAAAATAAATCATTTGTTCCAAAGCAGATAGTATTTTCCTGCTGTTGGATAACAGAAGACTTAAAGTGCGGTTTGAGTCTCTGGGGAGGATGAAGGTGAAGATCAGGCAGTGGAACGGGGTGGCCTCCTGGTTGTGGGTCGCCAACGATGAAAACTGCGGGATCTGCAGGATGGCCTTCAATGGCTGCTGTCCGGACTGTGAGTAACCGAACCGGGCTGGGTTCTGGTTCTGAGGTGGAACCAAGTCTTGGGTCTCAGTAGGAATAATTCAGCAGGATGTATGTTTTATGTGGCTTCCACTTTTAAGTGTAAATAAGAATAAATCAAAGCATTTTGAATTGTGAATCCTTATTTTCTAATATTAAACACATTCTTCTACACACAATGTACAGTTTGGGGTGTTACATTTTAAAAACACACGCACACACACACACACACACACACACAAACATTTTATATAACAAAAAAAGAGCAATAAGACCTAGAAATAGAAATATCTTGCAGCAATGCTGTGTGAATGCGGAGTGCTGATGAAATAGCTGAAACCTGCTGGAGCTAAAATCAAGCTAAAACTGAGCTGGATTTTTAAACACTTGAAAGTTTAATCAGAAAAAACCACTGTAAACATTGTGAGTGTCTTAAAAAATATAAGAAGCAAAAAGTCTTAAGAATAGGAAACTGAATAAATTAGCTAAAATAGTTAAAACCTGCTGAGGAGCTGAACTCAAGCTGAAACTGAACTGTCCGTTTTAGAAAAAAATCTTTGAAAGGTTTGAAGTTTAAGGCTAAAGTTAGCTTGAGTAGTTAACATTTGAAAAACACTTTTTTTTTTGCTGAAAATTTGAAGGATTCTATTTTCATTTTCATGGGCTGAAAACTGAATATCTTAGAAAGTATAAGAAAATATTGATATCAAAAGTCATACATGAATAGTCATGAATGGGCTGAACGTTTTGATTAATAATTTGCTGAAATAGCTGAGAAATTGTGGAATTTGATAGGTGCCATGTAGTGTACGTGGAAACTGTTAAATAGTTCTACAGATTGTTTTTAAGTTAACAAATTTTGATCACATGTATCAAGGGTAGGCAAACAAAGTTAGGCTTTAGCCTACACCCTTTGTTTTTGTCATTATTTTAAAATCTTTATTATTATTTGTCAAAAAATAAGTGTGAATTTTGTAATATAAGTTCCATTTTGCAGGTAAAGTTCCTGGAGATGACTGTCCACTGGTCTGGGGTCAGTGCTCCCACTGTTTCCACATGCACTGCATCCTGAAGTGGCTGAACTCGCAGCAGGTCCAGCAGCAGTGTCCGATGTGTCGCCAGGAGTGGAAGTTTAAGGAGTGAATCTACTCAGCTGTTTGCAGAAATCCCACTTTTTATACCAGCTGTAAATAACAGAGTTTTGTATTTGTTTACTGCAGTGCACATTTTTGTTTCTTCTGTTGAGTTTGTGATTAAATCTAAAACCATGATGACCACACTGTGGGGCTGCTGATTTTGATGGAGTGGCTGACTGTAAAGCGCATGCTGCTGAGTGCTGACTGATTCAAACTTTAATTTTTTAAATTAGTTCAGATCATTATATGTTTCCAGTAGAGGGGCTCTGATGAGACAATTAGTGGGTGTTTAATCTGTTATGGTGAAAACCCGCATTACAGAACATACTGAAAAGTCAGCAATTTTCAACTTTTATAGCAGTCAGACAAAGAACCATAACATTCATTAAATTAATGGTTTAAAAACTAACTTTTTAAAAGTTTGATCAAAATAGTTGTGAGAAGAAGAAACAGCTAAAAAGTCTTATTTATTTTTGAAAATTGTCAACATAAAATGCTGCCGGAGATGTCATTTCAAAATGAGATCCTTTCACATTGTTATTCCATTAAGTCAGTTTAGTTTGAGTGTGGAGATGAATATTCATGAGGAAATAACAAAGACACATTCATTTATTTAAGTAAGAAAAAAGTAAACAGGTACATAATACAACAAGGACTATCAAAATGCATGTATGCATGCATCTAAATGCAGCTTTTATAACTTTACAAGCTGTAAATAGTTTGACTTGAGCCTGTTAACATTTGAAACAGAACTAAGTGCAACTGCTTTTTAACAATTAGATTTCCAGCCAAACAAAGAAGAGGAGAATATAAAAAGATCAGCGGCTCTGACCGAATTCAGCAGATTAATGCTGCTGGAGAACGAAGAGCCATTACCTGCAAACATTCACTCCACTCAGAAGGCACCCAGCCGGCTCTGCCAGCCCTCCTTCCACCAAACGCCAACAGTCCGTCACCTCCTGAGCTCTAAATCAGGACTCCAGACTGATGTGGCCTTTCAGCTCACTGCTGCAGGGCTCTTAGACGGCTGCAGCAGCTTTCAGATGAGTGTGAAGAAGCTCCAGGGGCTGGAGGCTCTCAGTCATTGGCTGCCAGCCCGAAGAGCTCCAGCAGCTCCTTGTTGTCCGTGTCGATGAGATCAGCTGGTTTCTCCCCACAGTCGTTCTCCAGCTCTGGGTCAGCGCCCAGCGACAGGAGATAGCTGCAGGAGAGAAAACACCTCCGCTTAGTGAAAGAGCTTAAACCATATCACAACGTCTCATTGTGGTACTGGTTAACAATTTGTCAATTTTCTCTGAATTGCTGTATTGTGATAATATCGTGGGTAATTAATCGTATCAAATCCTGATCAGCCGTGCTTCAAGAATGCAGCAGATCATGCAGGCTCTAAGTTGGGGCTGTGTAAAGAGAATGATGTGGCCAATCTCTGCTCACCGTGCGATGTGTGGGAAACCGTCGCTGCAGGCCATGTGCAGTGGGGTCCATCCCTCCTCGTCTCTCTGGTGGATGTCTGCTCCATAGCTCACCAGCAGCTTCACACACTCCAGATTCCCTGAGAGGACAGCTTCATGGATGGCTGCCATGCCTTGTATAGAGAAATTAAGTGTTCAGTATTTAAAGTAAAAGTTTCAACTGCATGACTGAAGCTCTGGACGCTGCACTCACCAGAGAGGTAAATGGTGTCCAGTTGGACTCTTCTGGCCCGGATGAAACGTCCAATCCTCTCCAGCTCACCATGTCGCACGTAGTCCTGGAAAACGATGTCATTGGGGAAGTGGACGCTCCGGACTGGTTTCAGGGAGGCTGCACCTTTGCAGGTGACCAGAACGCTGCAGTTCTGGTGATAAGCTGAGATTCCCATGGGTCGAGACACAGGGCACTCATAGTACTTCATCTTGGATTCTGGTTGCAGAGGATCCCTTAGAGACTTGGAGAATGGAAGTCCAGTCCTTGTCAGTGTGGCTCTCCTGCTTGAATCAAACGCTCCTTTGAAAGTCTCGGTTTCTCTGGGGCTTTTATACTCTGCTGGCCTATTTTAGGACCTCACAGTTTCAGTGATGAGTAGGCTCTCGGGTCCAGAGCCCTCCCACTGACCAGTCACAAGCCTCTGAAACATCTCCAGACATGACAGCCTCCTGTATCTGCGTCAACAGCACGTTTCTAGATGCTGACCAGTTGTCAGTGGTTTCCCTTCAGCTGAGGAGGAGGAAACTTCTAGTAAACACCAAGCAGGATGAGGGTGGTTTACTGCAGAGGGATGAAGAAGTAACGCTGTTGACCCTCCATTCAAACAGGAACAACTGATGACATCATCACAAACCTATTAATCATGATGTAAAACAGCAACTGATCATCATCCCTGAAATAAGCTTAGACTAATTAGATAATTTGTCACTTTTATTTTAATATATTTTAAGAGTGGATTACACAATCAGATCTCATCCGTCAGCATTCACCTAAATGCTGTTTTGCCATCTTGAGTTTTGGATTCAAGATTTATATTATAGTTGGGAGTAAATGTACCCCACAGGATTCAAAAGAATAAATAAGACCCTTCACCAAAAGGTGGGTGAAAATGTTTTTGTCCACGATTAGCAAAATATCTCAACCACAAAACAAATTCACGAAACTTTCAGAAACTAACCATTAACTTTTTGACTCAACCCAATTTGTGAACTAACCAATCAAAATCAGCCAAAAAATGTTCTAAAAATTTTACAGATAGTGATAAAACCATTAAATAGCTGAAACCTCCCCAATCATCACTCCCAATTCTAGGGGTGTAAGAAAATATCGACACACTGAAATATCGTGATACTTAGCGTCACGGTACTGTATTGAAGTTTCAAGCAAAAAATCAATTTTAAAAAATTAACCGTTTACATGCAAACTTTTACAGTGGTGGTTTATTTTAGTGTTGCATTTGAGATTTTGACCACTAGTGGGCAGCGGCTATTACCTCCTCCACTCCAACAACGAGAGCTCATGGCATCATGGGTTTAGTGGTTTATTTATTCAGCTCACACATGAAGAACCTGTGTTTTTATTTCTTCTGTAGTGAAACACTCTGGGATCTGGTAACAGCCTCAAGTGTGCCGACAGTTTAAATTTAATCATCAAGCTAACAGTATCGTATTGTTTCTGCATATATATCGTATCGCCATCTTCATGCCAATACACACCCCTACCCAATTGTTAATTTATCATTTTTGGGATTTGACCATAACATGTGCAACTAATTCTCAATTTAAGATTATCAAAATTTAAAAGTCCATCATGGAAAGCAGCAGGTGTAAAGTTCCTTTAAAAAGTGCTGGGCCTTTTTATTTAAATTAGCTCAGAAAGTGCAATAATTTGGGCTTTTATTCTATATTGAAATTTATTTTGGTTTAGCCCTCATATTGCCTTCTTATAAAGATTTTTACTCAAACAGAAAAACAATTGGGTCAATTTCTGCATCGCTTAAAAGCCAATTTGATTTTAGTAGATCTGTATAGCAAAAAACTATTAGATTTTAATTAATGCCCAAAATTAGGACTCAAATTCAAATACTTTTCATAAATTAAATTAACAAGAAAAATGTTAGAAAACTGAATAGTTGCCTTTTAAATCAGAACGGCAAATATCTTCGAACTCTAACAGCCATCTAATAATATTTAAAGAACAGCTGTCCGAATCTGTAAAGATTGTTTATTGGATAAATGAACCTGAACAAAACAAAATTAACACATTTTAATTTTTCCTTTTATTGGCCACCGTTTGACATTTTCCACATTAAATTGAACATGAAGGAATGTTTTGTTAGTTCCCCCCACCGCTGATCCACTGACACACCCATCACCTTGCTCCACACACAACCCCCCTCTTTGCCAAAAACAAACACTCCACATTCACTCTGAACAGCAAACATTTCCCACACAGCAACTCTCTCTCTCTCACACACACACACACACATCACTGTGGCAACTAAGGGTGCTGGGTAGAGCCAAAAGGGATAGAAGTGTGACAGTTCGGGTGAGGGGCGGGGCTGTGCAACTGTTCCCTCCCCACTTCAGATTTAAACAGACAGACACCAATCCGTCTGCTCCAGTAACCACAGTGAATCTCCGATTAGGCATGAATGCAGTGCGACCCGTCAGAACTGGCTCCGAACACCACCCAGGTCCCAGAGTGGGTCTGGGGGGCCAACTCTGCCCCAACGGGGCCAAATGGACACAGCTGGGCACAGCGGTACAATATTCAAAATGGCTGATTAGAAAATAAAAAAACCCAAAACTTCAATGTGACAGTAATTAAATAAAACATGACTTAATGATATCTTTACTGTTCCTTTTAGAAGAAAAAAAAAGTCAGTAGCTGTGCTGAAATGAGGCGAAGAGAGATATTTGGGAATGAAGATATAAGTAAACGACCCCCCCCCCCCCTGCTGAAAAAGAGAGAGAGAGAGAGAACCGGTCTTGTCTAGAGATAAGTGGGGACTTTGTGCTACGCTGAATAAAACGAGTTACTTTAGTGAAAACGTTGTTTTTAAAGAAAACTAGCTTTAGGATGGCCCCCTTGTCCCCTGAGAGATCAGTCCTTAGAAACACCTCCACACAAAAATAATCACTGGTCCTCTGATATTCTCTTAAGAGGGAAAGAACACTGGCCGACCCCTCCCCACCCCCCCTTACCTACAAATAAAAGGTAATTTAATTCAGCTCACACCATGTGAACAATGGTGAGCCTTTTGTTTCTTTTATAGAGGGGAGCAAACAAACTCAACTGTAAAACTGACATTTCAAAATCTGAACATCAATGCCATGTTTTTAAACATTTGGTCTAAAGAACACAAGGCAAACAGCTGATGTGGAGCCTTGTTGAAGAAGGCATTGTGGTCTCTCAGAAGTGATGCGCTGTTCCAAACATCCCCCCCAGGAGGGATAAGACCAGTTCGGCCAGAAACTGGAGGTTGGAGATGTGGCTGGTTGAGAAACTACCCAATCAGCCGCTGGTGGACCAGCTGACCGAGAGGCAGTTTAAAGGTTAATGTTCACAGGACAGGGAAGGTCCACAAGGAGGTGAAGGTAGTGATGGTGACTGGTTGGAGGGTTGGGGGTGGGTTCTCCTCTCGCACACTCCTCCTACAGCGCTTACAACTCGTCGTGTCCGTCGTCATCGCTTCCATCGTCGACATCTGAATCCTCATCCAGGTCTTCCAACTCCTGCAGGACAAACCACGATTACAACATCAGTTCATCACAAATGGATCAAACCACACCTGAAAAATGTACGAGAGAGTTTCTGTAGAGGATCACAGCATAGGGAGACATCACAGATCCAGGTTGTGCCTTATTACTTCTGTAAACAAATGCCCTAATAGTCGTTTAAATGCTCTTTAAAAGATCTCCAGATAGTATTTTTGTACAATTTCTGCTGTGAATGGAAATTGCACAACCAGGACCTGAAAATACAAGCTGGTGATGAAATCTGCATTTACTACATAACTGATAATTAAAAATGAAACCAACTCACTCACAAGCTGCAGGAAGATGAGCTCATTTTATTTGACTGCTAATCTGACTTATTCATATTAAAGTAAAGTTTTCCCATTTCAATTTATGCAGATTCAAAGTAAAACTTAACTCAGAAACTTTAAACATGGTGCTCACAGGATAGTCATTGATCACCTCCTACAGCCCACCTCCACCTACCAATGAAAGGATCTTACTGGACAAAAAGCAGCCAAGCAAGGATCAGAACCCTGATCAGATGAGGACTTCCCAACAATTTGATTTTGGCTGCATTCAGAAATCCATCTACAACAAGAACTATAACCATCACCCTTCAAAATGGCTGAAATATACTTTAAAAAAAGTTGAGCAACTCAAATCTTTAAATTGTCCTGCTACCAGTCACCATAACAGCATCTTTTCATGCTGTTGAGTGTTTTGTCTGAGGACAACAGTGCACGTGCCGCTTTTATCAAGAGGCTCAGATCTCACAGTAAATCCCAGTAAACAGCTGCGACAGCTGCAGGAGGCATTAGAGGCCTGCAGCTGACCAAGCTGTAATTAGACGTGTGAGAAGGGGGGTGGCTGTAGTGGAATGGGAAGGCGTTAATACAGAGGAACCCCCGTACCAATGTGTATGAGATAGCTGCAGTATTAAAAGGAAGTGTTTGTTTGCATCATTATTGAAGTGAACTGAAGATTATCCATAAAAAATGTTTAATAAAAGCTGCCATTTTACAAAATCACCATCTTCTAATGGTCATTTTACTTCTGACTAATATTTACATCTAACCACCTAAAATAAATAGCTAAAGAGCCCACGAATGGTCCAACTTGTGTTGTACATTTCATTCAACTGTGACTAATTCCAAAATGTAAACTAGTGATAAAGTGATCCACCTACATCTATGGCAACTTAAATACTGTATAACACAAAGCTCCAAGCATCTCATTACACTTTTATCCTCTTTTATGAGGTTATGATTTAAACATGCACTTTGATATTTGATCCACTGGTTCAGGTGAACTCACCTCCGTCTCCACCTCGTCATCATCTCCTGCAGGGGCACCGCCCTCTTTACCGCCACTCTCCAGGAACTTGCTGAAACCCTCCAGCGTTCTCTCTCCATTATAATCAATCACCTGTTGAAAGTGAGAAACACAGATTTAGATTCTTTTAAAAAGGGACATCCATTTAAAAACAATGCACAAAATGCATGAGCAGAAACATTTTTAAACTACACTACTAATCCACCTCCTTTGCTTTTTCTTTTCAAATCTGTCTGCTCACATCGACTCAAAGCTAGATAGCGAGACTGAGTCAGGGATATGATCCTGCAGACATGTTTCAGTGAAACACATGATGCTGCATTCCTGATAGTCTGGACGGTGCTCAGTGCTTCAAGTTCATCCGTCTAATTCACCAGAGAAGCCGTTACTCGTCCATCAAAGGGTCACAGACTATTATCCGAGCTTATGAGATGCCAATTTGCTGCTCCCTCTTGTAAAAGGAGCATTATTGTTATGGTTGTGTATCAAAACCAAAAAGCTGCAGCAAATATCCTCTAAGCAGCACAGCATCCAAACCAGAACAAAAATAAAACAAGTTCACTCAAAAAGTTAATTCCTTCAAATCATAAAAACAAAGAAATGAAATTCCATCCATCTTATTATCTACTTTAACCAGTGATGGTCACGGGGAACTGGTGTCCATCTCCAGCAGTCACGGGGCGACTGGAGGGGGAAACAAAACCTCCCTAAAACAAAAATCACCAACGTAACAGCTACAAAAACAAGCTAGGACATTCACCGGCTAAAGCAACAGATTTACAAAACCCCCAGCTTTTAAAAAAGCATCATTATATCCAGAATGGCCTGGTCTGAGATTGGTCCATTATGAAGCAGGTGCAAGCAATCTGAAAGTAAGTGAAACCACTGAGCAGGACTAAGATTCAAACACCAGAATCAAAATGGTGCAGAAACCTGCAAACTCTGATTTCTGCATGTTTAATGCTGCTAAAATTCTAAGTCGCAAATATCAGTAAAGCACTGGTAGCTGAGCGGATCATCATAAGTCACGCAACAAATAAAGAAATTCAAGACGCTAAAAAAAGGCATAAATTGAAGATCATTTAAATGACAAATATGGCACCCTAAAAAAATAAAAGGTTATTTATGCCGACAGAAAGCAGTAATGAACTTGCATCATGCCACGTTGTGAGGTTCTCACCTTGTGGTCGTCTCCTGCAGGGAAGAACTTCAGAGTGGGGAAGCTGTGGACTTTGACGGCCTCGATCTCGTTGGCTGTGGAGTCCATCTTGGCCACGATGGTATCTGCACTGTCCTTGTATTTCTCTCCCAGCTGCTCCCAGATGGGAGCCAGCTGTTTGCAGTGTCCACACCAAGGTGCATCTAGAAGATCAATCGAGTTCTTTAAATTACTGGCATGAGGCAAAAGAAACTGCTTTATATCATTAAAAACCCAGAAACACTTCCTGATCAATGCATGCATTTAGTAGTAATAAACAGCATAATACTTCAGCTTTAATGGACACGACTCGCACTGAAGAACAATGTAGGGAGAACATTTTGCCCTTTTAATTTGTTAAATTATATTCTCAGTCCTTCAGTTTAACACACTAGTCAACTAGCCTTGACCTTATGGCCTTGCTTAAATATGATTATCTAAGAATCCACCGGGGAGTATGGGCCTTCCTCACTGTGCACGGCTGGCTGTCGGCTATGTTTAAGCAGCCAGACATGGAAAATTCCTCCAAAAATAGAGCCCATTTGGACCCGAGTGGAAATAAAAAATAATCCTGCTGCTATATTTAACCTGATCTTTTCAGCATCAGTGTCTGGTAGCTCTTTAATTTGCAGGAAAGGTTCAAAGTGCATCAGGAGGTTTGGGAATCAATTCTTAGAGATTTGAGTTTCAGACCAAAGACAGAGGCCAAATCTTTCACACCTTTGAGTAACTGAGCTACACACAAAAATAAAACCTAACAACTTCACAGGCTGTTGATGGCAAACATTGAAATAAAAATAAAAATTAAATCAAATAAAAAAAAAGACACGACAAAGCTCTTACAGAATTCCACAAAGACATTCTTTGAGGGATTGAAGGCGACCTCCTCAAAGTTTTTTCCCACCAAAACCTTGACGGGGGTTTTGTCCCAGTCTTCAGGGATGTCCTGGCTCATAAGGTGTGGCTGCATGATGGATAAAAAAAAGAAAAGAAGAAAAAACATTTATTGTTAAACTTGTTAAATCAGGAAAACTATAACTACGTAGAGATAAAACCCAAGCTAAATTAATTAAAGCTGCAACTGCCAATTAGTTTTAAAAAAATGTCAAGTTTGCACTCAACACTCATGCACAGAAAGCTTCACACATTGTTGCACAGGTCAGTAAATGTTAATCCCATCTCTAGCCTTCACTGCCACTATAAACAGCCACGTGTGCATCTCACCCTAAGTTTGCCCTCAACGAACATCGTGCAGAAGTCAGTGATGCTCTCTGCTGTGATGGCGCTGCTCTCTGGTTTGTACTTGGTCATCTCGTCTTCCAGGGTGATGAGGCGGATGGCGGGGCACTCCTCTTTCTTCAGGCCAAAGAACTCCAGGATGCGCTGGTTGTCATCAACATCGCTGTCAATGAAGATGAACAAGATCTGGACAAGAAGAGGACAATAGTTGACTTCTTATTCTAAAAGCTCCTCAGAAGATTGTGTTAGAAAAATCTAATAACTGCAAGAAAAAAAATCTTTGAGACCGTGAAACAAATATTGATCATTTTAAAAGTAAAAATTTACTTGAAGCACCTTTTGCAGCTACATAATACACCAGAAAGCACTGTACAACAGGTCGTATAAACAAGATAAAACAGATCAGTAAAAACAAAAGTATTTTAAAAAAAGAGGATCTACAAATTCACTGTGAAACATTGTGTGAACAAATAAGTTTTCAGATGTTTTTTAAAAACCCAGAGTCAGAAAAATTAAGGCGCTGAAAGGTCCTGTCCCCCTTAGTTTCTCTGACAGATAAATAAAAGCCCACAGCAGGGCTGTACAGTGCGACATATATGTCGCACGTGCGATTAAAAAAACAGTCTGTGCTACAAACTATTTTTAGACGTAGCACTTGTGCGATCAGGGTTTCCTCTACATGTAATTGATCGTGGCGCACCGCCACACCGTCAGAATTAACTTAATATATATATATTTTAAAAACAATGTCAGGTGGCCTCAGCGGGTCTCCAACCTAGCGCTAGAACTCAGGCGCGGCGCCAGTGCAGAGCATCTTGCCTGGCAGCGCAACGCGCTGCATCCGCTGGCTCGGGCACGTCCTTCGTCTCCGTTTTGATCATCCAATCAGAGCCATTCTGCATTTTGACCCGAGGGCTGCAGCCTGGAGACGACCACGACGTAAACCCCGGCCGCACCCGATGGTTCCATGTCGTTACGGGCGACCTCCCAACAATCCGGAGTTGCCGTCATGCCGTGGCGCAGCTGGCACAAGATCGCCAGTACTGGAAACACCCAGGCTCAACGCACTGGTGCGGGACGACACCCGACCCTTCGCAGGAGCCGTGATGACTTTGAAACAATGTAAAGCATGTTAAATATATATAGCCTATATTTGCGCACTTGTATGGATTAAAGTTCTGCGTCGAGTCGACTGGCGAGTCTAGCGACGAAGTTCCATCAGTTCTAGCTGTTCGGAAAAAAACTCTGTGACTCTGAAAGTCTCCCTGTGCTTCAGATACACATTAAACAAGAGGAACTAATAAATCTGAACGGGTCACACTGATGTCTGTTAACGAGTCCACGGTCCGAGTCAGGGGGAGACGAGGCTTCACACCGGAGTCTGACCCCGCTGAACGCAGCTCAGCCCCAGGGGCGTATCTAGAACTTTTTTCTTGGGGGGTCCAGGCAGGGGCAAAGAAGGGTGGCACAGTAAAAGGTCATTATATTTAAATTATATTTAAATGCTCTGCAGTCTTGGACTGCAATGGACAGCAGACCAAAGTTTTAATAACTTTTATTTACTGAAGTAAAATCTGTTTAGCAAGAACTATGCAGCAGATTCAGAATCAGGAGACAAGTGAACATTTTAAAACATCACAGTCTCACTGTACACCATAAAAACTGTCTGCCTGTGAATTTGCTTTCAACATCGAAATTAATGATAATAATAATAATAAATTTAATTTATATAGCACTTTATGTTTCACAATCTCAAAGTGCTACAGAGCAGAAGCTTAAAATAGATGAGTCAAAGTTCATAAAATAAGTAATATAAAGTAGAATTATAACAGTTTCTGCATTTTATTAATAAATCAAAGATTATAGCAGCTGAAAACATCTGTTTTTGTGGTTTTGTGCACACATTTCTCAGCTCACACGCACTTTGAAAAAAATCTACACTAATTTGAATGAATAAATGTTCTTCTTGAAATTACATTGACATATAAACATGTTTAAAGATATTTCTTGTTATTGTGTTTTCACAATTAGCACTTTCTCAGTGTGTTAAAACGATGGGTACTAATTTTGGCTTTAGAGATTGTAGCTGAATTTTTATGCTGTGCTACAACTTTTTGTTCTGTGCTACAAAACCTGCAACCTTTGTAGCACCAGTGCTATGAGCTAAAAAAGTTAATGTACAGCCCCCACATACAGCACAATCCTTCAATCCAAATCGATTCCCTCTCTCGTTTCATTAAAGGTAGCTAGAAAAGTGGGTGTTGTGATTGACGACCCACCAACCTTTAAAGATCATGTCACTTGTTCGTGCTGCTTCACATTATTTGAATTACTTGACCACTGCAATGCCCTTCTAACTCAGTGGTTCCCAAACTGGGGGGCGCGGTGTAACAGCAGGGGGGGCGCGGGATGATTTATTCAGTTATTAATTAAAAAAATTTTTTTTAATTAAAAAAATATTTATTTTTTGAGTGCTAGGCAGGGTTATCTGGGGTAGATGGGAGAGATTGACCTTGCCTCTGCTTTGCTGTCCCCCCTAATCTCACCTCTGGGGAGATGGTCTGAGTGTGTCCGATTCACCGCAGCGCGCTCAGAGCTGCAGAGAGCAGGTGGGCGTGACGAGGTTTCAGTGCAGCGCCGTGCGCAGAGCGGAACACCGGTTATAATATTAACATTCATTATTATGAGGTCATGAGAAAAAGAGAGAAAAATGAGGGGTGCACATAATTTTTTTTTACTGAGACACTCGGGGGAGAACCTGGCGCTGATGCGCAACTCCTCGCGGGGAGGTGAATGGGTTTGGATAGCTCTCTGTTTGCCTGCTGGCGCAGCTTGTGCGTGTCAATCAGTCTTCATAGCCTGAACGCTTATGAGAGCTCCTTCAGAGCCACCACAACAGGAAGTGTAGTTAAAATCAGCATCTGATCACGGGCTGTGTGATCGGACCGCAAAGCTCCCCATACGCAAAGACGCGTTTGGGCACCTCGTGCGCACTGACGGAGCGCACGAGTCTGGACGATTCAGTAACGAGCGCACGCGACCTTGAACGCGCAGTGCCGGATCCGAACCTCCACAGATGTGTACTGTGAACCTCTACAAATGGTCCAGAACACAGCATCGCGTTTGGTCTTCAATCAACCTAAAAGAGCACAAGGCACCCTTCATTGAGCTCCACTGGCGACTCCCCATCAATTTCAAGTCACTAACGCTAGCATACAAAGTCCTGAATGGAACAGCTCCATCTACTTGAATCCTCTTGGAAAGGCTTGCATCACTCCGGTCATAAGGACCATCGGCCAGCAGTGCCTACATTACGCCAAAGAATAAATCCAACCAAGCTACCAGAACAGGGGCATCCCTGTCCAAGAAACTCCTGAAGACCCAGCTCTTCAGAGATCTTATAAACGGCACCTCCCTTCCCTACTCTGTTCTCTTTGTGTGCACTTCCCTTTATGCTTGTACTCTTTTCCCACACTGTCACCTCTAGAACAGCCCGACTATTGTTCGTCCCGCCAAGTCTGTCGTTAGCCTCAATGGAAATCTTTACATTATCATTTGTAAATCGCTTTGGATAAAATACATAAAACAGTTTTTAGTCTAGTGTGAGGAACAGACTGCAGGTTTTGTGATGGGGAACAAAGGTTACATGAGGATAGTAGGCAAGATAGGTAATCAGGAGCCTAATTATCAAAGCTCAATTAGATTATATATATATATATATTTTAGGGATTGTTTAACAATTAGTCTCCATTTGCTGAAGGGAGCATTGAAAACATGTTGTAGGTGTAGATATGAAATGTCCCGTCTATTTAGGGCTTTAACACAAGAATCCAACTCTACATGGAGAGGACTGCATTCAGGATCATAAAACATGTGGAAGTCTGAGGCGCCTTGGCTTTGATTGTGTGTAAATATACATTTATGAAGAAAACCTAATCATTTTGCAACTAATAACTGACGTGAACCAACACAAAAGCAGCATGATCTTTTGGGGATTAAAACAGTTGAGATGTTTGCATCCACTTTTTCAGATGACAAATACAAAGTTTATTGTAAATCTGTATGTGAAATAAATTGCTTAGTGTGCAAACAGACCCTTTCCTCAAGAGATTATTAAAAAAGAAAACGCACAAAAACCTTAGACTGATGCTTTTTTTTGGACCCATTTATGTACCTGACCCTTGAATCCCTCAGCAGCTTTCTTAAATTGGTCCATTTTTTCCTGGAAGTCTGAAGCAGCTTTAGGTAGAAACATGAGGATGTGGGACTTGATTTCTCCACCAAAGATTTTAGGAGCCGTCTGCAAAAGAAAAAAAAAAATTAAGACAAAATTTGACTTGTGGAGATCTTACTTTGACTCAGCCAGCTGATCAAGAACGCCCGATTACCTGCTCGGTGAACTCGATGACCAGAGGCAGCTGGTTGGCCTTGATGAAAGCCAGGAGTTTCTTTTTAGTCAGCTCTCCGTCAAAGGTATTACGGCCTTCATCAAACTGTTGAGAAAGCAAAGCAATACTTAGACAAATATTCACATCTGGTCTGCCTGTGAAGACCAAACAGATTTACCACACAATCACTCTAAAATCCTCAGTAACCCTGCAGACCAAACTGATGTTTATTGGACATTAAGAATAGCTCAGGTGCATCGCTGCCAAGCAGATTTCTGGCACACAATAGTGAAGAGTACAGCCTTCTGAGCAATGAAACCCAATATTAAACTTTAGCTGCAGTAAACAAGTCAAAGACCCCCTGATGTTTATTGTAATGAGACCTTCCTATGGGTGGGTTTGCGTAACTGCAGCCCACATTTCAGCATGTTTACCTCAGAGTGAAGTTACCAGCTTGAATGTGGGGGTCATGCTTCAGGCAATGGCAGAAGGAAGTGAAAGCATTGGTTCCAATATGGGAGAAGATCCCCCAGCACTATAAAAGGATGACATTTACAGCTGCTTCACGCTGAAGCGGCAAGAGCCGTGTGAAATTGTTGGTTCATAACTTATGACTGTCCACCTGACAGCAACATGCGTGTTCAAGTTTCAGAGAGATTTGACAAACATGGTTGGGAAAAAAAAGAACTGCAGTAAGGGAGAAACAAAATCCACATCAAACTAAAGGTTTCATTGTACAGCTGGAGGATGAATGACTCCACTAAACGGCCTCGTGTTGCTCGATGACTTCACTTCGATATCAAATCTCTGGACTTTGACCCAGTTTGACAAATCACACACACAGAGTGAGTTATGGCTCCACTGATAAGGAAGCAGAACGAACTTCAGGGCCGGTTTGATGATGAAGAGCTCAAGAAATGACACGTATCTTTTCATTATCAGAACTCAACTAGTCATACAGAAGTTATCAGCTCAGTGATTACACAGATTTATGAGTGCTACAATCAATCAACACAATTATTAAAATACTGACTATATTCCTAAAATGAGACATTTAAAACTAAGAATAAGAAAGAAGCAGTTTTGACTGCAATAGGAGAGAAATACATCTGATCTGATGTGGACCTTTTGGGGATTTTTCTTGGAATTAGTTGCCATCATTTCCCTGCAACATGAATTTATAACCTTAAATAATGTACATTTTTATAAAGAAATTGTGGTACAAAAAATACATTCCAGTCTGGACATGTTCTGCTGTCTTGGGAGCCCAAAGTGACAGAACCCCCCCAAATATTTCTAAACTACAAGTCATTTAATTAAATTTGTGCAGTTTTTTTTTAGAGCAGCTGCTTGATTTAAAACAGTCATGTTTTCTAACAAAAACCTTTCTGAATATAACTCACTGATAGACTAGAGTCAGTCAATATCCATCAGCAATACACATCTGTTTTCTAGCTAAAGAAAAAAAAAAAACACTACAAATAAATTTTATCTACTTTTTAGCTTTGGCCCCAGACTTAATCCGAAGAAAATAGCTAAGAAGCACCAAAATAATTAAGAAACTGCTTGATTATTTAAAAATATGATATTCAGCTCTATAAATGCATCTTTTGCTCTTAGCCAATGAGAGTTGTTTGAAAAAGAGACCACAACCTAATGCAGATCGTTTACTCAGCACTCGTAGCTCCAAACCCCCCCCAAGTCATTCACTGGTCAGACTGAGCATCAGACCCAAAGGCCAACGAACGTCTAAAACATTAAATGACCTCAGATGGTGCAAAATTAGCAACTGACAGAGGATACCACAAGGTCGGCAGCATCGAGTTACAAAAGGTGTAGGTCAGAAGACAGTGGGGAGCCTTCAGCAGCACTGCTGCAACTGCTTTCACACAGATCAGTTTTAAAAAAGGAAAAAAAAAATGTACAAATGACCACAGTATACATAATACTTTATGTGCAACCACTTTACATTTTGGAGCATTGGTTAATTTGGGAACTCCATCTTATGAAACATCCTGCAACCAGTTGGTTAACAGGTTTAAACATGAACAGTTTTAACAAAACGCTGTAGAAATAAACTGCAACTCACCTTCTTAAAGAGGACAACGCTGTCCTCGGTCACTTCAAACTTGGTGTAAACAGCATCGCTGGAGGTCATGGCGAAGGGGACATCATCGATGGATTCAGCTGCCTTTTCCAATGCCTTGGCTCCAGCAGATTCAGCATCCTACAAATAAAAAGACATTAAACTACAGCTCTGCCCAAGTGATCCTCAGTTACACTGAAGTGTGGCTCTTTGTGTAAATCAACATAACAAAAGACAAAAAGTTTATTTTTACTTGAGGTTTGCAATATTGCGAAAATCTTGCTTCAGAACCAAAGAGATCAAACTCGCACCTTAAAGAATCCAATGACCGCCACCTCATTGTCAGCAATGAGAGCCTCGGCCTCAGTGACCTCGTTCAGGGTGGCGACGGCTGGCCCTGTGCGCTTCTTCATCCAGTTGACGATGTCATCAGCCTGCCTGCCAGCTACAACGAAACACAATGGGCTGCAAACTTCAGTACGATGAATGGGATCAGACAGATATGGCAAGCCTGAACTTTAATTCAATTCTTTGAATCTCAATTCAAATGTTTGTAGCTTTGAAGGCAGTAAATGTATTCAAAATGTTTTCATTCTTCAGCTTGACCACTTAAGAGACTCTGCACATTCAGTGTTTAAAGTAAAAAAGCTCCAGAAACTTTTGCAGTTTCCAACTGAACTGTTGCTTGTCTTCATACTCAAATTCAAACACTTTGCTACATCATTACTAAATGATTAAAAAGAGGACGATAAAAACGTGTTTTTCTGCCTTTGGAGTGCAGCTCATCTGGACTTAAAGATCAGGCTGGCTGATGAACAGAACAGGTGATGCAACATGGGGGCAATTTCACTGATGAAAAGCATGTTAATGAAGCGATACGGGACACAGTCATGGTCTCAGGCAGAGCGTAGGAGGTGGGTGGTGCTTCTAGATTCAACTCAGAGTAGTCATTTCCACAAAAGCACTTCCAAACCTACTCCCCACCCTTTTGCAAACGGAGCCAGGACCAGACAGCCAAGAGGAGAAGACGTGAAGAAATGCACATACGACTCAGCTCCAGCATGAGGGGAACGTGCTGAGGAGGCCCGACCCACTTTCTGCCTCATGCATGTTGATGAAAGCTGATTGGCTGGCTCTCTTCATGATGCTGAGCAGATCATGTTACCGTAGTGAAGAGAGTCAGAGGGCCCAGTTTTGTATGTTTGATCAGAATCTGTTTGCAGGCTCTGATAAACTTTATAAAGATAATTTCATGGCATAATCATCTTTTGAGAGAGCAGTTACTGAAGGTTACATCATTTCAAAGAAAAAGCTGCTGCTTAATCAGAGTGAAAAATAAGGTTTCTGGAGGACCAAATAAAGACTCCATACAGGAAAATCTGCTTATGAACACAAAAAATAATTCTCTGGTATTTCAAAGGATGGCAAAACTGCCACCTAAAAAACTTTTATACAGTGAATTAAGTTACCGGTAAGTCTGTCAGAGAATTCCTTACCAGAGTACTCTTTGGGGGACTCTTTATCTCCTCCCTTGAAGAACTTGATGGTAGGATATCCCCTCACGCCAAACTCCTGGGCGAGCTCCGTCTCCTCGGTGGCGTCCACTTTGCCCAGGCGGATTTCAGATCCCTCAGCCTTGAGCATGCCGGCGGCCTTGGCGTACTCTGGAGCCAGGGCCTTGCAGTGGCCACACCATGGTGCATCTGTGGAGCACAATCAGAGGTCTTTATTAGATATGAAAGCATATGCAGATTCCAAAAAAATAAAAGCTGAGCTGCATTCAAGGTTGAGACATCAAACCCAGCTTAAAAAAAAACAAAAAAAACATCTTATCACAATTTATAAGCAAATCTAGATAAGAAAAAAGTTATGTGGATATCCAAAAACTTTAAGAGTAATATAAGTTTTAAAGTAAATTTTGAAACCAATGTTAATGAAATTCAAAAAGGAAAAAGGCAAACAGGAAAATTAATTAGGTGTGAGTAAAACACTCAAAAAACAGGATGAAGGAAATAACTTTTATTGCCAAGCATTTGTTTTACCAAGAACCAGGATTTTCACACTTTGTACTGATTTTAGAACAAAGATGTAATATTCCATCTCAGGACCTTTTAACTGACAATCCTTAAAATTTTACAAATAAAGTCAAGACCAAAGTCATGGAAACAGAAAAGAAGTGCATCTAACATCCTCTGACAAGTTTTGGAAAAAAGTTAAATTTTTTTACTCAAGCTTTGTACTTATTGCAAAGAAGAGCCTAAATCAATTATTTAAATGTTAGTAAATCAGTTCTGTACAACTCAATCTGCTGTAAACACTTTTCTGTTCCCAGCTGGTTCTTTTGCTTCCATTTCATCTTCAAATATTGTAATGAATCTATTGTAATGAAGAGTTCGTACTCTTCATTATTCTTGTAGTCACAAAAAGTGTGTGAATTAAACATTGATGACTTGTAGTTGCACTGTAAACCTGTGAACTGGAAATAAATCATGAAATATTCAAAGTGTCCAAGTGAACTTTAGGTGCACATTACAAACAGCTGACAGCCAAATCAGGAATGACACGTCAAATAAAATTACCTGCATTGCATCATATATACTTGTCATCAAAGAACAAAACTTCCTTGTCCAACTCTACGCAGACGTGCACCCCGGGCCCTACATGAACTTTTGCTAAAGTACACGTCAACCTAGCTCCAACCTGCCAGTCCAGATCCCGCCCAGCTAGAGCAGCCAGTCCTTCCTCCCTCCCACCCGGAGATATGTGGACATTCTCCCCCACGGCCACCTCTGACTGGTCCCAACAACTGTCACACAATAAGTGGGCAGGTCAACAATCTGACAAAAAGTGGAGCGGGATGGGCCCGGATGGCCGGCCTGCCTGCTAGTGTTAACAATAAAAATAACAATTTCATGACTAAAATGGCTTTTTAAAAAGCATTATCTGAATTAAAGCTACAAGCATTACATGATGTGACCAAGAATGAAAGTTACTGTGAGAAACCACAGCAAGCAATCGAAACCGAGCCATTTCCCTCGCATCAAACTCAAAGTATTTATAACATAAAAGATTTTATGTACGCAACTTGTTAGCAACACGCGACTAACAAAGTCCCAGAATATCCCAGGAACGAAGTTACCTACAACATCCCTGTATAGTGGTCAATGTCTGCTCTTCAACGAATAAATGGACGCTTAGTTCAGTGGACTACTTGGTGCTAGCTTGTCTAATTCAGACAAAAAAAGTATAAAATCGAGTAAACCTACTTTTAAAATGTATTTTTGTCAGTTGAACTAAGTGAAGACGGCTGTAAGGCCACTCGGTGTAAAGATGCAGAAGTGAGCTCGACTTTTGCTAGCGGCTATCAGCAGCAACTTGTCTCCAGACGCTAAAGTTCTATGCTAGCACCAAACCCGGTAAAAGCAGCAACTGTTAAGTAAGCCTCTGAGATACTTACAGAACTCAACCAAAATGTTGGGGTGAGCTTGAAGAGCCTCGTCGAAGTTACTTTTCTTCAGCACCAGAACATCTTCTTCCTCTGCGATCTCAGCTCTGCTGGCTACAGCCAGCGTACATACGAGCAAAAACTTGAACATAGTTACCGTCGAGTTTTCTTCTGGACAGGGAGAAAATAGCTGCACACGCGGTCGGATGCGGATTGGGATAACAATTCGTCTCGGTGTCTGTTTTATCCTTGTTTAGGGGTTGGGATAGTAGCTGGTGTTTTGTGTCTACCGCTACTAACGTGGCAGTGCACGCAGAAAACCGGAGGGTCGGCTGCAGTGCGCATGCGCCTTTATGAGGCTGAAAGCAGTTCGTGTTGAAATGTGACTGGACCGCGGCGGGATGCACCAGGAAGTGAAAGAGAGGCTACAGGAGCACTGCAGCTCCTCTGTGAGGGAGACGTAATGTTCACGAATCACTACAAGTCTACACGGAAACGTCAAAACAAGGAATACCTTATGATATTTAACCCAAAACTAAGACATTCCGTTTATTTATAGTGGTCCTACCCAGTAATTCTCAACCCTTTAAAGGGCGCTCACTTAAATACTTTCAATTTTCAACAATTGACTGCGGAAATTTTAAAATGCATTTTTCTTTAAAAAGAAAGGTGTGGTGTGGTTTTTTTTACTCTTTACTTTTTTTTTTAACCCTTTTTACATTTTAAAGACCTTGTTTTGTTTTATTACTTAACAGAAAACATTTAAAACGTTTTTGCAAAAAAATTTCAGGTTACATTGAAAAACAAAAATTTTAAGCACACTGTCTGGTGTGTTCTTTTATCCAAAAAGACACAAAACAACATCTCAAAGTAGAATAAACTGTGAATCAACGGCACTGAAGCGAATTGAGGAAAGGTCGGGAGGTCTGCGGGAAAAATGTCTCCCTATTTGGGAGGTTGGCATACATTTCCCCACAGAAACAAGCAATAAGGAACTGACAGTCTGAAACAGCTCCAAGGACGTGGACACTCCCTCTTCCTCCACTGAGGGCCCTGGACCTCCTGCATCACCTGTAGGTTCAGTTGCTTAGTTACCACTGAACAGGAGCTCGGACATTAGGGAGAGACTTGGAGTAGAGCCGCTGCTCCTCCATATTGAGAGGAGTCCGCTGGTGGTTCGGGCATCTCATTAGGATGCCTCCTGGACACCTCGCCTCCCCAGAGAGGTGTTTCAGGCATGTCCTGCTTGCATGAGGCCCCCGGGTCGACCCAGGAAACGTTGGAGAAATTACATCTTCAATGTGACCTGGGAACGCCTCGGGGTCCTGCCGGAGGAGCTGGTGGAGGTGGCCAGGGTGAGGACAGTCTGGGATGCCCTAGTTGGGATGCTGGACCTGCAACCTGGAAACGCTCCCTTCCTATCTCCCTCTATCTACATACATCATCACATTTTGACATCCATCCTAACAGTTATTTTCCTGACCCACATATTTTAATCTTTTCCTTATTTGCTGAAACAGTGTTTTAAAAACATACATTAAGTTTCTTCCAATCCGTTAGAATTCCTTATTCTTTTAAAGTATATATTTATGTGTTTTTTTGTTGTTTTGCTTTTTTGTGTGCATGTTAGATCTATTGGCGTCTCTAAAATGGTCCCTAAGTGTGAGTGGGTGTGTGGTGTCCCCCGTCTCTCGCTCCAGGATGCTGGAGTCAAACACCAGCTCCCCGCCACCCCCAGTGGAGGCTGAAGCAGTTAAAGAAATGGATGATTGATAATATTTATAATATTTTCTTAGTTGCTAATACAGTGTTTTAAAAACTCAATTATTTACAAAATGTTCATATGTGATTTAAAAACCCCACAATGCAGAAGTGATCAAATATGGTCACTTGCCTAAAAAGGGGTTAAGGCTTTTCAAATCTTTCAAAAATGGTTGGACTTTGGCTGCTTTGTAAGTAATATTTAGTCCAGTTCTTGTTATATGTATGTATAAAATATACGTAGCATAAAAGTTTTAAAAAAGCATTGTTTCAGAAAATGACATCTACAGAAAACCTCCCAGTTCAAAGACATAAAATACCACGAAGGAGATATTCAGCGAGCTTTTACCGAAGCTGTACAATGTTTCTGAAATTACAGGAAATACTACAAGTGGCTGGCAAAAGAAGAAGTGGCAAACCAAAAAAACAATATGCTGCAGGTCCTGAAGCAGAAAAACACCCCATCATCTAGCAGCATTTACTGTGTGCCATTTTCTTTAACTAATGCAAATGTCTCTTACCGTTATCTTGGGTTATCTTTGCAGATTCAAAGTGAAAAGGGGAACATATGTTATCTTTGCAACACTACTTCCACTAACTACTATCCTATATTTTTCATAGTCAACTAAATAAATTGTCTTTGTGACCGACTGCTGGCAGCAAAAAGCCTAGAGATCTCATGTAAGTTAAATTGTCAGTCGTGGTGCTTCAAACTTAAAGAATGTCAGGAATATTGGGACATAATGGAACATTGGGATATTAAAAAATACAAAAATGTTTTTATTATGAATTTCTTTCATTTGTATTGATCAAAAATACTATAAATGCAACATTTTAATGAACAGAACAAGCTTTTGTTTTATTGTCGGAATGATCTGTAAATCTTTGTAATAATAAAAATGATGATAATAATAGTTGAGACTTTATTGTCCCTTGGGGAAATGATTTCCCTGCATTTGACCCATCCTAGAGAAGCTGCCATTTGGACGGTGCCCATGGGGTTCAGTATTTTTACCCTCCGTCTCCTACATGTCATCCAGACTAACTAGAGAATACGTTTTGGGTAGAAGTTGTTGCAATAAGCTCTTTTTAAAAACCTGACTTGAACTGCAGCACCAGAACGGTTTGTTTTCACACTTCCTCCATCCCTCTGCTTCTTTGAGCTTATTGCTGTGATATGAAAGCTAACGTGAAGTATGTTTACCCTAATCATATGGATAACGGAGGAGCTGATGTCAAACAACATCAAGTTTACCTACAATCTTTACTCAAGGTTTTCAGGATGATAGCTGCGTCTGGTGCTTTCTTTGGTTTTAGCTGGATCGGTTCACAGCTGATGCCACATTCAGTTCGTGCTTCTGCTATAATAGAGCAAGTTAAATAAAAACAAGCTGTTCAGGCTTCATGTTTCCCTTCTGTCTTTGTATAAAACATTTGATCATGAATTTGGTTTTCAGTTTGAGCCAGCTGGGTGGAGACGTTTATCACTTTACTGGAGGTTTGACTCAATCCTACCTTCTGTTATGTCAACTAAAATGATTTATACTCCTTCCTCATGATTTATTGTATCACAGTTTTACAATGTGGTTGACATCATAAAAGCAGGAGACCCCCGGGTCGACCCAGGACAAGCTAGAGGAAATACATCTTCAGGTTGGCCTGCGTCCCAGCTGAGGAGCTGGTGGACTTGGACGGGGAGAGGATGGATGGGATGCCCGACTTGGGATGCTGCCCCCGAACCCAGATAAGTGGAGGAAGGCGAGGTGAGGTTGACATCATAAAATGTTTAGAAATCACTCATTTGAGCTGACAGCTCATCTAGAAAATCTCAAGGCATCTGAAATATTTCAGTTTTGACCAGAAGAGACAGTCCATAATGTAAATATATGAATAAATCTGTTTACTCATGTTTTAATGTGAAGTCCACAGTGTTATAAACATTTTAGATTTGAGGAGTAAAATTACAATTAAAACAAAACATTTTCTACAAAAACAGAGTACATAAGTATAGGAAGTACTCAAAAAATAGAAATTTTAGCAAATACTTTAAAGTATACTTTAATTTCTAGCTTCTACTTTATGTTTTTAATTTAGTTTTTAAATCTTGTATCTTCAGAGGCAAAAATAATCTTTTAAACACATTTTTGCCTGTTTTAACTCACAGATTTAGATTTTGTTTAAACTTATTCTGACGTAGAATTGTATTTTTTAATCATTCTGACACAAAAGCTACTTGATTCATTTTGATTTATATTAAAACTTGTCAATTCTTTGATCATTTCATTCTCATTTTTTGTGCGATGCACTTTAAACTGCATTTAAAAAAAAGGTTCTTCATACATTTTTACTCGCAGATTTGTGGATTTAAAATAACATTCAGCCTGTGTCATTAATTTTCCAGCTGAAGACGGACAACAGCAGGTTACACCAAACCAAACCAACAAAAAAGATCAAACTGCTCTTACAGATAACAGGAAGTTCAATAATAAGCAGGATGGAGGACAGAAGAAAGGATGAGGACGCTCTAATTCAGGTACATCTGACCTATTTCTGCTGTCCGTTTGGATCAAATCTCATTGATTAAAGCTTTATGGGGTTGTAATAAAGGTGATTTCTGAGTCAGAGAGACAGGCAGGTGAATGTTCACCTTTAAATGCATTTATTTAAAATAAATAAGTGCAGTTGCTATGACGACGCTACCAGCTCAGGCCCCTAGTGTCCTTGAGGTGATCCGAGGAGGACTTTCAGTTGAGATGTGATTTTTAATGAACTACATGGACGCTGACGTCGTGGTCAAAACGACAAAGAGAATAGAAACACAAAATGTCCCGTAAATTTGTTGTTTCCTGTAAGACGAGGTGTTTTTTTGAATCAGTTGCAACATTTTTAAAATAAAAAATGTAGTCAAATACATAAACAGCCACAACTAGCCAGACCAGTAAAGCACTGATGATGAGTGCATTGTGGGTGCACTGTTAGAGTTCACGTTGAACAGAAACACCGTCATGTTGCACATTACTGATGCATTTCTGCAGCCTGCTGCGTCTTCTTGCTCAATGCTCTTTCATGAATAGGAGTGACACAACAGTACTGTCTTCCTGCACCTCTAACAGTCACACATGTTAACCACACACACAGTAGGCCGGTTTTACATTCAGATTGATAATAACATGATCTCCCATCTCGTCTTTGCAGAAGAAATAATAGCCTGATCTAAATAATCAATATTAGATTCCATCCCAACCAGACTATTTAAGGAGGTTTTCTTTTTAATGAACACATCCATTCTGATTCTGACTGTTAAGGTTGCCATATTTAAACCTTTACTTAAGGAAGTTGATCTTGATCCAGGAGCACTGCAATTATAAATCCAAACTCTCTTTTATTTACTGAAAAAGTATTTGCAAAGCAGATGTGTGAGTAATTACACAGAACTGATCTTCTGGAGGAGTTTCAGTCAGGATTTAGAGCTCAGAGCACAGAAACAGCCTGATATTCCCATGGCCTCAGACATACTGGTCCAGACTGGTGTTTTTACTGGTCCTGTTAGATCTCAGTGCATTCTTTGATATAGTTGATCACAATATTGTATTACAGAAGCTTGAACCTGACACTGGGATTAAGGAAACAACACTAAGCTGGTTTAAGTCCTATTTATCTAAAATGTTTTGTTTATGTTAAACCTCTTTATGCACCAGAGTTAGTCATGGAGTTCCTCAGGGTTTTCTATTTCTATAATATTTTCTATTTTAAATTTTTTGACAAGACAGATGTAGTTTTTGGACTCGAGTCCCTTATAGGAATAAAAACTGTGTAATCATTCAATCTGGATGGCATTAATTGGCCTCTACTAATGTAACTGGTATTATGACCAAATATGTCCTCATATAAAACATGTTAGGACTGCCTTGTAATAGTGCTATAATTAGAAACACCAAAGTGTTATAGAGAAAATAAATAGTCCATCCATTCATTCCCTTGGAGGTCACCAGCTGACCCAGAACACTGCCACCAGAGTTCTGATGAGAGTTAGATGGAAATTTCTCCAATTTCCCTAGAACTGAATTTAAAGTTTTGCTTTAACTTATAAAACTCTCAAAGATGGCTCCATCTTCTATCAAAGATCTTCAAGATTGTCATGACTGGGGTAGTGCAGGACCCAAACACAGGAGGACGGAGTCAGGAACAGGTGAGGTTGAACCAAAGAAGCTTTATTGTAGGATGAACTCAGGAGAGACAGGACACACGAGGCTGGGGATGCAACACAAGGCACCGACAGGGAGTGACTGAGCTAAACAGCATATATACTGTAGAGAGGGACCTATTCAAGGAGACGAGACACACCTGAAGGGGATTAGTGCAGGACACAGGAGGAGGAACACAGGCACGAACTGGACACCAGGGGGCAGAACATGACAAAGATGTCCCCAACAGAGCACTTGGCTCTCAGTCTGCAGGTTTTAATGTGGTTCCTAAAAAAGTAAAATGGGAGGCAGAGCTTTCAGTTCTCAGGTTGCTCACTTGTGGAACCAGCTTCCAGTTTCCACCCACGAGGCAGAAACCCTGTCTACTTCCAAGACTCGGCTTCTGACTTTCCTCTTTGATAAATCCTATAGTTAGAGTTAGCTTGTGTCATGGGCGTACGACGAAGGTGACGTGTCCCCACCAATAATTTGATCCAAGGGTGCAGAAATAATGCTGCATCCCCACCAATAATACGTGCAGCCCAGTGGTGTGCGCTGAGTCCGTGGACAGACCTGTGTCCAGGGTAAGGGGGCGTAGATGTCTGGATTGACTGTCCCAAGCTCTTCCAGTCCGTATAGAGCCACTTATGCCAACGGCACGTCACGTGCTCTGGATATGGGTGGACCGGGCTGGACAGGTCATCAGGCATTTTCCCGGTGATGGTAACTTTAGGCCCGTTTGGACCAGCATTATAGGACAAATCGCCTTAATCTGCACTTCCTGCTTCGGCGCACCCTCCCCCTGTGTCCAGTCCTGGTCCCCACCAATGTCAAGAGCAGATCTACGCCATTGTGTTATCCTGCTGCTAGAGGCTCAGACTGCTGGGGGACAAACGGACCACATCTCCTCTCTCTGCTGGCTTTACTCTCTCTAATCTCCATGTTTGTAGTTCCTGTTCTTGCAGCCACTAACTCTGTTTTAGAAATGACGACCGGCCCAGCCCTTCTTTGTCTCTTTCTGGTCCTCTCAGACCGAGGGAGACAGGAAAACCCAGTTTTTTGGCTTCATAAATTTAAAAGGAAGAAAATTGTTGAGCAGATCATTTCCCTTAGATTTGAGACATTGGAGCGGACATGTCAGGACCCAGATAGTGAGAGAATATAAACATTTTCAGACTTTATCAGCACACACAAGGACATCAGTCTGTCAGGATGCTGGAAAGTACAGCTTGACCTGGAATCAGATTAGGACATACTCAATAACAGAAATCTGTTTTACTCAGTGGAGAGGTCACGGCATATTTTATCACCATATTTATAATAACAACAAAAACCCTCGAATGATAAAAAAGTTACACGGATGTATTAATTATACAAACATCTTTAAAAATTATTTATTTAATATGTCAATTAGTAAACTGGCTATTGGGGCATGGAAATAATTTAAATGTCACAAAAATAAAAATAATGATGGCAAAGCATTAGTAATGTAGAATCTTTGCTAAATAGTCTAAACTAATATTTTTTTTTCCAAAAACGTTTTTATTGAAATTTTCATTTTTACAGAACAAAACCAACTGGTCATCAGAACACTCATACAGTCACTCACACATGCACACACCAAACCTGCACCAATCCTTATCAAGATTATAAATGTACCCCGTTTCTAGTCTTTATAAGGCACATATCGGTAAACTAACATTTTAATTATATTTTGATTCTTACATTTTTCTGCACCATACGTGTTAAAAAAAACCTAGAATAAAAATACAAACTAAAGAAAAACAACAAGAAAACTGAAGCTTCAAACACCTAAATGTGCCCCAAAATAAACACTGATGTTTTTATTATAAGGTAGGATAAAATGATTATTGAAATCTAGTTTGTTTGTATTATTATCAATAATACAGGCAATAATAATAATGAATGAAAATGTGTGGTAATAAAACAAGCAAGCATCTTTTAAAATATTCACATATGGGTAGTATAAAAACAAAAAGTCACTATAATAATAATAATATATTTTCAAAAAGTTTTTTTAGTTCATTGTAATCATAACAAATAAAACAAAATTTAGCTTGACAGTTTTGTAGTTTAGAATTTCTGAACGTGTTACATATTTAAAGTGTTACATAATGACAGATTTTAGATTTGAGTGCCGCATTTGATCTGATAAATGATGACGTTTAAATGGACCGTCAACCATGTCCTTGTTTTGGATCAAAGACTATCTGACAGGAGTCAACAAGGTTTTGTATGACGGTTCTTTTTCTACCAGACGTCAGGTTAACTGTCTCACCTCAGGGATGCTCTCTGGGCCCTCTTCTGTTCTCAGTAATGACCTATAAAACAGTCTATTGTTATGTATGCTGATGACTCCACTATGTGTTACTCAGGTTCCAGTGTCAGTGAAATATCCAGAGTTCTTGAAATGGAAATGGATTGACTCACTAAATGGGTTAACAATAACTACATGATATTAAATGTTAAGAAAACTAAGTGTATGCTTATTGGGAGTAAACAGGTCACACAGTAAACCTCAGCTTCTGCTCAGAACAAACAGCTCTGCACTGGAGCAAGTTACTCAGATCAAGTTATTATTACAGTGGATCATTACCTCGGTTTTATCATATAGATAATAAATGGGTAAAGGTGTTGCTGTAGTCAGATGATATTCCTCGTTTGTACTCCTGTTTTTAAAGTGGTAGTACAATCGTTGATCTAGTCTCATGTTGAATATTGTTCAGTCATCTGGTCTGCAGCCAACAAGTCTGACTTATTAAGGATACAGCCTGTCCAGAACAAGGCAGCTCGTCTGGTTTTAAGATGTTCTTATGCAACTAGTGTTGCTGAAATGCACCGTATATTATTGTGGCCTCTATTAATAGTCAAGTTGCAAAACAATCTACTTATGTTTATTCAAAAAATTATTTTAGCAGGTCGACCAGAACCATGATTTGACCAGATACACACCCACAGCACTATACAGTATACTGTATATGCATGTGACTCTAAATTAATGGTAAAACGAGCCAACACAAATTTCTTGCATAAATCTGCTGTTTATCGAGCGTCTCATGAATAGAATATATTACCCAAAAATATCAGAGGATTGAAGGGCATGCAATCTTTTAAAAAAGCATTAAAATGTTATTATAGCATTGGTTCTACCTAAATGTTTTATGTTTTTATTGAAGGTTAAAACCCATAAGCTTAATTCACTGTGTTCTGTATGAAATTGAAATGTGTGATTTCTTTTGATTGTAGAAAGCATCATTTAGTGTATATTTTGTGAATTGGACCCCGCAGGATGATTAGTAACCACTACGATGGAAACTAATGGGGATCCTAATAAATAAACAAATAAACATTTATTTTATAGTGAGGAAAAAATAAATAAATGACTGTAGTAATTTATTCTTCCACATGATGGACCCAGGAATCAACAGAACTCAATCAGGGAGAGAAACAAGTCGTTTTTGGTGCAATGGTGCCCTCTAGTGGCGAACATACAGATTTGCTGCACAGAAGCAAAAATGATTTAAAAATAAAAGAAAAATTCCAGCTTACATTAATATCTTAAAATTTAAGAAATATAAGATGGAATGAAGTGATAAAGTATCCAAGCTGTCATGAAGCTGCATCCATGAACCATAACGCTGCAGTCTGATTGGATGTTGTGTGTTTTTGGCATTTTGATGAACATAAACCCACTTTGACCAATCAGCAGACACAATGATATGTGCTGGTAAATAACCATCTGACACTGTATGACACACATTTATATTTATATTAGTTTTATAAGACTTTTTCTCTCTGTGCTGAGGTTGACACCTGGCCTAACTTTAGGGACACACTTGCATTCTGATTAAAAACAGCTACTTGCTCTCAGGTGTGTGTGTCTGTGTGTGTGTGTGTGGTTGTGTGTTTGTGTTGTTGCTACAATGAACTGCTGACCACTTCAGGTGTATCCTGCCTCCCACCTGTCTACTCTAAAGTATTAATATTCTAAAGGGAGCTAAATGTTTTTACTGTCTGTTGTAATACATCACACCAGCAAATGTAGTGTGTATAATTCAGAAGCTTTTATTAAAGATGAAAAATATTTACATCATTTCTTCAGTTTAATTTATTTTACTTTAAAGCAAAAGATTAGAAGTATGAAAAATGCTGTGAATTCATCTTTAATCCACCGGCACCGGCAGGTCGTTGACCCCTGTGTGGTGCTGACTGTTCTCAGGCCGCTCCCCGTTCAGCTCAGCGTACTTTACCGAACCCTGCAGACACAAAGTCAAGTCATCAAATACAACCGTCTGATTCATTTCTGATTTAAACACTGCAGCACAAAGGATGAAATTTAGGAAAATATCAAGATAGAAAAAGGTTTTCTGAACATGTGAATAATTGAAATAACCTCTCTACTCTGGGAGTGTATAAACAGGTAATTAGTGAAAGTGGAGTACACCAGCTTCCTGGTCAAACCAAGCTGTAGGACACTTCATCAGGAAGATTCCAATCCAATACTGTATTTTTATCAGTTTGTCCTTCAGCAGGTTGGTGTTGAAACAAGTGAGGAGAGTTCATATGAAAGTGTTAAATACAAAACATCAGTCTAATGCAGTAAAGCTCTAAATAGACTGAACATTAACATTGATTGCAGCTCATAATTAAACCCCACGTCCACATCGACTACTGCACACACCAAACATGACTAATACAAAAACACATGATTAAAACGAGTGGTATTCACTTCCTTATGCCCATACTGGTGTACCTAATAAGTTAAATATGTGTTAAGATAAATAAAACATTGGTTACCATAAACCTACTGCATTTAAAGTGCTGATTAAAGGACTATTTTGCACATTTTATGAAGTTTAGTGCACAAGTGAGTCAGGGTCAGAGGACTGGTGAGCTCTGAGCCACACCATGAGGAAAACTGCTTTCAGATCACAATGTCACATCCTAAAATTCCTCCTCTTAGCTGCCTTGAGCACCATGTGAACAATGAGCGGGGTCACCAGTGGCTGTGATTATGGCTCACTGGGAGACAGTCTGCTGGCCGAGATGAGCTGGGAAGTAATTCGACTCGACCGCAGCGCTGATCTGAGCAGCTGATAGGGAAGGAAGCCCCGGCCCAAAGGTCTTTGTTCATGTCTGGAAACTCTGACGGCAGTTCCCCTCTCGTTCTGGGTTCTAGGCCTGCAGTTAAAGGAAGACTGACACGAGTAGAGAGGAACTCAAGGTACGAGGAGCGAAATTCAGACAAGATCAACAACTGATCCATGAGTTTCAGCCTGCAGCTCGCTGGGAATCACCTGGTTGGTGCTAAAACCCCCTGGTTGGTTCTGTCTGTCAAACTGATTAATCGTTAGTTTTTAATAGATTAGATTAAATAAATGAGAATAATTTGTCTTCGTGACAGGGGGCTGTTAACAAAAAGACTAAAGATCTGATTTAAGTAGTCTGTCGTGTGGACACAACACTGAGTTTAGGAGCATTTTTAAGTCTGTATGACTCATAAGACAAAGTTAAATGGTTTAAAAAACAAACAAATAAGAATTATCTTGAAACTGATCAGGTATAGGACTGGTACTTAGTGATAAAGCAGCCAAAGTCCAAAGACAGCTTAAAATACTTCCAGGAACACCTGCAGTTCTACAGATCAGGAAAACGTTAAACATTACATAAAAATCTGGATCCTTAGAAGAATGGGTGTAGATTTGGCATGGACGGAGGTGACGTGTCCCCACCAATACCCAGCTATCACTGAATTGTCCCCACCAATAATTGGATACAAGGATGTAGAAGTAGCGCTGTATCCCCATTCCCCACAAATAATATGTGCAGCCCAGCGGACCGACGTGCTTAACATCCTGCTGAATACACTTCACTTCATTAGCTAGCTGTATTCGAACAATACTGCCTTGATTTATAATGAGCTTCTTTAGAAATCACAGTATTTTAACATATCCTATGTATGATTCAATAATGGTTGAATAATGGTTATTGTTTATTTTTCCAGGTTTTTAAAGCACCGTATTGCCACAAGAGGGCGACAGATACCAAGGTTTTTTCAACTAAAAGTACTGTAAATAATACTTGCTGTAGTTTCACAAAACTGCTACAAGAGGGCAACAGATACCTAGGTTTTTTCAATTAAAAGCAATGTAAAAAAATTATTGTTATAGTTTCACCTTATTGCCACAAGAGGGCGACAGATACCAAGGTTTTTTCCAACTAAAAGCTCTGTAAATAATGCTTGTTGTATTGTCACAAAACTGTCACAAGAGGGCGAGTGTTTGTCAGTGGAAACAGAAACCAAAGACCAAGAAGTCACAAGATGGTTCACTGCTTTGTACTACCATTCCTGCTGAATACATCTCTCTTCATAATAGCTAGCTGTTTTCAAACATTTCTGCCTTGATTTATAATGAGTTTCTTTAAAAATTACAGTATTTTAACATATCCAAAGTATGGTTGAATAATGGTTTCACGTTAGAGATGGTGTTCTTTAATTTACTGTTTAGTTTTCCAGGTGTTTAAAGCACTGTGATTCATGTTTGTTGTAGTTTCACCTTATTGCCACAAGAGGGTGACATATACCAAGGTTTTTTCAACTAAAAGCACTGTAAATAATACTTGTTGTAGTTTCACCTTATTGCCACAAGAGGGCGACAGATAACAAGGTTTTTTCAACTAAAAGCATTATAAATAATACTTGTTGTGGTTTCACCTTATCGCCACAAGAGGGTGACAGATACCAAGGTTTTTTCAACTAAAAGCACTGTAAATAATGCTTGTTGTAGTTTCAACTTATTGCCACAAGAAGGCGACAGATGCCAAGGTTTTTTCAACTAAAAGCACTGTAAATAATGCTTGTTGTAGTTTCAACTTATTGCCACAAGAAGGCGACAGATGCCAAGGTTTTTTCAACTAAAAGCACTGTAAATAATGCTTGTTGTAGTTTCACCTTATCGCCACAAGAGGGTGACAGATACCAAGGTTTTTTCAACTAAAAGCACTGTAAATAATGCTTGTTGTAGTTTCACCTTATTGCCACAAGAGGGTGACAGATACCAAGGTTTTTTCAACTAAAAGCACTGTAAATAATGCTTGTTGTAGTTTCACCTTATTGCCACAAGAGGGTGACAGATACCAAGGTTTTTTCAACTAAAAGCACTGTAAATAATGCTTGTTGTAGTTTCACCTTATTGCCACAAGAGGGTGACAGATGCCAAGGTTTTTTCAACTAAAAGCACTGTAAATAATGCTTGTTGCAGTTTCACCTTATCGCCACAAGAGGGTGACAGATGCCAAGGTTTTTTCAACTAAAGCACTGTAAATAATGCTTGTTGTAGTTTCACCTTATCGCCACAAGAGGGTGACAGATACCAAGGTTTTTTCAACTAAAAGCACTGTAAATAATGCTTGTTGTGGTTTCACCTTATCGCCACAAGAGGGTGACAGATGCCAAGGTTTTTTCAACTAAAAGCACTGTAAATAATGCTTGTTGTAATGTCAAAAAACTGCCACAAGAGGGAGAGTGTGTGTCAGCAGAAACAGAAACCAAAGACCAAGAAGTCACAAGATGGTTCACTGCTCTGTGCTACCTGTGCCGCTGTGCGTGGACCCGTGTCCAGGGGAAGGAGGCGTACATGTCTGGATCGACTGGCGTGAGCCCCCACCCCCCCACACAGAGCCGCTTAAACCTACGGTACCTGCTCTGAGTCTGGGTGGACCATCAGGCATCTTTCTGGCTATTAACTTTGGGACCAGCGTTACAGTACATATCGCTTTATTCTGCAGCGCACGCAACCCCCATACACACACTCTCCCACCCCCCACCTCGTCCTGGTCCCCACCAATGACAAGAGCAACTCTACGCCCTTGCTTAGAAGGAAAATATAAAGAAATGAGGACTGAATGATGACTTATGTACCACAATATGAAACCTTTCACCAAAACTGGAACCAGTAGTTCATTTAAAAGTAATTTTATTTAATATATTTTTATTCTCTTGAAAGTCAAGTGTTCATTCATGGTTCAGGCAGCAGAAAAGTTTGATTATAATGATAAAAGTGGGGAACAGATTATTACTCACGTAGTCGTAATGGTCAGCTGCACCTGCAGGAAGAAGCATCACCAGTTAGACACGTATGACTCGGGTTGTTCTCACTCACAGACTGATCTCAGGTCAGCCCACTGGTCAGTTTGTAGTTGGGATGAAGCTGTTGACTCATTCCTCTACTGAACAGAGGTCTTTGTTTAAGTCCAGCCTCAGTCATCTGAATCAGTCTCTACAACCATCCCTCTGACTCCTGTAGACACGTCACAGTTCATCTGAACAGGAAACATTTGGCCTCTGATGGATGCTTGATAGAAAAATCCACTGTCTGGCTCCTTCTGTAATAACAGGAAGCTCCAGACAGCAGTAACAGGATAATTCCACCGTTAAACGTTGGCCTTACAAGCTTTAAATCTACAACATAATGAGCAAAGAATCTGAAATAGTTCCCGGCCTGGAGATGAATTTCCTCCAGAATGTCCTGGATTGACCTGGGGACCAGCTGATCCACCTCAGCGTGCTCCTCTTGATGCAGAGGAGCAGCGGTTCTACTTAGAGTCCCTCCTGGACGTCCGAGCTCCTCACCCTTACACAGATATGAACTTCATAATATCCCTTTAGGATGTTTAACTCACCATGTGAAGAGTTTTGGAGCTCGCTGTAAACGGTGTCTGTCCCTATTTTCAGTGGAGCTGTGGAAGGCAACAAACAGAACCATCAAACGAGAGATTTCAGTAGATACTGTCTGTTTGAAACATCGTTAACAGAATCCCTAAAATAGGTTGATTGTGTCCTAGTAACGGTCGTCTCCAGTCCGACGGGACCCCGAGCAGAAGACCATGAAGACAGAGCATCAAAACCAGCCTAATTAGCTCCACCTTTCCTGTTTATAAGGACTGCATCAGAGCTGGAAGTCCCAGCAGTTATCCATGCAGTTACAGCAACCTGGAGATGAATGAATTAAGGGTAATTAGGCCCCTCCCAGGAAGTGCTGGCCTGTCTTATCATCAGTACAGGAATGTGGAGGCAGAGACAGCCGGTTTGGAGGAGATAACAGAGAGCAGAGGAGGGATTTTCTGGACCTCGTTCAGCTTTGAGCGTTACCTCTGACAGGATCTGCTGACCGTGGATGCACCACCTCCGTGTACTCCACCTCAGGCTCGTTAGACACCGTGCTGAACTCCTCATCAGTGTCTGCATCAGAAAACTTCACTTGAACCCACTGAACTTCACATTATGTTGAATCTGAACGTTCTTATGTTTCATCAGACAAACGGAGCCTGATGACATAATGAGAGGTTCATAAACACCATTATAAATAATCTGATTAATTCACGATTTAAAACTGGGATGATAACGTTTCCTCACAGGGCCATGTTGGTTTGGAGAGCTGCGTTTCCTTAATAAAATGATGATGGTGCTACACTGGTGACTCACCTGCTTCAGGTTTTCTGTCGCTCCAGACACTCTCCACTGTTCTGCCAACCATCGCTGTGAAACACAAAACATGGTTTTAAGTTTTCTAAAACACAAGCGTCTGATTCTTAATTCCACTGACTCTTTAATCAGACACAAGAAGAAAGGAAATAAAGTTCAACTCAGCACAACATCAACAAATGTAGGATTCCTGTAGATACCTGGAACACAACCAAAGCAGATCGTTACGGTCATACGTCCTTATCTTCATGTCCTCTTTGTTTTACAGGATTCTGGGTCCATTCTTTCTAAATATCAGATTTCTGCAGCTCAACAGTCTTTGGTCTTCATGCTCTAAACACTTAGATCTGGACTGAGGTCTGACATCCTGCTGGAATAACCACAGAGCTCCTGCATGGGGGGAAAACCATCACCATGGTGGGAGCGTCTAAAGTCATCTGTATCACCTTTACACATGACCTCTGACACGCCCTCATCACATCACAGATGCTGGCTTTTCCACCTTTTACTGAGAATGTTGGTTCTCATCTTTGCAGAACCAGAGGTTTTGACCCAAAAGCAACTGGAAAGTGAATACAAAATAAAACTGTCCTCCGTCTTTCTGAGAAGAGTTTATGTCCAGAGAACTCAGCTGTGTTAATCAATCAAGCTTCATTCATAGAGCACCTTTTATTCAGCAGTGTGTAACACGAAGACAAACATGAAAGAAATGCAACAAACAGACAAGAACCACAAACCAGATCCTTTACAACAAACTTTAGGATCTTTAATATTTGCTGAAAGCACAGTTTGTGTGGGCACAGCCACCATGTTGAATCTTGAATTAAAATTTTTCTTCCATCAACTTGTTTTTTTAAACCTATTATTGGAACCGTGTGATGGATCAGAACAAGAGCTACAACTATAACCCGCTTAAATATTTAATTCATGTCTAAATGTAAATAATTTACTAAATTATTAATACATAAAGATTAGGTTTTAATGTTTAAAAGTAGTGAAGTATTCCCAGACATGCTGGGTTAGATAACTCTCCTCTACGCCGCCTGCAGCTGGTCCAAAACGCTGCAGGTTGCCTGGAAGTCTTAGGATGATTTTAAGATTTAAATTTTGGTTTTTAAATGTTTAAACGGTCAGACACCTCCTTATCTAATAGAGCTTTTACATTTTCCCAGAAGGACTTTGAGGTCTGAGCTCCAGTTCCTTCTAGATGTTTCTAGGACTCGCCCTGTGACCCGAGGAGGAGACGAGAGCTTTTTCTGTTGTTGCTCCCAAACTCTGGAACAACCTTCCTCTTATAACACTCTGAATGGACTCCTCTTTTTAAAGTGATAATATGCAGTTTTGCTTGTTTTGGGCTTCCTCTGGTGTCTGTTTTAAATTACTGCATTAAACAAGTTACCAGATCGTTTCAGCTTCTAAACACCTAAATCTACCTGTTGAAATGTCTCCTCAGCCTTCATAGCTTTCTACAGGAGCGGTTATTTACTCTTTCAAAGAAATCAGCTGTGTTCAAGCAGGGAGAGATGGAAAAATCAGGAATCATGAGCTAAAAACACTCCAGCGCTAGCATAACAGCTAGCCACTTTGGGTTAGCCTAACCCTCGTTGTGAGACACGTGACTTCCTGGGTACCGGGACGGCGACGGAGATCTTGCAATCGTGGTTTTCCGGCTGTAATCACCAGATGGGGCTAAGTGACTTTTCATTAACTCTGTAAAGGGTCATATTAACACAGACTGGCTCAAGGAAAAAATTTAAAAATATGAAAAAGTTGCATATTATCACTTTAACGGCTGATTGATATTTATTCATTTTCTTTAACTGAAGGTGAGTTTTGTTTTATTCAGCAGTTGTGTTCATTCTGAAAAGATATCTTAAGCAAAGTACTACTGCAACTACTACTACTGCTACTACTATTACTACTATTACTACTACTGTTTAACTTTTTGAATCAGTCCAATTCAAGATGTCTACAACAACATAGTAAACTCTATAGATACTGAGCTAAAACTTGGTGTGGTAGATGATGAGAATCATTCAAACCATTAATGTTTAAAACTTTGCTATTAAAGGCACACTATGCAGTTTTGCTTGTTTTTAGCACCCCCTAGTGTCCGTTTTAAATCACTGTCATAAAATCGTTAGCATTGTTTCTGCTCAGAAACCCCTAAATCTAAGTGTTGAAATGTCTCCTCAGCCTTCATAGTTTTCTACATCAGCGGTTATTTACTTCTTCAAAGAAATCAGCTGTTCAAGCAGGGAGAGATGGAAAAAATCAAGAATCATGAGCTAAAAACACTCCAGAGCTAGCATAACAGCTAGCCACATTGGGTTAGCCTAACCCTCTGAGATACGTGACTTTGTGAGACTTCAGGGCACCGGACCAGAGACTCGGAAGTTACAAACGTGGTATTCTGGATCCAAGCAGCAGATGGGGCTGAGGGACTTTTATTTACCTGTAAAGGGTCAGATTAGCTCAGACTAGGTCAAGGAGAAAATTTAAATTGGAAAAAGTTGCAAAGGATGCCTTTAACAAGTACAGACGAAAATATCTCCTGAACTAATGGACAGATTTTCCTGAAACTCAACTACAACTGATTGATTTTTTTAAGTCGCCAAAATTCAAGATGGCCACCACAATTAACCTCAGCAAACACAAAAACGTACAATAACTCAGTCTATTTACAGATATTGACATAAACCTTTAGAGTCACGTACTTTGTGATACCTCACAACATTTCAAGACTGAACCAAAACGGTTAGAACTCAAACACCTCTGTTTGTTATTAGAGGCGGTGGGTGATAAACCCTCATTATAACATTCACTAAAACTAAAGGTTTGTGTTATTTTAGTTGGAGTGAATGTGGACGTTTACTACTGAATTGGTGCTGCTGTTCGTTCATTTCTTCCTGATTCTCCAAACTGAGATCACCGACCGCCGTCTGCTGCAGGTCAGATACTGACTGATCACAATCACGTCACAACAGACGGGAATTAAAGCACGATCAGTCCCATCCAATGTGTGCCAAGGAAGGACTTACACACTGTAAGATAAATGTTGATCATTAAATAAAAAGATGGTTGTTGTTTCCCCTGTAAAAATCAACAGATGAGGAGAAACTTTCTGTGGCATTTCCTCTCACTATGACCCTCCAAGGCTGAAGAATGCTGCAGAAACAAAACCAGCATCAAATGAGCAGATGTTACGTCTTCAGTGGGTGTAAACAGAAATCCTCAGCTGAATTACTCACAATGGGTCGGTAATTCAGCAGCGGCGGCTCAGTAAACTCTGGCAAACACAACTTCCCATTTGGTCATGGAATCTCTCTGAGCTCCACCAAGGCTCATGTGATTAATTTCCTCTCTTTGCTGCAGGCATTCAAACCAGCCTGGCCTAAAACAAAATAAGCCCCACCCTTCAAGGCACCCCCAGTTTTCTCCACGGTCACCCCTCCAACACGACACGCCACCGTAGGAAGCAGCTCGCAGACTAACTCCATTGTTTCAACTTTTCAAGGAAGTCTCTGTTGTGTTTTCAGTGTTCAGGATGTGAACTGGCTTCACGTTTTGTGGTTATTCTGGTCTCTGAGGAATGCAGCTCTACATAAAACAGCAAAGATATTAAATAATATGATTCAGCTGCAGTTTAAAGACTCGAATGAACGGTCCGGACACGCCTCTAAATAAAACCGACGTCTTTATTCTACAAGACTCTCCTCTGGAATCAGTTCAGGGATAAACCAAAAATATATACACACATTTCCTGTCGTGGTAATATGTACAAATCAGTGTCACCAGGCCACTTTAGATAAACAGCAAAAGGACATGCAGTTAGGAGAAAGACAGTAAAGAGAGGGTCAGATCAGCAGGAGGAGGGGAGAAGGAGCAGTGGGTTCTGGGTAATACTGCAATAATAAAAACAGCCCTCCTTTAATGAGAAAATGGCGAAGAAAGTGTCCAAATCTTCCAGCAGTTCTTAAACATGATTTGTGTTTGTCGTCCAAAGTCTCTCAGAGTTTGGTTTTCCTCAGACAAAGTGACTTTACTGTCCCTCCCACTGCGAGCTGCCGCTACACTGTCGCTGGAATACTGTAGCTGCTCCTGTTGCTGACGTCAGCAGGTAGCGACGCCACGCTACCTCGCGTCCCATTGGTCACTCTCCCCTCCTTGTCATCATAGAAAGACACTGCGTCTGGAAGAAGATGACAATGGCCGCTCTAAGCAGGTTGCACCAAAGGAAAACACAATAACATAAAAGGAATTTTGGGGGCCATTTTGAAGCGTTTCGGTGTAAAAGTTATAAACATAGCCCCATTGTAGACAGCTTCTTGAACAACCTCTGTTTGGAGAAATAGGACTGGTGGGCTAACGGCTAGTCAAAGTGTATTGCTGCTGTCTTAAAATGACTCCAACCTCCAAACTTTGATAGTTTCATAAAAGTTTACTCAACATTATTTTAATGACCTTTACTATATGCTGTTCATTTCTAAATATAAAATTAGTAAGAAGTTTAAATCTTTAAAAGTGCTCCAATCTAAGTTTCACTGTGGTTCAGACACATTTTTCATTTTGATCATTTGGTAGTTTTGACCCCAGATGCATTGAAGCTGCTGATGTTTACGCTTGTAAATCGCTACGTCTTCCTCTGTTTATTCCTGTCCGGGTCGCGGGGGCAGCATCCCAATTAGGGCACTCCAGGCCATCCTCTCCCCGGCCAAGTCCACCAGCTCCTCAGCTGGGACGCCCAGGCGTTCCCAGGCCAACTTGAAGATGTATTTCCTCCAACGTGTCCTGGGTCGACTCGGGGGCCTCCTGCCGGCAGGACATGCCCAAAACACCTCCCGAAGGAGGTGTCCAGGAGGTGTTTGCCTGAACCACCTCAACTGGTTCCTTTCGACATGGAGGAGCAGCGGCTCTACTCAGAGTCTCTCCCGAATGTCCGAGCTCCTCATCTTATCCCTAAGGCTGAGCCCGGCCACCCTACGAAGGAAACTCATTTCAGCCGCTTGTATCCGCGATCTCGTTCTTTCGGTCATTACCCAAAGCTCATGACCGTAGGTGAGGATTGGGAGGTAGATCGACCAGTAAATCCAGAGTCTTGCTTTCCAACTCAGCTCCTTCTTCACCACAAAAGACCGGTTCAGCATCCATCACTGCAGACGCTGCCCCAATCCGCCTGTCGATCTTCCTCCCTCCTTCCCTCACTCATGAGCAAGACCCCGAGATACTTGAACTCCTCCACTTGGGATAAAGGCTACTTCACACCGGTTGCGGTGCGGTGCGGACTCTGCAAGGATTAAAAACCACTTATTCCAATCAGAGTCTCCACACAGACTCTGGTGCAGTGCGGGCGGGGCAAAGTTAACTTTCCGCAACAAGTCTATTTTTCCCGGACACCGCAGTTACTGCCACTTCACACTGGATGTGGTGCGGTTGCGGTGTGGTACGCACCACAGCCGCAAGAAAAGTAGTCCACACCGGCTGCGGTTTTGCTGTAGAATGTCTCCGGCTCTTTGCCTCAGCAGGAGCGCCAAATCTCGGTGGTTCACGCGAGTTCACGCAAGAACAAGTACGTGGTAAACAGCAGCTGGTATACAAAAGCTAGAGTCGTCTTCTCGTTCTTTTGTTGAGGATTATGTATTCACTTGGCTTGTTCCACAATGGGTAAGCACACTTCGTTTTTATATAGTTTAATGTTATGTTTAATTAAGTTTTATGTTGTTTCTTTGTCTTTGAAATATCCAAATCGTGTTAGCGTTAGCAATGTAGCTAATGGTTTTATTTTGAAAAACCAGATACACCTCGCCTGCTAGCGTTTCACTTCCTGTTTGGCGCACGCAAAGTCGTTAACTTGATGACGATTCACTGCGGTGTCCGGGAAAAATAGACTTGTTGCAGAAAGTTAACTTTGCCCCGTAACCGCACCGCACCGGAGTCGGTGTGGAGACTCTGATTGGAATAAATGGTTTTTAATCCTTACGGAGTCCGCACCGCACCGCACTGCACCCGGTGCGAAGTAGCCTTTAGACCTCTCTCCCGACCCGGAGGTGCAAGTCACCCTTTTCCAGTCGCTTGTAAATTATGATATAATTTCATGTAAATAAGCAAGTAATCAAAATATTTACAGCAACGTAAAGGTTTAAATAATTATGTTGCATGAACCGCTGTGAAATTTAAGGGGTTGAAACATTTTGAGACAGCAGCAATACACTTTGGTGTTGGCTGCAATAATTAGCTCATTAGTCTTGAATCCGTTTCTCCAAACAGAGGCCATTCAGAAGGTAGTAAGTGTTTCTTTTACACAGAAACACACTAAAATGGCTAAAAATCCCTTTATCAACTTCCTGTTGTTGCTGTAATTTCATCCTGCTTTTCCAGATTCTAGAACTCATGATTTCACATAAAACTACATGCAAATAAAAGAAGGACCATGCATTCAATCTCACACACTCTGCATGCACAGTGACTGTAAGGTGGTACAGGCAGTGACATGAACACCATCATCACGATCACATCAGAGCGGGGTCACTAATGTGAGTACAGACCCTACAATGGGACAGGTGTTATGAGTGTCTAGACCATGTGGGTGGAGTTTAGATGATAAAGCTACGGAGGCCTGTTAGTGACACACAGGAGAAACAGTAAAACCAGGCTACCTGTGGCTGCATTATAAACCTCTGTGTCGTGGGTTAGATTCACTGTTAAAGAGTCATCTGATTTAGGGCTCGCAGGCTTTCTGAGAAACGGTGAAAATAAAGTCAGCTCAGGCAACGGTGCAGAGTCAAGAGAAAATAAAAACAACAAATCAATACAAATACAAAAGAATCTGAACAAACTATACAGGCGGTTTTGCATGTGTCAGTCATTCTAGGTGTTTATGTCCATGTTTACTGAAGCATTTTGTTAGCTTGTTTTACAATTTGTCTCAAGGTTATATTCAATTAAAAGGTTCCAGACATGTTTGAAGTATATTTACTATCAAACCCACTGCAGATAGCTTCCTGAAAGGCCTCAGTTTGGAGAAATAGTTTTTGTGTCCTCAAAGACTGATGAGCTAACGGCTAGTCTGATGTCACTCATTTTGACAGAAATATTTAAAGGTTTTGTTTAGGGGTGCAAGAAAAAAATTGATGTACTGATATATCGCAATAATTCATGTCGCAATATTATATTGATATTCTTAAAGCCCAATATTGATTTTTTATTAATAATTTACATGAAAAATTAGCAACTTTCAAAGCTGATGTGTGGACACATTTTGGTTACAAAACAAAAAAATGTAGTAAAGACTGACAGGAGCTATGCAGTCTGTAAAATCTGCAACAGCAGAGCCCAATCCTCGTGCAACATGACAAATTTGTGAGCACATGTGGCTAGTTACCATGACGACGTAGCGTTTTATCATAAAGTGAATTGACTCTGCTCAGCGGAACAACTGAAGAGGCTAAGTTTTCTGCTCAGCTGCGACAGTTTCCCAACAATTACATTAATAAATATCATAATATGTCGTATTGCTTGTAGTATCGTGATATATCACAATATATCGTATCGTTGCCCCGTATCGTGATGCATATCATATTGCCAGATTCCTGCCGATACACACCCCTAGTTTTTTGTAGATTTGACCCCTTAAGTGCCACAATTTGTTACTGCAGGTGATATTTACACATTTAAAACGACAAATGGACAGCAGTTTAAAGATTTATTTTAAAAAAACACCATGGAATTTTAGGGATTGGAGCCGTATTTAAATGGTAGAAACACACTTTGGTTTTGGCTGAACTGGGACTAGCCGTAAGCTCATTAGTCCTGATGGGTGTAAAGCTATTTCTCTGAACTGAGGCCATTCCGGTAGCGATCTACAGCAGGTGAGAAAATAATTATTAACTTACACAGAAACACACTAAAATGACAAAAATGATCTGTGATGTGATTTTCTTTCTGCCTCATTAATAATTAACATTATAAACATGCAAAATAACCAATATAGTTTTTAAAGTGAATCCAAACTCGATCACATCCCTTAAACCACCTGATAAAACCAGTTTCTAAGTACCCGTCACAGTCAGGAGAAACAAATAGTGGAGCCAACTCACACTGACAATTCAGCAGCTGTTTCTCTTTTACCTACAATAAGAAAGGATAAGTGAGTCTGGAGGGAGGAGGGGTCATAAGAGGCCTGGGTGTCTGGAGGACTGTGGGTTTTACCTCTCTTGTGTTTGTAGTACAGCACACAGCTGATCATGATCAGTAGCGACGCCACCAGCAGCAGGACCCCCCCGATCAGAGCTTTCTTCCACAACGCCAGGCGGACTGTAAAGAGACACAGGAGGAGGGAGGGTCAGCAGAAAAGTAGATACCCTGAAGGATGGGGCTGTCTTTGTTTTGTGAAAGTGTTTGTGTATAGTTCTACAAATTATTTAGTCAAAATAGATATTAAACCTCAAGAATCTTGAGTTTTTAGTAAATGTGTAAATATTTGTTATGTTTTAGCTTAAAAGCCCTATATTATGGACTTTAAATCCACTCTGAATCAATTATTTTACATCCCAGTAAAATTTATGCATTGGTCACATTAGCCCTTACTTTAAGGTCAGCTGTTGTTCTTCCACCCCTCATCCAACCTCCTAACGCTAAACTTTCCTTTCAAATGGGCGGGGCAGTTGGGGAGCCTAGCAGCTCTAAGCCCCGCCCATCTCTCTTCTCTGCGCGCATTTACAAGATGTCAGTGGGTCTTCAGGGTCTCAGATGAAGGGAGTAACTCGTTGGTCAACCATCTATGAAGCAGCTGCCGTGCTTTGCTCGTAGCTTCACCATGACTGTTTGCTAACGTTTGTGAGGATGAGCGCTCCCGTGGTTTTTAAAGGGCGGGGGGCTCAGGTAGACATGACTGTGATTGGCTCTGTCCTCTAGAGAGGAGTGGTCCCTTCTTGACGTCAGCAGGGGAAAGATTTAGAAACCACCCGTTTTAGCATTAGCTCAAAACACATTTCCCAAAAATGAGAATCAGGAAGTGAAAACTGAAAATATTTGAACACTTTTGGGTCTCAGACACAGTCTTTGTGACGACCGTTAAAAGAAATGTAGAAAGTGAATTTTGCAGAATATGAGACCTTTAAAGCCATACTCAGTAGCCAGGTGAACAAGCTAGGTCTCGCTAGCTAGTTTACAGAAACACGACTCGGAGCACTCACCCCTCCCGTCGGGTATAATCGGTACGCCAGCCTCCCTCAGACATGGGACCCCGTTTTGCGACGATAACAAAGCAGAGTCAAACTCCAGCCGTAGAAACGTTCCCCCAGCTTTTCCTCTTTTCACCTCCAAACGTTTTTAGTTTTCTGCTAGCTGAAAAGGTGTTTTTTGGGGGGACTCTGGTATTTTTATCTTAAAATGAAAGCACTGACCACCGGCTAATTCTGTCCTCCTTTCACTTCCGAGATGTTCAGACGGAAAGTGTGTCCGGGCGGATTAATGGTGATTCCAAGCAGTGCGGAAATGCGGCAGACAGACAGCTGGATTGTCCAATAGTATCGTTCGGATTGGCTGAAGTTTTTAGAGAACTGCGGGACAACCACTTCATTGATTTCTTTCTGGGTTTTTTAAATCTCCACAATATATTTATGGCTATACTATGTTGGAATGTTGTTAAGAGGCTTTAAAAAAAAATTAAAAGCTACATTGTTTACCTGGATACTGAGTATGCCTTTAATGTTTACGCAGATATGAATAACCAAAAAGTTTTACGACCCATGATTAACATTGAACAATGAATAAACTCTAAACATCTCACCTTGGTGGAAAAAATTACAATAAATTTGATCAAACAATTTCCCATCACTCTTTGTGTTTAGTACAACTAAACTGCTGAGATGCTAAACCTGATTGGACATCAGCTTTTGCTACATGGATTTTCTTTACACTGAAACTGGTCTCACCTTCTATGCTGACCGGGTCACTTTTGACTACGTTCGCTCGGTTCTCAGCCTCGCAGTAGTAGACGCCGCTCTGCTCCTTGGACAACGCTGTGATGTGATAGTTTGAGTGGTTCTTGGTTGAGGTGGTCACTTTCAGCGGGTTACTTTCATCATGACGGTACCACCGAAACGTAACGGGCGGCGTTCCTTGTACAGAGCAGATGAGGTAGAGGTCGTTCCCCTCAGAGATGTCTGCTGGGTCGGGGAGGGCCATCAGGACCGGACTGACCACGGGCTCTGGGACAAGAACAATAACTAAGATGAGAACATTTATTGTGCTGTTTAAACGAGGACGTATATACAAAGTGTACATAGGATTTATGTTGTATTCTCTGTGGGTCTGACGCCACTGCATCTGTCAGCTGGAATCTTCGTTATCTATCATCCAATGTGAAATGTTAACAGAGTCCTACAGGTCAGGGGTCAAACTCTCTCTGAGAGTGAAAATATTTTATAAAAAGGACTTAATCTGATCTGGACCTGATGGAATAAAATATTTATATATTATATTCTAAAACATATTTAATAATTTAATCAGCTCCTTCTGTTATAGCTGTTAGCAAAAGCTACACGATGAGGATTCAGACAACATGAACACACGTACTTTGGAGTAATTTTACGAGTACAAGTACACCACTATAGTGTTGGACCGATACCCAATGCTGGTATTAATATCAGGGCATCCCTACTCAATAAACATGTTTCTGACTCAGTATTTACCAATGACAGTTGTATTCAGAGCAGCACTTTGCTGATCTTCCTTGCCGCCGTTATTCGCCCTACAGGTGTACGAGCTTATCTCTGTGATGTCATTGATGGAGACTGAAATGTAAGCTGGTTCACTGGTCAGTTTCGTGATTAAGGGTCCTATTCGCTGGGAGTGCTTCCAAAAGGTGTAGTTGATGGGCGCGCTGCCTGTAGCCGCCTGACAGAAGACCCGAACAGACTGTCCCAAGATTGCCTTCTCAAAAGCCCAGATATTTGGAACCGAGACAGGAACTAAAGAGAAAAGAGACAAAAAGTCAATTGTGAGGAAAAACTAAATTTATTAAAAAAACAGAATGTTTTTGACATTAGATTAGGAATGAAGTGTATGGAAATTGGAACCAATTTAAAGCAGTGCTTCTCAAATAGTGTGGCGCAGAAGGAGTTTGCAGTATTAGTGTCTATAGACCCCTTGATGCATGACATCACACACCCAAGGTCCCGCCCCTTTGGGGGGCAAAAAGACAGCACAGCCCCACAGAGCACCGTTGTTATTATCTGTCAGTTCTCAATAAATTGAGGTAAATAGCGACAAAATAAACTCTATGAGCATGGTTAACACGTGCAAGCTGCACAGATAAATGAAAGAAGGACAGTAACGTAACATTTCACTGGTTTCCAGCTGATAAAATCACCAAAGTCAGAGACTTCTAGTGGATTAATCACCACATCGTGGAGCCAAAGTCTCATCACAGGTAAAAAAAAGTTAAATATCTGCCTCATATGTTAAGAGACAACTAGTTATAGCCATCTAATGACTTATAAGCCGTTGTAACCTGGTTAAATTAGTTTATTTTTAAATAATTAGACAAAATGTGTTCCGTAATCGGAGCAGGCAGACATTAATGTCATTGATTTTATGTTTACTGAGCTCGTCAGGTAGGTCAAAAGTATAAAAATGAGTTATTTATTTATTCAAAAACTGTCCCTCCTGAGATAGTTTGTTCTTGTGTTGTGAGAGAGGACGGAGTCGGCAGCTCCAATGTTTGTTTTGTGTTTCGGTTCACGGAGCTCATCAGAATAAACGGAGAATCTATTAATGGTGTCACGGTAATCCTTCAACATGAACCCGCACAACGCAGAAGATATCAGGCTACTCCTTTGTTGCTTCAGCTGAGTGAACTTACACCGGACTTTAGTCCAGACGGCCCGGTTCAGAGGACTCCAGCAGGCTAGCTCCACAGCTAGTTAGCTTATTCAAACGGATTCAGGATCACCTCTAACACTCTCAGTAACGTCGCCCCTCCTGACCTCTCTGCTCCCCTAAATCACCATCACCTCTCCCGCTGTCTCAGACAACCGTTTCAAAGCATCGGGAGTTTTTTCCATAGTCGTTCCCGCCCTACGGGACTCACTCTGGCTCCCTTCAGAAATCCAAAAAAGTACGATAAGCTCACCTATTTAACCAAGCATTTAAGTAAGTAAGTAAAGTTTATTTATATAGCACCTTTCACAGAACCCCCGTTAATTTGTTTAACCTATTTGTCCGAGATGTTTTGTTTCCTGCTTCGTTTTTTATCTGTAAAACATCTTGGAGTTGTTAAAAGAGCTTTATTTTGTTAGTTTAAACCTCAGAGATACAGCTCTGTGTAGCTGCTGGAGCTGGGCTTTTGCCCTCCAGTGACTGAGCTGGTCCAAAAGTACCCAGATGTAAACAATAACATTCAAGGGGTCTATATCCATGCTTGGACGATGGTGTGAAAAATATTTATGTTCCCATGTGACTGAAAATAATTGAAAACCACTGAGCTAAAGGAACTGGTACACACACGTTACTTTTGACACTCACGCATCCTGCGCACCCCTTATGTGCACCCCTGGCTATAGCAATAAATTGGACTTTATATTACTTCCATCCAGATGAAATGTATTTATCTTAAAATTCACAGGAACTCAAAAAGCTACTTTGCACGCAAGACAACATTCCATGTTTTTGAGCGTCAACTTACCTTTAGGACTAACGGTTAGAGGATTACTGCGTTTCTTAATGCCTTTTGCCTGAGCTATACACGTATAGATAAACTCATTCTTCAAGGCCTTTCCAGAAAATACTCCGGTCCCTCTTGGAGTCAGGAAATGTTCAGCAGGATCGAGAGTATAAATCAGCTCTTCTTCGTTGACTCTCCCTGAAGCCACATTCTGACTTCTGCAGATTAGCGTCATTGGTTCCATTTGAAAGACTTGAGGTGGAGACATGGTGAGAGTGGGCACTGAAAACAGCTCTGTGGATAGAGGCACAAGAATCATTAGCAATGAAATCAACAATGTTCACTTCAGATACGTGAATGTAATGACCAGAATCGCTCACCGGTCACTGAAATCGTCTCTGTGACGACTTTTATGACATTTTCGACAGTCAACCTGCATTCGAACGTCAGCGTTGGGGCGGTTGCCTCTGCCATCATGCTGTGGTGTACGGCAGCAGTGCCGTTTCCAAAGCCGAGCAGTTTGGTGCCTTGATTCAAGATGAGATTGATTCCTTTGTAGTTTCGCTCCGACTCCCTGAACGAGCATTTGATGGTGAGATTATCTCCCTCGTAGATGTTCTCTAGAGGTAAAATCTCCAGAACGGGTTCAATGGAAAGTTCTGTGGACGAGAATGTTGAATCACGAGGTGGATTTAGGCTTGAAAGAGTAGTAAAATAGTGAAGGAAATCTAAAGTACCTTCGACTCTGACGACGACTGCGTTGCTTTCGTTGGACTTGACCGAGTCCGACATGATGAAGACCTTGTAGGTGCAGTGAATATTGTGTCCGCCAACGTCTGTGATGCGAAGCGTTGCCTCTGCCTGGTTGGCGTTCCGATGCTCCTCGTGGATCTCTCTGGAGTTATCAAAGAAGTTGAAAAAAAAGGAGCCAGTCTCACCTGGCGCCGAGCATCTGGCGGTAACGTCCTCCCCTTCGGTGATCCGACTTTTGTTAATGTGGAGGACGGGCAGCGACAGGCCTGGAAACCAGAGATCATCAACGAAACACGAGAAAGGTTTAATGCAAACCAAACAGACGTTAAACCAGCTGGTTTAACATGCAGCCCTAAATAAAACCCACCTGTCACTGTGAGCTTCTCAGACTTGCTGGTCCTCTCTTGTCCCCTGATCCTTATCATGCACTTGTACCTGCCGTTGTTGGACACTCTGGCCTTGGGGAGGTGGTACAGGAAGTCCTCAGAGGAGCTGGTGGCCTTGTTGTAGACCACGTTGTTGTCCTTGTACAAGGTGTACCCCCGGCTGAGCGGCTCCAGCCCTGAGGCGATGACTCGGGCCTGACATCTCAGCGTCACGTTGGTGTCTCGGAGCACATCAGCCCGCGGCTCGATGAGCAGGTTCACAGAGGCTATCTGGAACACTGGGGGGTGAGGTCAAACACAAAGGGGTTATATCACTCACTGTGCACACAGTTCTTAAGCAGGCTGTACTTTTATGTTAAATTTCATATTTAAATAAACACAGAACCAAGATTTTAATAAAGCACAAACCTGAAAATGTCAGAGTAAAAGTCAGGTTTTCTCCTGGGAGATGACCTCAGTGTGGACAGTTAGGCAGATATTGGTGTGGAGAACTATTAGGCAACTAAATGAACAGAGTATTTTCTAATCTCACTTGTCCATTGCCGTTTAAGAAGAACCCACCGTTCTCACTACATCAGGTTAGGTAGGGGGCCGTGTCATTCTGCTGTCATCTTAAGGCCTTCGCTGGCAGCCCGTACTTTGATGCATGTGATGGAGCATCGTCCTGCATAAAATCATGGTCTTCTTGAATAATTCAGGCTTTTTCCCTCTATCCCTGCTTGCTGCGTGTTCCCTAAAAGCTGGAAGTTGTTCTGGAAGTTGAGTTTGAATCCTTATTCAACCTGAGAAGGTCCAAGTAGCACACCGCTAATGCTACCAGCCCACACCAGACCGGACTTCTAGGTACTCGGGTCGGTAACAGTTCTGGGATACACAGCACTGGAGAACAATGGGTTCTTCGTAGCTTCACGCTGGATTTGTTGTAAATCTCTGACAGGTAATTTGCATCTTTTTTTCTCAACATGTTTCTTTTGACCATGTTGACTTTTTGCAACAAAGGCATTGATAGTTCTGTGATCACAACCCAAGACCTTTGCAATTTCAAACATCATGCATCCTTCTGAAACTCATCAGAGTCGGTCACATCTCATTTTCAGTCTGGTTTTTGAGGATAATACTCTGATAATTATGCACACCAGGGTCTCCTTAGGCCACACCCTCCCTCATTACACAAATACACACCTGATTTAATCAAAGCCAATAGACACCATGCTTATACAGCTTGGAGTTATTGTTGTTGAAACCATTAAAATAAATCAACTTAAACTGTAATCAATCTGGAGGTATCTCCTCTGTTATATGTTCACTCTTTGTGCCACATCCTTGCTTCAATGTTTGATGATTTGAGAGAGAAAATTGAATAAAAATGAATAAATTTGGTCGCCGTTTGGATAAACTGTGTGAAGATGGAGGCTCTGTGAAACCAACCATTAATAATCTGGGAGTGAAATTAAAATGAACTCAAATCTGGCCATCAAATTAAAGCTGTAGTCAAATGTTTATGTAAAATCTCCGACAGCTGGTTAAAATCAAACTTTTTGCTTCACTCCTCCAGGTTGGGGCAGTAATCCGTCACCAGGCTGGATCACTGTAACGGTTTATGTTTTACTTTGATCGCCTTCATAGAGCACAAAACGCAGCTTTCAGAACAGGAACTCATAATCCATAGAACACCTGTTTGATTAGCACTCCACTGACTCCCAGTATGTTTTTAAAGTTTTTTTACTGGTTTATAAATCTTTTGATGGCCTCGCCCCTCACCACCCTCCATCTTCACCGACCTTCAGCTGACCAGCTGCTCCTGAATATTCCCAGAACCAGTAAAGAACTCAGAGATCCACCTGTTGCAGTCCCAGTACTACGGGAGAAGTGTTAGACACGCCCCTAATGTTTAAATCAGATTCATAAATGTACGTTTATTGTCTGTCTGGGCCTCTTTTCTGTGTTTTTCCTTGAAACAACAAAAACCTTCCTCTGAACTGAACGATCTCATGCTCCATCCATCAGTCATGTACTCACATTTTACACATCACAAAGCCTGATCTCAGCTCTCAGAACTTTTACAAACATCAGGTTGGTTTAGAATCTGCATCTGGGCCAGAAGATCACACGGGAGCAGAGGAGGAGACCGGCTGCTAGTGACCCAAACTGTCACGGAAAAACACTTTAATAAAGAAACGGGACGCTCTGCGGTTCTGTCCCACACCCAGCATCGTTCAGCATGAAGCTGCAGCTCTGAGAGGTCAAAGGTTCAGGGCTCAGACCGACTCCTGGTTCCCCAAACGGAACCAGAACCACAGCAGGATGATGATGACTTACATACAGATGTGGTGAGATTCTGATGCTCTTTACTGCTTGTACACATTTTCTGATTTGGCTGTATTCATCTAAAAATATTTTAATTGAAATGCATTTTTATTAGAAGTATTATATTAATAAGACTTTTAAGCTAATAATAATGTCAAATTATTTATAATAACGATAATAATATAATTATGTCAGGTATAACTTTAGTTTGGATTTGTTTTGTCAAATTAATTTCACTCCTCAATAAAAATCAGTTAAAAAACGAGACTAAAATGAGCTCAGAACTAGAATCCTGTTATTTAAATTTGAAAATGACTCATGAGTGAAAAATAAATCCACCTGAGTTTCAACCTGAAAAGTTAAAACTATTTTTAAAATGTCAAAAACAGGAAAGAGTTTCTGTTTTTAGCTCACAACAGATCACCTGGATCTGAGGGGCTCCTGATGATTTAGAACCACAGACTTAAACCGGTGGTTCTAAAGTTGGGGTTAGGAACCCTCAGGGTCATAAAACGCAGAGTTCAGGTGATCTCCAGAAATCAAGTTCTAATTAGAAGTGAAACTAAAGTTATGAATTCACTGAATTTGAGGCTATTTTTTTCATTTTGGTTTGATTTGATGTCTTAATATTTGAGTTGTCATTTTGCCAGAAGTTTCTTTAGAAGCCACTTTGGGTTAAAAGCTGAAAAGTTTGTGAACCCTCTGATTAAATGACTGTCACCAGATTGTAGTTAAACTCCAGATTCATCACTGTAAAAATTAAATATGGGTTCAACTTTTAAAACTTACTTCAATTGGTCACAAGCAACTGAATTAGGTTTATGCAAGTTCAATTTTTAAAGTTTGTTTTAAATTAAGTTCATAAATTTAAGTAGGATAAACCTAATTCAATTGCTTGTGACCAATTGAAGCAATTTTCTAAGTTGGATCAACTATTACTTTTTACAGTGTAGTCCGCATCTAAAACGCACCAAAAACCTGAAACCAGTTCTGTTCAGTGTTTGATCCATTTAATTTATTCTCATCTGTTTTCAGATTTTAACAAATTAAGACTTTTTATTTAAGGATCTCCAACATTTTTATTATGTTAAAAAAGGCAAAACAATTTAGGAAAATTAAGATTTAAATGCTAATTATGATAAATTCAAAATTTAAAGAAAAATATAGAAGGACACGAGAAACTGAAAAGTATAAAAACATAAAAGGAGTTTCATCATGATAATTAATTACAGTAAATAAAAAAACATGATTTTTATTTTGTTTTCAATCAATAAAAATATTAAACTTTTATTTACATGATTTAAAACCTTTTAGATTTTAAATTGATTTAAATTTGACTTTAGTCTTCTATCCAGTAGGATTACAAAACTTTAATCCATAAACACACCTCAGAAATCTGTAAGGTTTCTTATAATAAAGTTATCAAAAAGTTTTGAATTTTTGTCAGTTATTGACTACATGTAACAAATCAGGCATCAAAGATGTTCCAAATATAAGGAAAGCAGCTTAAATGAGTAAAATAATGTCATCTTTTAAATAAAAGCCGCTCTGCTCCTCCTGATGCTATAGACTCAGCCCAGATTACGTTATAGATCTCTGACTCACAGCTTCCGTCACTGAGGCGTGTGACAACGTGTTCACAACACTTCCCACCACAACTTTTCCACCAGCGATCAGGAGCCTCTGATAACAGCCAGGACTGTTTCCACTGACCCCACACGAGTCTCTGCTCTTTCAGGTGGATCTGACTCTAACTCTAATATCATCATGTTCCAGCTGATAAAACCTGAACCAGTAACTCGTCTCTGATCATACTCACTTGGTTCTGCGTTCACTGGCCCCCCTGGAGTGTTGGAGAAAATAAAGAATCACCAGGTTAGAGTCAAATCTTCTGAACAGAAACCCATTTTTCTTGGAGGTCAGAGGAGTCTTACAGCTGTAGAGGAGCGTGGAGGAGGTGAGCAGCAGCAGGAGGTCCATCCCGTCTCAGGAGCTCTGAGGGTCCCGGCTGCCCTGCAGGGTAACAGACTTGTGACTGAAGCTGCCTGACGGGGTGGTGGTGGTGTGTGTGTGTGTGTGTGTGTGTGGGAGCGGACACTAAGGTGGTGCTCTACCTCAGCCAGTCAGCGGTGAGCCAGCGGCGGCGGTTATCACCACCAGCAGCCATCAGCTTGGCTTAATTTGACAGGAAGTGAGTGTTGTTTCCTCAGGATGTTCGTGCCGCCCGGCTCTTTGCTGTTGTGGAATGTTCTCCTCGGGCCTCCTCCATGTACAGTGTGTGTGTGTGTGTGTGTGTGTGTGTAAAAGGGTAGTCACAACAATACTGGATCGCCTGGGCATGCAGTGATAAGACCTTTGACCTCTGACACTGGCTGGCAGCTCCTGATCTACAGAAGTCCTTAAAGGAAAATCATGATTAGTCAAAACGTAACAGTTTTCAGACTTTGACTGTAAGGAAACCTAAATGAGATTTATATTAAAACTGAACCGGGCTGATCCACAGACAGTTAAAGGTGTTTTCCTTCCTGTCCAGAGCTCACGGCCTTTAAAAACAGTTTTCTATTTGAACAGGTTCAGATGGAATCATCAGACTGAAGAAATTAAATGCATTTATGACTTGATACTTTTGAGCAGAAGAGACGAAGAAACACTGACGAGATGTAACAGAGGAGAGTGTCACATTTCCTCACTGAATTTGAGAATAAAACCTAATTTAGTTAGGGTTAGGGTACCTAACAAAAACAAACAGATATCACTGGTACAGCAGTTTATATTCATTACCTATTATTAAAATTATAGGGTCACATTTGTACTTTCTGTTGAAAAACAGGTAAAAAGTTATTTTATTCATATTCGTTGGTCTATGTTGTTGTTTATTAAACAACTTTTTTTTTTTTACCATAAAAAATCTAAAATAGAACCATCTAAACTGAAAATTTACTCTGAAATAACTTGAAAATAATGAAATTAATAATTTTTTCCCCACATTTTGGGTTTAGAAGATCCTCATGTCACCACTGAGGAGAACAACCAGATAATTATATTTATTTTAACCTGATTAAATTAACATGGTTTTAATCTGGAGCTGCAGCATACTGATGGGTCTGAATAAAAAATGTAATATTTTTACAATATAAAGCAGATTTAGTCTTTTACATGTTTTTATTTGATGTTATTAATTCATTCATATTTTACTTTATACATTATATATTTTACATGATGTAAAATGGTTTAATAATTATATTACCAGACGGTATTAAAGCTCAGAGCGATCCAACTGGTGGAAACACCCAGACCAGTCTGGTGTCTAGGACTGATCCCAGTGCTGTTTTCTGCAGCAGGGTCATCAGAAGAGGTTCTGGTGAGGAGCTCAGAGTCGCTGCTCCTCCGCATCAAAAGGAGCCAGAAGGCGGTTTGGTCAGGACGCCTCAGGACGTCCCACTAGAAGACCTCAAGGTCCAGGTGAAATGTTGTTTCATGATAAAAATGATTTGTTTTACCGTTTTTAATTATTAAATTTTTTTAGGTGTAAAAATCACTTTCTTTTAAAACTTTTAATCTTATGAAACTATTTGTTTTTAAAAAGCAACAAAACTGAAGCTCTTCTTATTCAGTTAAGTGTTGCTTTTATTGATAAAATAAAAACTTTATTTGTATTTTATACTTTAATATGAATCATGTCTATATAAAATAGATCAATATAAAAATTTAACTATTCAAACAAGCTAAAGATGGAATAAAAATAAGAGGAGATAAAGTTGATATAATTTAAAGTTAAACAGCAGAAGTTGAGCTGTTACCATAGAAACCATCAAACCTATAGGCTCAGCTGTTTTGATCTGAGCATAAAGAAAAATGAATAAATGTTTTTATTTTTAGCCTCACCACTTCATAACTAAGCCTCTACACTGCCACCTACTGGACAATCAGAAGGTCTCACCAGATCTTCTAAACACTAGAAAGACTAAAGTATTGACTTTATTATGAACAGAAACAATAAACCACTGGATATCATGGGTCCTGCTTTTATTTCAGCAGAAATTTAGAATAATCTTAAATAATAATATCCAGAGTGTGTGCCGTTACAAACATGGTAACAAATGATTTATGCCACCGTCTGCTGTGAGGTGTGTTCTGCTAAAATATCTCAATGGATTTTAATGAAGCTTTCAGAAAGTCATCATTGAATGTTTTCCTACAATTATTTTCTTTCAACAACTGAATAACTTTTGGCGTGAACTGAATTCAGCATGGCTGCCAATGCTATTCAAAATGAACAAACACACAAAAAGGCTACAAATCAGTCTACTGTACTTTACAAATACATTTTAGTAGCCGAGCCATCCACAACATACTCTGATCGCTGAGAGGTTGAAGAGATAAGGAGGTGGATGAGGTGATTTCCTTTAAGTTATGATAGACCTCTAATGATGTCAGTTTCTTCATTTTACACAGCTGTCATGCAGAACAAGACTGAACAAACGAGCCAAATCACCTTTAAATCCACTGAATGATGCAGCTGGTGACCATTAAGCAATGAAGGAGAAAGATCGAATCCTGAGAGCTGATGATGTCAGACCAAAGACCTGAGGGAGATGGTTCAACTTAGGAATGCAGTGATACCACTTTTGTTCAAACTGATACTTGGATCTGAGTACTTGCCGATACTGAGTAGTACTAATACCGATACTTCTACCGCACAAAAAAATACAATGAATTGGAAGACAGATTTTATTTTCTTCTCTGCTTGTTACAGCAAATGAGGGTGAATTAAAAAATTGGTTCACTTTAACCAGTACGTGGTATCGGTCAACTTTAACCAGTACGTGGTATCGGTCAACTTTAACCAGTACGTGGTATCGGTCCATTTTAACCAGTACATGGTATCGGTTCACTTTAATCAGTACGTGGTATCGGTCAACTTTAACCAGTACGTGGTATCGGTCAACTTTAACCAGTACGTGGTATCGGTTCACTTTAATCAGAACGTGGTATCGGTCCACTTTAACCAGTACATGGTATCGGTCAACTTTAACCAGTACGTGGTATCGGTTCACTTTAATCAGAACGTGGTATCGGTCCACTTTAACCAGTACATGGTATCGGTCAACTTTAACCAGTACGTGGTATCGGTTCACTTTAACCAGTACGTGGTATCGCCTCGCCTCGCCTCGCCTCGCCTTCCTCCGCTTATCCGGGTCCGGGTCGCGGGGGCAGCATTCTAAGTCGGGCAGCCCAGGCCACCTTCTCCCCGGCCAAGTCCACCAGCTCCTCAGCTGGGACGCCCAGGCGTTCCCAGGCCAAACTGAAGATGTATTTCCTCCAGCTTGTCCTGGGTCGACCTGGGGGCCTCCTGCCGGCAGGACATGCCCAGAACACCTCCCGAGGGAGGCGTCCAGGAGGCATCCTTACCAGATGCCCGAACCACCTCAACTGGCTCCTTTCGATATGGAGGAGCAGCGGTTCTACTCCGAGTCTCTCCCGGATGTCCGAGCTTCTTACCCTATCCCTAAGGCTGAGCCCGGCCACCCTGTGGAGGAAACTCATTTCAGCCGCTTGTATCCGCGATCTCGTTCTTTCGGTCATTACCCAAAGCTCATGACCATAGGTGAGGATTGGGACGTAGACCGACCGGTAAATCGAGAGCCTTGCTTTCTGGCTCAGCTCTCTCTTTACCACAACAGACCGGTTCAGCGTCCGCATCACTGCAGACGCTGCCCCAATCCGCCTGTCGATCTCCCGCTCCCTCCTTCCCTCACTCGTGAACAAGACCCCGAGATACTTGAACTCCTCCACTTGAGGCAGGACCTCTCTCCCGACCCGGAGTTGGCAATCCACCTTTTTCCGGTCGAGAACCATGGCCTCAGATTTGGAGGTGCTGATCCTCATCCCAGCCGCTTCACACTCGGCTGCGAACCT
>SSNR01000007.1:2797899-2819220 GCA_006937965.1 Callopanchax toddi | reverse complement strand
TGGTATCGGTTCACTTTAATCAGTACGTGGTATCGGTCCACTTTAACCAGTACGTGGTATCGGTTCACTTTAACCAGTACGTGGTATCGGTCAACTTTAACCAGAACGTGGTATCGGTCCACTTTAACCAGTAAGTGGTATCGGTCCACTTTAACCAGAACGTGGTATCGGTCCACTTTAACCAGTACGTGGTATCGGTCAACTTTAACCAGAACGTGGTATCGGTCCACTTTAACCAGTAAGTGGTATCGGTCCACTTTAACCAGAACGTGGTATCGGTCCACTTTAACCAGTAAGTGGTATCGGTCCACTTTAACCAGAACGTGGTATCGGTCCACTTTAACCAGTACATGGTATCGGTTCACTTTAATCAGTACGTGGTATCGGTCCACTTTAACCAGTACGTGGTATCGGTTCACTTTAACCAGTACATGGCATCGGTTCACTTAACCAGTACATGGTATCGGTTCACTTTAACCAGTACGTGGCATCGGTTTACTTAACCAGTACATGGTATCGGTTCACTTTAACCAGTACATGGCATCGGTTCACTTAACCAGTACATGGTATCGGTTCACTTTAACCAGTACATGGTATCGGTTCACTTTAACCAGTACATGGTATCGGTTCACTTTAACCAGTACATGGTATCGGTTCACTTTAACCAGTACATGGCATCGGTTCACTTTAACCAGTACATGGCATCGGTTCACTTAACCAGTACATGGTATCGGTTCACTTTAACCAGTACATGGTATCGGTTCACTTTAACCAGTACATGGTATCGGTTCACTTTAACCAGTACATGGTATCGGTTCACTTTAACCAGTACATGGCATCGGTTCACTTTAACCAGTACATGGCATCGGTTCACTTAACCAGTACATGGTATCGGTTCACTTTAACCAGTACATGGTATCGGTTCACTTTAACCAGTACATGGTATCGGTTCACTTTAACCAGTACATGGTATCGGTTCACTTTAACCAGTACATGGTATCGGTTCACTTAACCAGTACATGGTATCGGTTCACTTTAACCAGTACATGGTATCGGTACATCCCTAGTTAAGCTGAAAGTTAATGACACACATTCCACATATTTACTCTTTGTACAACTCATCTAAAAATATTGTAATTGTTTTTTTCCCTTTAAAATATGAAACCGACAGATCAATTTACAGAATAAAGTTCTTTATGAAAATGCATTTTAGAGAAGCTCCTGATTTGACTGTTTTTATGATGAGCTGTGACATCATGAATACACACTTCAGACACAAACTCAGGTTGTATTTGGTTTATTTCACTGATTTCATGTCTTGTTTTATAAACCACATCACCTACAGTCTCAGAGACAAACCTGATTGTTTTCTTTTCTCACTACGGCGTTACAGTCTCAGTTTCTTCAAATCTAAAATCTTAAAACTCAAAGCTGGATAATTCGACATGAATGTGGTTCTGAGCTGGGGGTCTTTTTGGTTGATCCGGTGATGCTCTGAACATGCTGTGGAGAAACACAAAGCTGAGGTCATGTGACTCAGAGGGGCGGGGCAGCTGTTTGGGTGTGTTAAACTAAGGCAGAACAAAGAAAGAAAGAAGAATTAAAAACATAAATTACAAAAAAAGAGAAAAAATATTAAAAATAAACAAGTTAAGAAGGCAAAGCTGCAGCTGTGGAGAAGAGGCACGTTGTTGGTGATACTGCACACAGAAACAAATACGTCACCATGGCAACGCTCAGCCCACCAGCTTCCATCTGCTCTGAGGAGGATCTGGAGATACCTGAGTGAAATCAAACATGTGACCTACTGATGGACAGGGTGAGTCTCCTCGAACACGTCACACCTCCAGCGCCCCACAATAAAACGTAAACAAAGTGAATCAGAGTTAAAAGAACATCCTGATGGGGTCGAGGAGCAGACGAGGAGGGTTTCTGATCAGCTTCCAGATGTTTCTGAGTAAAACACACCCATCCAGAGCTCTGGTGATGCAAGAATCGGACTGGTGTGAATGGAAACGTGTGTGTGTGTATTGCTGTGAACAGCGTAAGGGCCTTATTGCTCTGCAGGACAGCGTGTGTGTGTGTGTGTGTGTATCAGGTGGGTCTGGATTCTTTTCTCTTTCGGCCTTAGAGGTGAGTTTGTCTTGTCCCTGGGGTTTGATGGAGGTTTCCACTCAGTTAAAAACAGATAAATCAACAAAACACCGTCTGAGGCACAGCAGAGGCCTGGTCACGATGAGGAGGAGGAGGAGGAAGGTGAGGTTTGGCACAGTGGGGTCAAAGGGGTTAAAGGCTGAGGGCCCAGCAGTGGGGCACATCTGTGCCATAAACACACACACATACACAGACTAAAACCTCCGTGTGGGTCCTGATGAAGATCCAGGCAGCAGAAACCCCTTTGGCTGTGACTCTGAAGGGGGTCCGGCGTACAGTTGGGGGCCAGTGTGTGACCCCTCTCCAGCCACGAGTGGCAGAGGTCAAAGTTCATTCAGGTAGTGATGCTCGCTGTGCAGCCAGGAGGAGACAATTCTTTAAAATAGATCCTCTTCTTCTGCTTTTTAAATATACAGACTCCTCAGCACAGCCAAGTGGACAATCATTAGCTTCATAATAAGAATATGAATAAACAATAATACTAATATATATATATATATTTATATGTATGTATAGAGTCATTTGTAGCACGAGTTTCTGTCAGCAGCCATCACTTGAACATTCAGGGGGGTGAACTGGTTTCTGTACAACAAAAATGTCATTTACATCCTGATGCTCGAGGCTCAGGGGTCAGAAGTCATGAGTGTAGGAGGGGGGGGGGGGGGGGGGGGGGGGGGGGGGGGGGGGGGGGGGGGGGGGGGGGGGGGGGGGGGGTGCTGGTGTTATCTGAGCCTCTTCTCTGCTGAGTAGATGGACATGTAGTAGTCGTTGCTGCCGACCGCCAAGTGGGGCTGGAAGGAGAGGAAGCAGGAAGTTAGAAGGATTTACTGAAAAACAACCAGAGCGTCTAATTCTACTACGAATATCCTCGATCACAAAACCTCCTGAGGACAATAAACTTCAAGATAAAGACGTAAAACATTTACAGCATAATGTGTGTAACTGACTGGGCTGCAGAGTAAAGCTGCCTCGCTGCTAAGCTCCAGAATATTTTTAGAATTCTTTCAGGAAATCTGCAAACGTTAATTTTTTTAAACTACAATACAACTGTTGTGCACTTATTAATCTCTAGTGTCTAAAATCAGAATAAACTCAGAACCACAAAGACGTGATGCGTTTAGGTGCAGGAGGAAAGCTGGTTGATCTGGCTCCTCACTGAGTCGGCGTGTTGTCTCTGCTCTATGGTTACGGAGGTGAGAACCACTCAGTGGCCTTCAGCCTCATCAGAGCAGAAACATGTGACCGACAGCGTCGCCTCGCTGAACCTCCTCCATTCAGTCCAGAGACTGATCCCAGAACTGGACTGGGATTTGATCAGACTGATCCACGTTCCTGTTTGAGTTTTGCTTTAAACATTTTAAGGAGGATTCTTAAAGCTGTAGGGGTTTTGATGTCCTGAGGTTAAATGTTTTCAATTAAAACAATTAGGAAAAACGTCGAGGAAGACACTAGAAATAAATAACTTGAACTAAATTATTTAAATCGTTTACATTTAAACAGTACTTGGAAAAAACAATCTTTTATATAATTTTGCTCCCATGAAATTGAGTTCAACACCCCCGATGTAGATTAAAAAGATATTATAGTATAAATAAATAAATATGATTAAATGATGCTGCTGCTACATAGTGAGCTTGTTTAAGGTGGACTGGGGGATCAGATTCTCATCTTTTTAAGAAGTCCGACACCATTTTCTCTCCATACATTTGTAGCTGGTTCACTGAAATCCTTCAATCATAATTATCATAAATATTCAACATGAAATATCTTAAATCTTCGACATCAGACTTCTTGTTTTACCCAGTGAGGATGGAAGGCTAAACAGCTGATGGCACCGATCCTTTGTCCCATAAAGCCGTCGTAGTATTTGATGTTGCTGATCACATCACCGTTAGCGTTGTAGACGGCTATGAACTGGTTCATCGATCCGCTGGAGACACAGCCATGAGACAGACGGACGTGGACAGGTTAGCCTGTTTCAGCTTTATAAATGCTCTAATAATGTCGGGGCTGAACTTTGAGTCCACTCACCAGGCGAAGAGGTTGTCCTGCGGGTGGATGTCCAAGGCCGTTAATCCCTTTACGGTCTGCAGCACATTAATGGAGTCCGGAGATCGAGGTTCAAAGAACCGAACGTCTCCGTTAACACTGATGAGGAACGTCAGAGTCAGAACGAGCAGCGAAAACAGTCCTGAGTGAACGGAGGAGGGAAGAGGAGTCGCCTACCTGACACTGATGATGTTTCCATCCGTCTCCTTCTGCAGATGAGCTTTAACCACCCAGGCTCCGTGCTCCCTGTAGGTCATCACCCGACTGCAGGAAAACAACAAGGTCAATTTCTGTCTTCAGGAAACTGGTGCTGCTCAAAAATCAGACAAACAGGAAAATAATAACTCCCTTCATCATCCAGTGAGGGCTTTAACTAGGCAAAGGTTCATCTTCTGCTTTTTTAAGTTGTTTTTTAGCTGCTTTCCGACAGAAAAGTTCTAAGAACTGAGTTCTTAGAACCATTTAGTTCTTATAACTAGTGGAATATAATATAATCTATATAATAATATAATATAATATAAACTGGAATATAATCCCAGTGGAACCTTTTCAGATTCCATTCACACAGGAGTCAGGGAACCTTTGACAAACTGCCTGCAACAGCCGGAGAAAAAGGAGGAAAGAAAATAACACCACAAAGTTATTATAAAGCTCAGTTTTATCATCCTGTTTAAATGTCTTTATTTCTTCCCTACATTCCTCACAAGTCCAAAAATGGAGGAACTAGCTGCCAAAAAACAGAAAGTCTCCTATTTGGGATTAATTTGGCTTTAACCGTCCGTTTGTGCCGATGGCAGGAAAAGATTCAAACATACGTGTTCTCTATCCGGCTGAAGCCCGCTAAGCTAACACCGCTATCAGCTGCTGCTGCTCCGTCACCAAATCGCTCAAACAGACTGAAAACTGCAGCAGAGATTTATATTATGGAAGCGACATGTTCACTGAAGGAGGCATTTTTCATTATTATTTCATTTATTTATTATTATTTATTTATTTTATAATCAATTTTGTATTTTCAGCTGAATCTGTATGACAGATAACAACTGGACCGGTGTTCTTACAGCACCGGGAACGTAACACCGACCATAAACACGCACGGTACCAGTAACCTGAACAAAGCCCGTCTCTATCTGTTTCCCTCCCCACCACCATGGTTATTATTTTAATACATGAATTTTCTGAAGATGGGCTGTTGACATCCTGTCTGTCACAGAGTTGAGTAAATAAATCGCCAGCAGGAGGAGGAAAAAATAACTTTGTTCTCAGCTGGGAGGATTCTGTGTAACATTTAAAACGGCATTATTCATTCATTTTTACGTGGGCTTCAAAGCATTGATATTAAATAAGAAAACTGATTTATAGTCTAATAAAGAACTTACAAGGGGCGTAGCTTATACGGGTTCACCAAACACGTCATATGAGTTCCACTGGAACCACAGAAAGACCCCGCCTCAGAGTAGGAGCTAAAAAGGTTATAGGAACTGTGGGCCGTGGTCCCTAGTTCCTATCTGTCTGAACACGTGAAAAAACGGCCTGGTTCCTGAAAAGGTTACAGGAACTACAAAAGGTTCCTACAGTCGGAAAGTGAAAAAAGAATCCAGTAGGTTCAGTTTCCACAAAGTGTTTAAAAGCACTTCACAAACCTGCCATCCATCAATGATTTGCTGTGGAAAAAGCTCCTCTCTGTTGATGAGACTCAGGTTGAGATGAAAACAAAATGTTTTTAACAGGAGAAACAAGCACCCCCCCCCCCACTAAAGGATCCACTAGACTGTTACCGGTTCCCAGAGAACCTTGTTCCAAAGACCCAGTACTACGAGCTGGCTTTTAGATAGAAACTTTTTGTAGTTGGTTGTTATCTTAATGTTTTTAAATTGCATTTATTGTTTTATTGTGTTTTTATTGCTTTTATTGGTTGTTTTATTGTGTTTTATAATCTCTATTGGGGTTTTTTAATTGGCGGTGTGCAGCGCTTTGGTCAGCTGACACGCTGTGTTTAAATGTGCTTTCATAAAAAAAGTTGGTATGGTTTGGTAAAGTCTCCCCCTCAGATCAGCACCTGATTTCATTTTACCTCCAGATTCAAACTGTTTCAGTTCTGTAGTCGATAATAACGGCGACAGTCTGAGGTTGTTACTGTGATCTGGTTGAATTAAGTTCTTATGTTTTATCTTAAAACCTGTAAAGTTTTATTCTGTTCTTCTGATCTCAATTGGAAACATTCTTTATGTTTTTGTTGCTAAAGGTTCATCTGGGGACATAAAGTGCAGATTAGTCGAGGCCTTAAATGTTAGGAAATGTTTTAAAAACACTAAAATATTTGTTATTTTCTTTCTGGGTTGTGAGATTCTAGAAAAAAGAACCCAAATTCCTAAAAGTAAACCTGTAATGCAGGTAATTCACCACAGGGTGGCAGAATGACACCAGGACTAAAGACCCTGAAGCTCAGGAGGAGGAGGAGAACAGATCTGGTTTTAAGGAGTCTGATCATGTTTTCAGAGCTCCATACAGTAATACAGAACACTATAAATTATAGATATCACTGGAAAAGCTCCTGAGCTGCTCAACTAAAGATATTGAGAACATTTGTTCTCACAGAACCTAAAAACCCAAATTAAATATTAAAACGTGTCACGATGACGGTTTGTAAGACACATTCTGCTTTTAAAACACAAAGTTTAACACATTCATGCATCACCTGCACTCACAGGAAATGTAACTCCACGCCAGAGGAAAAGTCATAAATGAGCTGCAATTAAAGATTTATGTGCCACTCACTAGTTTAGATGCTTTAATTTAACCCCAAAGGAACTGAAATTAAAATAATGTTTTAGCAGCAGAAGAGGACAAAATGTCACCGCGATCCATTAAAGGACGCGACAAACCCAAAGGGACATTTACAGCACTTTAGATTAAATAAATATAGATTCAAGAAATGAATAATGTAGGCTGAGTGGGAGGTAATGTGCACCGCCTCCGCATTACATTTAAATAAAGTCAGGACACTTAAACAATAAACCTTGGAATCCATTGATTTGGATGAGAAAGCGGAGAAGAGGGCAGCCGTACCATTCGTTTGGACCCATCCTCTGATCAAAGACCCGGACGGATCCGTCGCCCAGACCCGCGACGATGAGGGAACGCTGGGAATCGCAGGACAAACTGGTCACGCAGCTGTCGGCTCCAGTCGGGATGTCCTGGCACCAAACAGAGACATCGTGTCAAGGTGGCCTCGACACGCCGCCACAGGCTGCTTAGGCTCATACGTCATGACAATTAGTCTGAATTTAAAACTCTACTGTGATACCGCCTTAAACTCTGGATTAAGCTAATTAATTAATTTGAGCTAATAGAAAACTTGTCCAGATGAGAAGCAGGTACATCTTTGGGTGGTGAGTTTTTTTCTTATTTATTATTGACAGATATTTTTGTAATTTATTCTGCAACAAAATGATTCCCCTCAGCAGACAGACAGAAAGTTATTCAGTCCAGCTCTACGGTAGCTGGGAGGGACGAGGACGGACCTTCACTTTGGTTTTCCTCTCATTTTCAGACGAAGGTCACCTTCTTCTTGAAGCTACGAAGCGTTCAAACCATCTCCTGGGGCCTCGCCACAAAGAGCTCAAGGACTAATATTTTAGGTGCAAAGTGAGAGATGCTTACTATAAATGATATATATTAGTAGGAAGGACGGTCTTTTGAAATGAGGTGGTGTGGAGTGTTTCTGATCAGGCAGCACTCTACAAAAACTATCAGTGTAAGATCAGCCATAGTCTCAATTCACCTTCTGTGTGTGCAAAATATATGAGTGATGTGCAAAATATATGAGTGATGTGCAAAATATATGAGTGATGTGCAAAACAGTCAAACTGGAATGGTCTACACTAGAAGTAGACGGACACGGATAATGATGGCAGTTTGCATAAATGTATGGAGTTGATTCTCAGAAAAAGGAAAGGACTCACTCAGAGTTTAACCTCTGAACACAGACATGAATAAAGAATGGCTCCTAAACATCCTCCCAGAGGAACTCCTCCAAACTATCCGACATTTTAGTGGTGAACATTGTTTTTCCATCCTGGTGGAGCACCAGGCCATGAGGGTAGAGTCAAGAGTGGCTCAAGGAAAAACAAAAGCTTCCAGAAAGTCTTCAGACTGAGGACTTTTGGTCAATCCTAAAGAAGGTGGACAAACAAAAACTGATCATGTAGGAATGGGCTGCTATCAGTCAGACAGGATGTCAGAGTGAAAGGTAGAGGTCTTGAAAAAGACGGACCAACATCACAAATACTGACTCTTTGTAAAAACTTGTCAATAAAAACCTTTGAAACTGATGAAATGCTTGTGTTTCTACTTCAGTAACCATGGAAACATCTGAGAAAATGATGAAAAAACACAGAAGCAGCAAACACTTGTTGTTCTCTAGCCCTTTGGCCATAAGCCATTAGTAAGACTGGTGTAAGAATGAGTTTATAATGAGCTGTCAGAATACGCTCAACTCAATCAGGTGAGAAGTTTAACACCTGAAACACACGATCCAACAAACCATCAGCTCTACTCAGACATTCAGTACCTGGACCTTCATCTCTCTGTCGGTGTCCCAGATCCGGATGATCCGAACATCTCCGGAGGTCATGAGGAGACCCGTCTCCTGCTCCCAGTCCACCACCATCCCTGCTCCTGAACAGCAGTCACACAGCAGAACACACTCCTCAATAAACACAGCACAACTATTTACTGTTATTACAGCAACAGAAGGTGGAACTTTAATCACATTTATACAAAACGCCTGAAATATTAAAAAACTGACAAAGAAATTTGCCACAAGGTGCTGTTTTAATTTATTTAGCAACATTTAATTCAATTGAAAACAGACCCACACACACACACGCACACACACACACACAGCTGTTTAACACAAAACAGCATGTGTTCACTCCCCAACACACAGCCGACACAATCTGGAGGAGGGTTCTGACGTCTCCTGCTGCCACAAGCAGCAAGTCAAACGGAGAATTAGTGCAACAGCTTCCTGCACCGCTGCAGAACTCCTAAATACAAAACCGACCAGCGAAATCCATAAGTTTAACGTCAGCTCAGGCCGAGTGGACAAGCTTCCTGTAAACAGAAGCGTGGTCCAGCCTTCGGAGACACTTGGAGACGCTCCTTCTGGCTTCAGCCAGTTAAAAGGCACTCGAGTGAGAAAGTGAGGAGGGAAGACGCTGAAGACAGCTAGGCTCTTCACATGTTGGCAGTCACAGCAGGAACCTAGAAACCGCTCCAAATCCAGCATGTGGGCTCATCCAGAGAGCTCGCACGGCACCTCACAGAGCGCTCCTGTGCAAAAGTCTTCAGTCAGCCCTGGTTTTTTAAAGCTTTCCTTCCAAGCAGCCAGAATTGATTGTAATATTTTAAGTAGTTCTCCTGATTTCCTGAAGGTTCTCCTTTCTTTTACTGTCTGACCTGCTCCAGAGGTGTTGATTTAGTAAATGATCAGTTTGAAATGGGATCTTTAGGCTTTGTGTTACCAGAACGAAGACAATTTGTTCACATTTCTTTAGGTGGAACTGGAAAAATACCAAAAATAACACCAACAAGGTGCTGACCTACAGTCAATCAACTGGAGGAGGATGACTTTTATATACTGTTCATCTGCTAGAAATAGTTTTTTACATCCTTTGTCGTCTTTCTTCATCCTTTAATCACACAAGGAACAATGCTGTGAAGGTCAGCTACAAGGACTGGATAGAAAATGGGCAAAAAAGCATCCAAAGTTTGAACAAAAACTTTGAAAGACCTTTAGAAGGTCTGGAGAACTACTGAGCAAAACCATTTAAAAGAATTACAAGACCGTCTTGCTGCTTTGAAACCAAAGTAGGAGTGTTTTAAATATGTTTGCTTCATGAAAGGAGACATCACACAGCCAGTGTGGCAGATCAGACCGAGAGCAGAGTTTATAAATCGATGGAGAGGCTGGATCATTCTGAGCAGACCCTTTGATGAACCATCAGACCTATGAGGCTCCAGACCAACAGAATATCAGACCTTGTGGAGCTTTTGTGCTCATTTCCTCACTGAATCACCTACTCTCCTGGTTTTTAACAATCAACAACTATTTCCAGCTCAAGCGCTTGAGAAAACTCGAGCCCCAGCTTCAGCGCCTGACGTCATTCCAGCCTGCTTGGGCATCACGCCGCCCGGAGCGTGGGCCCCTGCTGAGCCAACGGCACGCAGAGAAAACCACTTCACAGGACCGAGGCTGTGAGAAGAGACGAGGCATTCCCTGTGAAGCCGACAGCTTAGACGCGAGTGAATCTGGGATACGGCAGCAGGGGAGGAGAGCAGAAGATTCCCCGACACACTGAAGCGTGTGTGTGCATTTCCTCTGAAATAAAAAGGAAGCACAACACCACACATTCCTATGATTTGAAATGGTTTTATCTCTGTGCATGCTTCATTGTCTTCACTGGGTATCACTCCGGTGATGAGAGGTTCTTCAGGGATGTAACGGAGTGGATGAGAGAAGACCTGCTGACTCAGCAGCTGTGTGTGTGACTTTTATCTAAAACGTGACTGGATCGACGTCGTTCCTCAGCCGTTCCTCAGCCGTTCTGATGATCGGCCCAGGTTTGAGGTGTTATGAAACAATTTAGGGATATGATACACGTGTTGGCAGAAAATTCTGATAAAACACCAAAGTTCAAAGGTCACTAATCCTAATCCGAGAGCTGTGGTTCATTATGGTCTCTGAGACGTAAGTAGTGGTGACACATGTCCGTTTTAGAACATCTAGAGTGTTTAATGTGAGAGTATGACTGGTTCATACGCCAGTTTTCAAGAGAAACGTCTGAAACAGATGACAGACTGTTGGAGTTTGGGAGTGATCGCTCTGTCCTCTGGAGAGATTTGAGAGAAATCCACGAATCCTTTACACCGGATGAAAGAAGACAAACATTCTAACGTATAAACTGTTTAAAAAATATAAACTTTGTGGGAGTAAGAAGTAGGGGTGTGTATTGGCAAGAATCTGGCGATACAATATGTATCGCGATACAGGGCAGACGATACGATATATTGCGATACTATGAGTAAGACCATATATTATGATTTAAAAAAATAATAATTTAAGGGTGGAAAAACTGTCACAGCATTCTAAAAACTTCATCCTTATTCATCTATAACACATTCAGTTTTATTACTAGATCTAGTTGATCCACTGGAACGAAGAAGGTGAAAACTAGGGATGCACCGATACCGATATCGGTTAAAGTTACCCGATACCAGGAACCGATACCAGTGGCTTCACTGTCTGTGACTTGTGATTTCTGTTGTAGTTTCCTATATTGAACACTAGGGGGAGCGATTGAGCTAAAGAGGAACAGTGTGGGTTGAGAGCTGGAGATGGTGCCAAATAGTTCATTTTATTTGGTTAAAATGTGGAAAACTGCAATAATTTCACTGTGAAATCACAGAAAATGGTTATTTTTCACCTTATATTTTAGTTTTGTGATCATTTATATATATAATATATATATATATATATATATATATATATAATATATATATATATATATATATATATATATATATATATATATATATATATATATATTATATTTTTTTTTTTTTTTTTAAAACCTAACTCAGTTATTTGTTGTAAAAAGCAGAGAAGAAAAAATAAAACCTGTATTCCAATTTGTTGCATTTTTGTGTGGTAGAAGTATCGGTATTGGCGAGTACTCAGATTTAAGTATCGGTATCGGATTGGTTTTGAAAAAAGTGGTATTGGCACATCCCTAGTGAAAACAGCCGCCAACTAGAGGTCAAACTTTTAATTTTACTACAACAAATTACTGTCATCATTAATAGTTCCATTAAAATTTGTTTTAAATTGATAGTTTGCTTTGAATTTCGATACAGCAAAATATTGCGATGCAGATATCACAATATCGATATATCGTGACAGAAAATATCACGGTATACTGCAGTATTGATATTTTCTTACACCCCTAGTAAGAAGTTTGTTTGCAAAAAAATTCAAATGTTTTAAAAGCTTAAAGTTGGTGTGTGACATCACCACTCAGTAAAACGTTACATGCTTAATTCTTTAAATATCATGAAACTTAAACCGTGCTTGTGTAAAAACGATTAAAGACATTAAACAGTGACCTGTCTGGACTCTGAATCATGCTTTTACTGTGAAGTCTAGTCTGAGCTACAGAGCTCTATAAAGGCTGGATATCCTCACTAGATTCATCTCTTCGTGTGTTCGGGACTCGGCTCAGTAAAGTCCAGCCGTACTACGTACTGAAACCTAAATTCATGCAACGCTATTCCTGACTGAGCTGCACCTTTTCAGGTATTTTTGTGTGAGTTTGTCCAAAGCTGGACGAGTCAAAAAAACAGTGACAGAAACAGAAGATTAGTAATGAGGGCGCTTCCATGCTTAACTAACTGGCCTCTCGATGAAAATTTCTCAGCTGAAATCAAAACTGTCTTATTACTAGAAAATACAATAATAACTCTCAGAATATTCAGCAGATCTGCCACTTTGAACCAGACCGTTCAGTTTGGGTTTCTTCTCCTTACAGCAGAACACAGCCTCTCTTTACCTTTAGGACTTATTTTCCACTCTTTTGGTTTGACTGAATATTCTCTCTAAAACTCATATGAAAACACTCATTTTACAGGTAATTTGTAGATTTTTAGTAGAAACTTTACACTTAAGGTTGAGATGTTTATCATCACTGCTGCTGCAGCAACTACACGGTGTAACATGAATGCATTGCTTTACAGAAACATCTTTTTATTCTCTTCTCTCTGGAGGAGACGCGTCCTCTACATTCTAATTCTGCTCCGTTCCCTCCTTACTACCCCACTGACTACAGCTCATTAAACCTCCTTCTCTCTCTTATCTTCCTTCCATCCTGCTTTGAATTGTAATCCACCTTCTGTGGTTTTATTGGAACTTCTTCGTGCCTTTAACAGACGATAACACGACCCAGTGGGAGCTTCTGATTGGCAGGGAGACTTCCTCACTGCGACGTTCGTTTTCCTGTAGGAGCTCAGACCCTTCTCTGGGAGGTGAACAGCTCTGGTGAACAAAGACCTTATGAAATTAAGTTTAATCCACACAACATTAACACTTGTTGACCTAATTATCCCAGACAGAGGGTTTCTTTTATGTCTGTAAATAATTCACAACCAGGGAACTGAGCTTAACATCTCAGAATGAATTAAAATCCCAGAGCATCTTTGAGATTGGGAATTCAAACCTTAAAAAGCTCAGCTTGTCAGGATATAGAACTAAAAATTCTGAAATGTATTAATGATAGTCCTTGTATTAATATGTAAACAACAGTAAAATAAAATAAAAAACAAACATTTCAGGATGAACTCGAGTCAAAGTCGACACAAAAACGAGATTAGAAGTTTAAAGCTTCAGTAATAACAGGTCCTGAGACTTTCAGAGAGGTTTTAATCCTCAGGCTTCAATAAAAAAGGAAAATCTGTTTCATTTGACTTTTCAGCGGTATAAAATCTGCCAAGGTCTTGCCATCTAATTTAAATCAGCACTGCTCAGAAGGAAGGAGAGGAATTCTGACAGAAGATTAAATGTTCTAACTGGTTAAACTAAACGTAAGATGGTTTCATTTGACCTGTTAAGGTGGAGTGTTTAATAAAACAATCCAGATGCAATTTCATTAAGATTTAATTGTTAATCTAAAAAAACCAAACATTTTATGTATAAACCTGATTAAATAAACTTTTTTCTCCTGAGATCTGTACCCAAAAAGTCCAGGAATTTATTTCAGACCCACCTGCATAAGAACCACACACCACTGCGTTATTGTCTCCTCTTTCTGCACCAACAGGCTGTTTCTCTGAGTTGTTTTCTAACAGCGCAGCTTAATGCATTAATAATGCACAACTCCACATTTATAACATCCCTGAGCTGCAAATCTGGCTCATAGAGAACATCGTTAAAAAAGAACAAGAGAAAAGGTGCAGCTTGATTTAAATGTCCACAGATGACTCTTATTTGTGCAGAAAATAAACAACCAACGTTTCAGAATAAAAGCGCCACCTTTAAGCCTTGAAATGTTCATTCTGGATAAACTCACTAACCTAACGTCTACTTTATGTAAACGTATGAATCAACTGGCAGCATAAAACACGACCTCCTGTCAAAAATAATAAATTAGTTTTCTCATTAATTTAAACAAAGCAGCTGTTTAAAAATGTAAAATAAAGGCAGACACACTTTGTACAGACTCATTAACAAAACTTCTGTTTGAGATAATATCTCAATTATCACCAGGTTCATTAAATAAGGAGTATTTTGTCTTCAAATTCAAAGTGTAACAGTCTCATTTAGAAAACAAGATGATGAATAACACAAATAAAGATTAATATGTACGATTATCATAAATACAAATGACAGAAAAATAGTTAAAGGACTGTGGAGATTAAAGCTGCAATCTGGAGTTTTTGTCAGACAGCACCATCTGGAGGTGAATAAATGTATTGCTGCTTAAGCCGTCTCGCCCACTTCCATGTTTACAGCTGGATAAGCAACGCTTCTCTTTCATGAACGCACCTCTAACCGACCAACAGAGCTAAAACACATTGTTTTACAGTGACCATTCTCACGTTAGGACGCTTATTCATTCAGATTTATTTATTTTAAAGACTTGTCGCCAACACCGCACCAGTCTAGGTACTTCCACAAACATCTGTACGTAGGCAGATGTGTAACGCTATTGGCTAATGCTGACCGATCGGCGCTCAGTTCTAATTGGGGCTCTACAGGACGGGGGCAGGCTTAGCAAAAAATATATATAAATTTGACGTATTGTCTTACTTTATATCACAGAACAAGGTCAGATTATCACTGACAAGGATTTCTAAAAAATCATACCTAATTCCTGAAAGGGGAAAACACCGGATTGCAGCTGATATCCTAATCCCTGTTTTTGTCAAGGCAACATTAACTGTCATTGCTAAGAATCTGAATTTTAGAATGCAATTAGAAATAAGCAGGATTTAAATAGAGGTGAATAAAAAAACAAGTTTACATGAAAATGATTTTTAGTGATTGTGCAGATGTTTTGTTTCCAGCCATGTGTTCACATGGAAACAGCATTTTAGGAGCCCTGAAAATAAATCTTTTGGAAACAGGAAACCAGAGTCCAGTGGGAGTGAATCTGTCTCAAACGGAGGAGTTTCATTATCTGGGATCTTGTTTATGACTGATAATAGAGACGAACGTCAAACTGAGGCTTGTTCTGGTCCACAGCAGGGGAGGAGTCAAAAGGAAAAGGTGTCAGCATTCCAACCTTCACCTGTGGTCACAAGATTTAGATCAGGACCAAAATAAGATCCTGATACAAGCAGCTGAAATGAGCTTCCTCTGTAGAGTCCAGGCTCAGCCTCAGAAATAAGGCGAGGAGCTCCAACAACCAGAGGGAGCTCAGAGTAGAGCTGCTGCTGCTCCTCACTGAAGGAGTCAGCTGAGATGGTTCAGGTGTCTGCTTAGGAGGAGACTCTGTAGGGATTATTAATCCCTCTGGTCTGGGAACACCTTGGGGTCTTTGGGAGGGACATGTGGGTTTCCTTATTAAATCTGTTACCTCCATGACCCAACCTTGGACAAACAAGAAAATAAATGAATGGATTCGTTCCAGATTGGAAAAAAACTTGAAATGCTGCTCCTGCAACGCAACCTTTTGATAACGATGATGTCATAGCTTCACCTCTCACATAACCCCACGTGTGTCAAATATAACATCTTCATCCTGCTTCAGGCTCCCCACCATGGAAATCCCATCCACCTTGATTCACGCTTCACCATTTTTTTTTTACATTTTTTGTAGCGTTACAGCACCACACACAGGCCTGGCGTTGTTACTACAGCCTTTTAGGTATGTCTGGTGTAATTCTAGAACCAATGTTTTGTTCACGAGGACACTTAAATTATGCAAATGTACGTAGTTGTTCTGGAAAAAAATCTGTGAGATCGAGACTAGTACAGTTTTTGACCTCTTGTTGTGAATCTTAACCATTTAAATTCACTCCTTTTATGTTACTCTACCCTCAGCATCGAGTTCAACACATCTATAGAAGTTTAACCTACTGTATAGATTCTTCTTACTGCAACCAAAGTCTTGTAAATTCACCACTACAGTTTGAGAAGAGAAGCCAAGATTTAACAGGAACCAATGGACAGTTTTCAGATTTCCCTTCACTTCACTATAAAACTTTTAAAAACCGATTTCTTAAACTTCGCTTTGGTTTATTTCCTGACCTACAGAGCACTGAATTTTTTCCCCCACTTTGAATTAATGAAAAGGCTTCAGAAAAAAAAGAAGAAGTGAGGGTACCTCCAGGCTAATTGTCTCATTTCACTCAAACTTCCAAGTCATGTTCCCCTCCACCTCCTCACAGGCTCTCAGGTTGTGGATTTATCAGGAACCCTGACGTTAACAAGGCACCAGGCAGCGCAGCCGAATGTGGATCAGGACACAGTGTGTGCCTCCCCACAGCTGAGATGGCCGGCGCTGCCCTACTTTCACTTATGAAGCCAAAAGAAAGGGCACACAGAGAAAGTGGATGGTCTCATCCTAATCCTTTCAGCACTGATAGAATGAAAAGAGCGAGGTGACAGATGTAAATGAGGAAAGGACAGAAAACCGTGTTGAAATTTTTATGGCTCAGAATTTAATAAGATCGACTGTCAGAGCAGAGACGTGAAGCCTTTGTGCTTCCCCTCGATCTGTCTCCGAGCTGAAGAGAAGTTTGGGGTTTGTTGCCCCGTCTTAAACACACAATGCTCCAACCCTCTCAATTAGTGTCATCTCCACCTTTATATCTTGTTTCTCACTGTCTACACTCACTATAATTGTATCTGATCCTGTGCTGCCCAACTGTTTACCCAACAGTCCCTCTGACTTCTCCCACTTTCACATACTTGTTATTGTGTTTTTTCCCTACTCCTCCTGTGACAGACGTTGCATGCTAATGCAGCAGCAGGAATAACTTCCCCAACTCTCTGCCATCCACAGTCCTGTTTTTCACAGCTTCCTCTGGGGTTTAACAGGCTGATCTCCAGCGAGACAGACTGGGTAGCTCAATGTTAATAAAAATCACACGGCACCAGCACACTTCAATTAAACACCGGCAGGTCTTAGGAACACTTTAATGAGTGTATTCCTTATGCCAGAAACAAGCCATAAGGTGGTTATAAATGCTGTGAGCAGAACTGCCTTACATGGATTAAAGCTTCTAAAAACTAGATGTACTGCAGGTAATTCTCCTGTAATAGTTAGCAACTAAATCTATGAAAATGGGAAATAAATAAAACTGATCAACAAGAAGAAGTTGTGTGAACTAGATTAAAGGACAAGGTAACAGCTATATATTTTCAGTATGTTCTTGTTTGAAACACATGCATAAGATGCAACATGAGTCTGTCTGGGAAACTAGTTATAGAAATGAAACTTATAGAGCAGTAGGCCACTAGTCTAGTGAACTAGACCGTCAGATCTGCATATATAGTCTGGCCTTCCAGGCTAGTAGGTCACATGGATTCTGATTCTGCAGGGCATCAGGGTCTCTTAAACTCACCACTTAGCTATTAGCTTATTAATTCATATTTTTAATCAAATGAAACGTACAGCTAGGACTACAAAAGACAACAGGTGTGTGAAATATTTAATCACATTCTCACTGGCCCAGATGTGTAGTGGTGTTCCTCATGGTTCACTCATCGGCCCCTCTTGGTTTTTAATCTACTTGTTTCCTATTCAAAAGTTTATTCAAATCCCAATTGTAATTTTTATTCTTAAGAGACTTAAAGCAGCTCTCTGGATTATTTTTCTCTGTATCAAAGTTTTCTAAATGTTCTAAATGATATTTCAGGTCTAAACTATGATCTATGGGTTGAGTTCCACAACATCTGTCATTCTGATGAAGACCCTCCTTCCTCCTAGAGACCCCTTTCCATTATTTCTTGCCGCCGACGTTTTTCAGCCAATGAAATTCAAATGTCTGCATTCTCTCAACATGCATCGACCAAACCTGTACCAGTAGGGGGCGCTGTCGTACAGGACGCTCCGTGTGTTTCTGTTTGCCGTCTCAGCCTCACGGCTCATTTCTACTAAAAACCTACCCATTCTCCAGCTAAAGACGGATTTATTTTATTTTTAAACCTTTCACCTCACAGAATGGCAAGGCTTGACAGGATTATGCGTTTATTTTGGTCAGAAAGTTCATCCAGGGCCGAGTCAAGTTCAGCTTCAGAGTCCAGCAGCAGCTCTCTGCTAACAGAGCTAATATCAGAAGCAGCAGGGACAGAGAGGGCTCATCAGACCCTCGTAGTGTTGGAATAAGATAAGAACGAAGCACTAACCACTCCACCTATTTGCCAAGATTTTTGTGATGGGTGGGGGGCCAGCTTCACGGACATCCGCAATGTATATGCGCCGTGTGCACACGCGGACGCGCGTGTCGAGATGTTTTGAGGAGGAGCCTTTGGACGCTAGATTCAAAAACTGCTCTCTTGATGAAATCCTCCAGAATGCGGCTTTAATTGTATATGCTGACAGAACACACAAATCTTAACAGTAATCTCATAGTTTGTCTTAATAAGTCCCATATTCTGCAAAATTCACTTTCTACAGATCTTCTAACAGTTACAGTATGTCTTTCACAAAGACTGTGTCTGAGACCCAAATGTGAGAAAATATTTTCACTGTTTTCACTTCTTGATTCTCATTTTTGGGAAATGTGTTTTGAGCTAACGCTAAAACGGGTGGTTTCTAAATCGTTCCCCTGCTGACGTCAAGAAGGGGGAAGACCACTCCTCTCTAGAGGACAGAGCCAATCAGAGCACCTTTGTCTACCTGAGCCCGCCCCGCCCTTTAAAAACCACGGGAGCGCTCATCCTCACAAATGTTAGCAAACAGTCATGGTTAGGGCTGGAACGATACCTGGTTTTTGATACGGATACCTTAACGATACTTTTTTCGGTACCTATATGTATAATTCTTAGAGAAAATAAAGTACTAAAAGTAAAAAAAATTAAAAATTAAACCAATAACACCGTTTCATGGCCTATTTCTGCTTTTATTATTATTATTATTTATTTATTCATCTCTTACCTCGGGAACTTTCTGTGACGCTGTCCCCTCACACACCTCCTATGTTTTTGTTGAAGCAGCAGAGGCTGCGAACTCGGCTCTGCCTTTTTGTTTTTGTCGTTGGAGACTGCAGTCTACACGCTGCAGCGCGATGAGTTACTTTGACAAACTGCTGGTATTCTTGTTTTTCGCGGCACAAATCTTATTGCATACGCTGCATTTTGCTCTGTTTTCGTTTACCTTTCCAAAATGCAGCCAAACTTTAGATTTCTTTGGCATTTTTAAGCCGGACGTTTGCAGGAGAACGGTTGTTGAGAAGAGAGGGGAAGAGAGGGGAGGGGCTGTGTCACTCAGCCTGTGTGTGCGTGAGCAGCAAACAAGCTCTTCTCCTCAGCACATAGCAGAGCGGGGAGGAAAGACATGGAGCGGCGCTCATTCATAGGGCCATTTTATTGTAGAAGTACCGAAATTTAGTTTTTTTCCCGGTACTACTACCTACCGAAGGTTTTCGGTCGGTACTAAAGAAGTACCGAGTTTTGGTACCCAGCCCTAGTCACGGTGAAGCTACAAGCAAAGCACGGCAGTTGCATCAACGAGCACAAAAGAGTGGATAGAAAGTACAGAATATAAGACCTTTAACATTAAATCCCAAATGACCCAGAATTTTCATAATTTCAATAAATCAGAAATCATTTGCTGTTTCTTTCTTTCAGTCTAGTTGGTTTGAGTTTTGTAGTAGAAATATTTGAATAAAAAAGCTCAAATCAAACACATTGTTACGGTTCCCATGATGCTCCCTGCGATCAGCACCCCGGACAGCGCCGTGGTTCTGCCGACCTTCTCCTCCCTCTCGGTCCTCTGCTTTCCCAATTCAGCACCATGAAGCAGCACGCCAGAGGGCTGTACGTCTGGGCCCAATCTTCCATCAAGACGCCCTAAAAGACGCGCCGGCCAGTCGTTTGGGGGCGCAGATCGGTTCTGTGATCCCCTGGGTGGTGTGTGCGTCGAGACACGTTTATCGGTCTAGTGGTATCATTTTAGGAATCTACTCAGTAGCTTTGTGTGTCTTTTTGTAGCCTCTTAGTCTAACCTCTCCAGACCTTACCTTAACAGTTAACTTCCTTTTTTTCTTAGTACTTCGTTTACTTAGTAGTGGTTCCATTCTTTTAGTTTGAAGAGTGATTTTTTGTAGTTTATCCCCTTTGTTTTATGGAAAGTTTTGTGTTTTTATTTATGAACAGTTCCTCTTCCTGTTACTGAGAACTAAATAATTAAATCTCTTTGTGCTTCACGGTTTTGAATTGGCCCCCTGTTTGAACTCATAGGGGGGTCATAACACACACTTATCTTTTTAAAGCTCTCAATCTCAAGGATCAGGTCAAGTTATGGTCACGCTTATTTCAAATACAGAAAAGCACTTTAAACATGATTAGATTCTTACTCAGTGGACGTAACTTAAACCAAACAGACTATAGTTGTTGAACCAATGCTATGCTCAATGTGTATTATAGAGATTTTGACCATAGAGTCCTAGAAACCATTCTAAGAGGCAGCTGAGCCTAAAAGCCAAGTTTTTACTGCTGGCTATGTAAACAAACACACACTCTCCCTGACCATCAGCCATCTGTTCTGCAGTGAACTAAAGTACATTTTTTGCCTAAATTAGGCTTATTTCAGTTTGGAAATCTATTGAACACTTGAGATTTTTGTAGCAACTGCCCTGGCAAGGTGGAGGGGCGGGGCATCCAACTGACCAGACAGACAGCTGAGGGTGGGAATGGTGTTATAGAAAATAAAAGAAACAAAAAAGGGAGTTCCCAGCTGTACAGTGCAGCACCTTGAATGAGGGTGAATAGAGGAGAAAGGAGACACTCACCTCCTTGTTTGCTCCTGTCAAGATAGATGGAAACCCTTCTGGCCAGACCTGCAAGCGGGGGGGGGGGGGGGGGGGGGGGGGGGGGGGGGGGGGGGGGGGGGG
>SSNR01000007.1:2727469-2797893 GCA_006937965.1 Callopanchax toddi | reverse complement strand
GGGGGGAAGAGGGGGAGGAAGGAGAGCAAGAACGTAACAAAGCAAGCGACAAATTAGCAAGAACCCACTGAGCATGCTGACCCAAAGACTCACACCGTTACAAAGAACAGTAACACTGGTGACGTGATGAGCGTCTCATCACTTCATGAGTGTTAATCCACATGCATTCAGCAGAGGGCTGAACAAGGCTGCTGCTCCCAAAACAAACAACGGATGCACAAGGATCAAAACCGAAAAGCTGGGCTGCAAGTTCTGCATCTCAAACAGAGGCTGTTGAATCTGCAAAGTCCCCAAACTCTAAACCTGCAGAGCCTGAATTCCTTGACAAGATAGTAAAAAAAAAAACAAAAAACAACCAGCGGGGTGGAGCTGCTGCTGCAGGACTCCAGAGATTTATCTCTGAGTCTTCAAATGAAAACTAAAGCAAGAAGTTTGAGAAGGGCATTTAGATAATACAGAAGGAGAATTATTAAATATTGAAGTGAAATTATGCGTGATAGTGAGACTTGTCGCTGCAGCCGCCTTGTTCAGCATTTCTCCAGAGAGGGAAGGAAACAAAACAATATCAAAGACCCAACAAAGTAACAACAAGCCAGACAGATGGTCTACAGAGATGTTCCACTGATGGGAAACAGCACAGAGGCACGCCATTGGACGATGGAGACAGGGTGAGTGAGGACAGGTCCAGAAGGTACTCGTCTGTTTTTATCTGCCAGCTTCCTCCTCAGCTTTGAAGCAACGGCCTTCAGAGGTAGAGCAGGGCTTTGGCAGACTTGTGCAATATTTTATTGAGTTTTACATTATTTATGTGTCTGAGGAAATGCTAAAAAATGCTAAAAATTCAAGCTCTTAATTATTATCTGAAATACATTGGAAGTGACGGCAGCAGCTCGGAGCTGAATTCTGGGCCGGGAGGTGGGAATGCTCCAGGGAGAAGCAGAGTGTTGGTGAGACTGCAGAGGGGCTTTTCACTTCTCGTCAGGAAAAGAAAAAATATCTTGGCGCTGAGGCTGACTAAAACTTTTTCAGGAGAGATCTCAGCTGGTGCCGTCAGTAGTCTGAGTACAACCAGTACAGTGAATGTCAATCACCATTCATCCAGGATAACAAGCACACCATTAAATGTGAAACGCTTGCAGTAGGAGAGTCCTCCGCAGACCGAGGGCCTCTCAGGGCAATCTGAGACCTAACGTTAGTCGACTGTGTCGCCTTACTAACGGCTCCCCTGCAGCTCAGGTGGTTCTGTTGGGTCCTCTGAGGGTTCCTGTATGTGTGGCGCCACTCAGTCACTCATGACTTATTATCAGACGCGCTCTGAAAACCCACCGTCAGCAAGTTGTTCACAACTATAATGTCACAACTGTATGGACTATAAGGCTATAAAATAAACAAAACACACACTATATGAAACATTTACAGACTATATAATAAATACAATACCTTTGATTTAAAGAGACTTTTCTAAATGACACGTTTCGAGGATGTTCATTTTTCAAAGTTAAAGTTGTTTCCCAGCTTTTAAATGTTCCTTTAGGTCCTTTTAATGTTGGTCCAAACAAGCCAACACCGCTATGACCTCACATTAGATTGGAACTAAACTCAAAACGGTAAATAAATATGGAGAAAGCATCTTCATCTACATAACTGGTCAAAAATAAATCCTGTTTCTGAGTGCTGACTGTTGTATTGTTGGAGTCTCTGAGCATGTGGGGCTCAAACCATCATATCGTTCTCTTTTAATCATTAAATAACTACAAGTATAAGAAAAGTATTTCTGCATATATTGGAGATAACATTAGATGATTTTAACTCAAAACTCGAATGACGATGGTTCATCTTGACGAGGGACGATATGCATTTTTACAAAGAATTGAAGTTCTTTAATTATGACAGTGAACAAAACAGATTACTTGTTAATCTGACTGCAGCAAAAAATGGGTTTGAATATTTGATCATCTATCTATTGGTATTACACAACATACCCTCTCATACAGGGTCTCTAATAGTAAGCCAAACAGAATAAAGTGATTTCTACACCTTGTGTTTTTGTTACAAAACCTGATGGTGGTAGTAGTTTCTGGATTTTAACTGGAAGTAACCACTGGTAACAAGATTTGATCAACATGTTTTAGCAGGTTGACCCACCTAAACACTCGGCGAGGCTCTAATAAAGAGAGCTGTATTGATTTATTCAAATCAGAGGATAGAGAATCGGTTCTAGATTGGATCAGTTCTCATGGTGTTTAAGTCTTATCCTATGATAGGAACATATTAGAAGGAAATAAAACTATTTACTTGAATAAACAAACCTTTTCATAATATTTGTTTTAAAAACTTTATTATCTGAACTAAACCACCGTAATTAACCTATTTATTTATTAATGTTTAGCCATATTTATTAGTTTTATAAATACAATCTAAGTTGAGGTAATTATACTGCGCTTAATGTAGAATAAAATGGTAAAATGCACACATGATTTTTTATATAGAGTAAATGTGTGGAAGGTAATTGTTGCACTTTTCCCCCATGCTTGCTGAGAAACATCCCATCACTCCTGCAGCTGTCAGTTACTAAAAACATGCCTGACCCAGAAATGAAGCAACGCTGGAGGCAGAAAGTGTGGCGCAGTCAGGAGTTGGGAAAGTGTGTGTGTCGTTCTCGACACAGAAATGGATGGATTTCATCAAATGGATGGATGGTTCTGACAAGTGTGTATGGCTGCCGTCTGCCCCGGTTCACGTATTTATGAATAACTCTGCCTCAGGGTTTATGGAAGTGTGTCAGCTGAGCGGGTAAACGTGGCGGCGAATCCACAAACGTCTGATTGTAAAGCGATCGACTGTATTGATGGAAGAGGAACAGCGAACTGAAGGACGGTTCAGATCAGCAGGACTTTAAACGTGAAGCTGCTTTCCAGACATGACGTTTACACGATGGATGTGTGTGTGTGTGTGTGTGTGTGTGTGTGTGAGAAAGGTGATGACAGCAGCTGACAGCACAGCTCAGCTGGGAGTTAGATTTGTTTTGACTAATGGAATTTAATTTAAACTTCTGGCTAAAAAATAAACCTACAGCCTGACCTAATGCAGCAGGAACAACCTACATTTAAAAAGGCTAAAGTTTAGCTGTGTGCTTCAGGTAAAAACTGCTATTCTTAAGGTGGAATGAGACACATTCTGGATCTACAGTATGTGATCGTTTTAGTGGTCAGCTTTAGAACCAATGATTAGACCTTTCCAGGCTTACTAAACATCTGCAGGTCTTGGTTTTTCATCCTGACTGATGAGCATTAAATGGAGTTCTTGTCCAAAATTTAACAATTTTAAAATTGTTTCTTATTTTCAGTTTGTTTTGCAAAGTAATTCAGCTAACCATTGTGTTCTAATTGGCTGTATTATACGACAAATAAACAACTTTGACATATTTCCCTAGAAATAAAGATGTAATTATCTGATTTATGACTTCCTATGCAGAACACCGTGTCCCTCTTTTCTTTCTGCAGGTATCGAGCTAAAAACCACAAATCAAACACACGTGGCTTGAAAATGCTTCTGATTTGTGGTTAGTTGCCCGACCACTTAGTCAGTGTTTGTTCGCCCGTCTTCTCTCTCTGTCTCTTCCTGTTCCATCAAACCAACCCGTGGAGGCAGAAAACCACCCTGCTGGAATCCAGGGTTTCTTTTTCTTAACCAAGTCGTTTGTTTTCTGCCTGCTGTCACAAACTGCTGCTCAAGAGAAATGACAGGCTCTTCCTTCATGCAGCGTGTCCTCAGACTAATCTGAGTTGAATTGGAGGAAATATAAATTTAACTCAATGTAAAATTTTGATCAAGTTAATCGATTTTACTTTTTTAAAAGGACATTTTAGTCAGTTTTAAGTGTGTTTCTATGTAAAAGTTACATCTTACCTGTTGTAGAGAGCTTCCTGAACAGCCTCCGTACAGAGAAATAGTTTATGTCCAACAGGACTTAGAAGCTAACAGCTAGTTTGTTATAATGTTGAAATAAACTCAGATGATCCAACCTACTTCGGCCTGGACTGCTCAGAATGGCTGTTAGCTCACCAGACTTGAAGAAGCAACAACCTGGAGCTGTGAGCTACAGAGAGAGAGGAAACGGGTGGAGGTGCCCTACCTGGAGAGCTCCTACGATCCGGTGTTAAAGCAGCATCTCACTGGGCGGCAGAGGTGGGTAGGTGGGCAGGAACCGATACCAGTGACTTCACTGTCTGTGACTTGTGATTTCTGTTGTAGTTTCCTATATTGAACACTAGGGGGAGCTATTGAGCTAAAGAGGAACAGTGTGGGTTGAGAGCTGGAGATGGTGCCAAATAGTTCATTTTATTTGGTTAAAATGTGGAAAACTGCAATAATTTCACTGTGAAATCACAGAAAATGGTTATTTTTCACCTTATATTTTAGTTTTGTGATCATTTTTTAATATATTTTATTTTTTTTATCTAACTCAGTTATTTGTTGTAAAAAGCAGAGAAGAAAAAATAAAACCTAGATTCCAATTTGTTGCATTTTTTGTGTGTGGTAGAAGTATCGGTACTCGGTATCGATGAGTACTCAGATTTAAGGATCGGTATCGGATCGGTTTTGAAAAAAGTGGTATCGGTACATCCCTACTAGTTACATTTACTCAGTTACATTTACTTGAGTAACTTGTTGAAAAAAATGTACTTTTATGAGTAGTTTTACTTCACCGTACTTTTTACTCTTACTTGAGTATTATTTTTTTTAAGTATCACTACTCCTACTTGAGTGAAATCTCTGAATCCTCTACTTACTGCGAGTAACTACAGAAAAACAAACATGTCTTAACAAAAAATACACCAGACGCACCTACAGGTTCATAAAGGAGACTACCTGTTTCTGCACCAGTTTTGTTTTCCTGATCTCATTTTCTAGCTAGCTATCTATCTTTATCTAGTGTCATTGTCCGATCTGTAACGGAAACCCGATCGGTTCTGCGCATGTGCGAAATGTGTCTACATCCGCTGAAGCTTTTTACGGTAAATACGGGTCAGAGTATCAGTTAAGATGTTAACAGTAATAAGTATTTATTAAAAAGTTTACAATAATGACAAAGTTTCATACAATGTCGAAGAAAATAAAGAATAAAAAGGGAGTTATGGGTCAGGACGGCCCGATCCTTACTGCGCAAAGTCGGACGGTACAGATCAGGTCTACCCGATCGGTTCTGAGCATGTGCAGAACGCGTGTACTCCCACTGAAGTGTTTTACGGTAGTTACGGTTCAGAGTATCTTTTAAGGTGTTAACAAGTATATAGTAAATTTATATTCATCCATAATGTATTAAAATGTTTATACACGTAGGTATCCATTGTTTAAATGGTCCGAGCAGTCGAGAAAGAGGCTAAGCTGTTGGTTAAAGCTAAGGGCTAACTGGGAGCTAACCGTCTCATTCAAAAGACTGGAATGTCGCTAAGTTGGCGAAAAGATGAAGTGACGTAGGCGTCGAGCATGCGCAGAACTGATCGTGCTTCCGGTTACAGATCAGGCAGTGACATCTAGCGCTTGCACAAAAGCTAGACATAGCTAGCTAGCTAGATAGCTACCTAGCTACATTTATAGCCGCATAGCTTGCTCTACTAAGTTTTGGCATTATATTTCAAAAAATACTTTGAAAATTGTTTCTTCTGCTTAAAATGTTAAAATGTTTTGATATCATGCTACAGTATGTATTTGTATCAGGGTTTTTCATTTTAGCCTTTAAGATACTAGAATTTCCCCAAAACTTTATATTTTTATCTGTCTGATGACATCATTTAAAAAAATCAGATGGATGTTACTCAGTACTCAAGTAGACTTTTTACTCATACTCAAGTATTTTCTGGGACAGCAACTTTGTAAAAATATGCTGAAGTAGTGCTACTCTTACTCAAGTACATTTTTTGGGTACTCTACCCACCTCTGCTGGGTGGCAACAAATTAATTACCAACAGCATTCATGAGAGATGTACCGATACCAGCCGAGTAAGATTATTATTAGCCGATAAATACCGAAAATAGAACTAACAAATGTCATTACACTCATCAGAATGAACTTTGCTGAACATAATTTACAGTCAGCCTTACTTTCGTCATATTGGTTCACCTGGAAATACCTCCACACCGCTGACATAGCTCCTCCTCTACGCCACCATGGTGCTTACTGGGTTAGAGCGCTTGTGTGTAAACTAATACTATCTGAGGGAAACAAAGCTCCCGTCACACTGGTATTGGGTCACTTTTATTAAGTACGAGTATGTAGTTTCAGACTGTAGATGCTGGTATCGGCATCCCGATATCAAACTCTATTCAAATGCTTCTCAGTTTAGTTTCACTAAGTCAGAACGTGTGAGAAAAAGAGACTGGAGCTGTTTTAAGAAGGCAGCAACCTTTTTGGTTGTGAGTCAATTAAGAACATACCAACAAGCTAAAAGATGGCTGCTCTGTTTTAAAACAGTAGAAATGCACTTCGGTCCTGGCTATTTGCTGGTGAAGGCTCTCAGTCATCCAGGTCATGGTAACACGTGTCGATTCAGGAAAAAACGTTGGTTTATGGCTGCACTTAGATGAGTTGTGAGCTCATGAGTATCAAAAGATGTTAAAGAAATTAAAAAAAAGCCATTTCTCTGAACAGAGGTCCTTCAGAAAGGAATTATTTAACTATTTCACACAGAAACACACTGTGCACAGCAGCTCTTCACTCACACTCCGTTATCAGGTGTAAAGGAATCAGGACTGAATGTTTGGAGGCAACAACTAAAACGAGTTCTTTAAGGAACCTGGTGGTGAAAACCAGGTTTTAGGACCTGAAACAGGACGGAAGTGTGACTGGGACGAGATGTCGATGAGTTACAACTGGAACACTGTGGGGTATGGGTTGGTTGGCAGGTGGGACAGGGAGTAAAATAGAGCTTTGATCTTTACTGTGGGTGCTGGTGGAGGCCTGACCTCGGGTGGTTGGCAGCATATCGGAGAGGCCCTGCCACGCCGTCACCATTTCTGGGTTCTTCTGGTCCGCAAAGTTCTTCCAGACTCGCAGCGCTCCATCATCTGAACACAGATAAATGATATGTGGGACCAAACAAAGATGGAGAACAACAAAAAAGCTGCAGCATTTGCACACGACTCAAAACACTTAGAGGACGCTGAATCCTGAAAGTCTCGTTTCCTGAAAGCGTCTTGTGAAGGAGGAAAGAAAAGAGTCAGGAAGCTCCTCCTAAAACGCTCCGTAGCTCCAACTCAGCTAAGAGCTACACATAAAACACGTCCATCCACTCTTATGAGAAAGCTATTACCAGCCATAAAAGTTTCCACTTGATTGATGTTCAGTGTTGTACTTTTTTTTAAAGCTGTATCTTTATAAGTAATGGTATCCTTCGAGCATGACTGATGGAGAAAAGCTGAATCAGTGCACATTACACTTTGATGAGATGGAATTTAACGTATTAATCCCAGAACATTTTGTCAGTGTGAGATGTGCAGTAAAACGCAGCATTTATTCTTAGTTTAACTTTCTGCCGTGAAGGCTGAGCAAAACTAATGGCTTTTAATGCAGAGCTGTTTTCTACTGGATCCTGTGTAATGAAGACAAAGCAAAGGGAGATAATTGCTTTGTTTTATTGATGAGGAATACACACGAAGCTGTTGCTGCTGCGCTGACGGCATCAACATCAGGACTTAAACGTGTTTATGTGAGTGTGAACTTCCCACCTGTTGCGGTTAGCAGTAGCGAACAGTCGTGTCCGTTCAGGTACTCCATGGCCGTGATGCGCGTGTAACGAGGGTTTCCGTTGTAGAAGTAATCCAGCCTCTCGCCCTTCTCCCAGTCCCAGAAACTACAAAAGACACTCGTTAGAACTCAATCTGTGTCACACTGAAGGAAATGAAGCGTCGTAACAATCGTGTGTTTGGTGTCGTAGGTCCCTGACCAGATGCTGTCCTTGTCGGCCACGGCGATGCAGGTGTTGAAGGGGTGAAACTTCACCACCGACGGAACGCCGGGGTTACGGTTGATGAATATTTGATCATCCAGACGGGAAATGCCTGTGATGGAGAAGAGAAATCCAGAAAAGCTGTAAAATAAAGCATTTCTGCAGACTTCAAGTCACATGTTTAACTCCTAAGTGCCTCCATCTTCAGTGTTCAATCTGCTGCCAAAAGAAGAGCTGGCAAAAACTGAAATAAATAATTCCTAGGGTTCTAAAGATGTGCCCGTCCTGTAAATGCATGTACTTTTTCCAGAAAACGGCCCCAGCAGGGCTGCTACGTTGCCCCAAATAAATAAATGCATGATGGAAGAAAGTATTAATTTGTGGTGGTGCTCCACCCGCTTTGGCTGAAGTTTATTTAGCATATTTCTAATTTGCTGAATCAGCCATAATGCAGCCAATCAGCATTCAGCTGTTGGTCTTCACACCATGAGACTCCTTGTCCATGTTTTGCTTCTTCAAGCAGAGTTTAGTCAGTTTAACGTAGTTAAAGGAGAATGTGTGTCTAACTGTGTGACCATTAAGTTTATCGCCCTCATGGCTGCACTCACTCCCGTCTCCCCTTTATTAACTACAGCGTTGTCATCTGCTAATTTCAAAAGTCTAACAGATGGAGGTGCTGTTCACCAACAGGGGAGTTAGTGACCTGTATAAAAACACCTGGAGCTCAGCGCTCTGCAGACAGTGGAGACGTTTAGCTCCTAAATAAACAAAACCCTGACCCTGATCATTCCTGGGATTTTTTTACTGTATATTTTGATTTGTGCTCATTTTAATCATCTTGCAACATAATGAGCTGCTAAACTTAGTTTTTACTGAAACATTCTAAGACTGTATTTTTCTTTTTCAAGGCCACAGTTTGTTTGATTGGATTTTCTTGTTAATTGACACTTGATCGGACCATTGGATTGGTAATAGGTCTGAGCTGTATACTAATACATTTGTAATGTTACATTTTTTGATGTTAAAAATGTGAAACAATACTAAGAATAAACAAACAAAGAAAAACAAATACCCAGTGATATATAAAATGTTTTTTAAAGTGTTGTACAAATCAATTCAGAGTTATCAACTAAAATGTTGGCGACCAGTTGAGTCTCCAACCAGGAAGAACTGGGGAGACCTTTTCAGTATGAAGTGAACCAGTCTGCTTCCACTTAAACACATTTAGGATCTTTTAAAGGCACACTAGGCAGCTTGGCTTGTTTTTAGCTCCCCCTAGTGTCCGTTTTAAATCACTGTCGTAAAAACAACCTGATGAATCCTCCCCTCGCTGTGCGCCTGTGTTTCCAATCATCAGATAAAGGTTTTCTTTGGAGGCTCCTCCATGTTGAACACTAGATCAGGCGTGTCCAGAGTGCGGCCCAGGGGCCACTTGCGGCCCTCTGAGTGAATTTCTGTGGCCCTCAACTGCATTTCCAAAATGGCAGAATTGAGTCCTTTTCAAAAAATGTTGTCTTTTTAAACGTAAATGCTTCAGTTCAAACCGAAGTATTAGTTTTTCATGACCCAGGTTGATTCTTTTAATAAAATTTCCTGGTAAATAGAACCACAAACACTCTCACTAAACAGCAGACGTGAACTTCTTTCATCAAATCTGGCTAAATCCTACTGAAGACAGAGGGACCCAGATCCCGTTCTTGTTGCTGATAACATACTAGAATTTATTTTCAAGAAACTATAAAACAACTGACCAATAAAATCCTGGGAATTTGATGCTTTTGTTTTACTGAAGCAAACACATGAGACCCTTTCATGTCTATTTTTGAGCCGTACAAAATCAGAAAATCACTCTAAAACCATTTTTGCATTTTTAAAAATGAATTTGGCCCCTGAAGACTTTAAACTTGGAGATTTTGGCCCCCGTCTTGAACAGTTTGGACACCCCTGCACTAGATCTTATAGCTCATATCTATGATGTCTGTGTCTTCAGCTCGTCTGTCCTCAGCAGGTTCTGAGGTGAAACACGGATTGCCGTAAAGCGTTACTGCTTCTAGGAGACACGTGACTTTGTGAGACTTCAGGACACCGGACCAGAGACTCAGAAGTTACAAACGTGGTATTCTGGACACAAGCAGCAGATGGGGCTGAGGGACTTTCATTAACCTGTAAAGGGTCATGTTAGCACAGACTGGATCAAGGAAAAGATTTTAAAATATGAAAAAATTACATAGTGTGCTTTTAATCACTCCTCTCTGTCAGGAGACTCCCGTTTGATCCTAAAGACTAACCACAGACCTGAGGATGCTCTCTGTGAATTGTGGGTACTTTTGTCCTCCTTTAGACACTCATCTGTAATCAGCTTGTGACTCATGTGCAGCTCCTGCAGCTGTCATGTTATTCTGATGTTCATCTCTTCAAACAGGCCTGTGTAAGTCACATCTCATTATTCTGATGATATACCTCAAACTGTTTAAATCCACATCTCCCTGTAGACTGGAGATCTAATACTCTAAAATCTGTAGTGTTATTAATATATTTCTTTATTTTAACAGTGTTCTCTATTTGGTAAGTATTATATGATCTGGTATCAGTGTATCAAGGTAAACTACTTTTGCTCACTGACTTCTAGATAGTGTTTTGAAGATGCTTTCACAATAGAAGCATTTTGATTCGACTGTCTGATCAAAGTTTGAACTGAAACATCTCAAAACGCTGTAGATCACTGGTTTATCAGGAGTTTCAATCCTCAGACACAGTTCAAAAATACAAAGAGCTTTAATGATGTTTTTATTTTCATGTTCTGTTGAAACTTTTAGACAGGATAAAACAACCATAAACGCATCAGAGAAAAAAAAAGAATCAGGAATACGTTTAAAACGTTATGGTAAAGGTGACTCAGTCGATGTTAGAAAATTAAGGGCAGCATCTTTAAATGAAATTAACTGTGAAGCTCATTGTACAGTGTGTCGTCATGGCAACAGCTCACCAGCCTCTTCTTGGCTATAAATTAAACATCAAGACCGCCACAATGAAATCAAGAGGAATAAGTTAAAATATGAATTCATCACAGGTGGATGCTGCAGAAATCAAATTCAATTAAACCTTCATCAGTGGTTAGTGTTGTGCTGATGGACTTTAAACCCTGAAGCTGTATGTTATGACAGAGCTGATGTGTTTCCCCTCACATCTCTAGCTTTGATGCCTCCGTCTCTGCTCCCCTCTCCTCGGCTTTCCTCTCCTCTCAGGAGGGAGTCGACTGAATGAGGCAGCCCTTCTACTCCTCTCAGAAAACTGAAGGGAGTTCAGTGATTGAGCGGGCAGTTGAAAGAGAGAGAGAGAGAGAGAGAGAGAGAGAGAGAGAGAGAGAGAGACGTGTACACCAGCAACCTCAGCTCTGACGCCAATCGCCTCGTGACCGCATGTGTGTGTGTGTGTGTGTGGAGGGGGCTGCCAGTGACGTTGGGTTTGTTAGCTATTCTGTTTGAGAAAACTCCAACTTCACTTGGGGATACTGCGAGCACACTGCTACGCCTTTAATGAGTGTGTGTGTGTGTGTGTGTGTGTGTGTGTGTGTGAGGGAACTCCTCTGACTTACAAACCAAGATGTTTCCAGCTGCAAACTGATTTCACTCTATCCCCTTGTTGCTGTGAATCATTTGCACACTCATTCACGTGGAACAAAGCTGCAACATGGCGGTGTGGAGAATGACTGAGGGTCTGTTTTAATGGGGAGGTGTTCAAGGCCTGAGACCTGGAGACCAAAATATCCTCACTAAAATGTATTTGGAAACATCTCTACAGAAAGTCCACCAGAGTTTTAAACTAATACCAGTTGAGATTAAAAAATGATGACGTTTTAGTCTGGAAACTGAACGGCTCTCAGCTACTACAACACCAAATCTTAGCTCAGTTAAACCAATTGTGTTTGCTAATGTTGATTAGCTGAATTAGAAACCTGAATGAGGTAACAGTAGGGATGCACCGATACGATACCGGTATCGGTAAAGTTACCCGATACCAGTGGCTTCACCGTCTGTGACTTCTGTTGTAGTTTCCTATATTGAACACTAGGGGGAGCTATTGAGCTAAAGTGTGGGTTGAGAGCTGGAGATGGTGCCAAATAGTTCATTTTATTTGGTTAAAATGTGGAAAACTGCAATAATTTCACTGTGAAATCACAGAAAATTGATATTTTTCACCTTATATTTTAGTTTTGAGATCATTTTTATTAATATATTTTATTTTTTTTATCTAACTCAGTTATTTGTTGTAAAAAGCAGAGAAGAAAAAATAAAACCTGTATTCCAATTTGTTGCATTTTTGTGTGGTAGAAGTATCGATATCGGCGAGTACTCAGATTTAGGTATCGGTTTTGACAAAAGTGGTATCGGTACATCCCTAGATAACGGTTAATCAGTGGGATACATCATTCTAAGTTTAAGCTAAATCCATCAACAGACAACATTTACTCCAATGGGAAACGGTTGACTAAAGGCAATGCGTGAAATCAAGCTACGAAAACAAATCTGAGGTCAAAATCTTTAAAACTGATTGAGTTACAGTCATTTTTGTGCATGTCGTCATCGGCTGGCTGTAGAAACCATCCAGAAACAGGTTGGCTGTAAAATGTAATCAGTTGTAGACGCATCTTCAATGAAGACTTTATGAGGGTTTGATTCAAATCTGTTCAGTGCAATGAAGCATTTCAAGTTCAGTAAAGATGAACAGACTCTTTCACTCCTGAGATCGATCGATCGATCGCTCCGTAAATCCTAATGAAACACAAACTTCCTTCTAATGACAGAAAAACCACCTGAAAGCCTGAAGATCATTTTTAACAAAGGCGGATCACACACTGAGGTGAACCGGTGTCTAACAACACGACTATAAGTATTTTAACACTTCAGTATCACTCAGGAATGTGGCGCCAAAATCACATCAAACTCCATTTTCTAACAAAAACAAACTCACTTAGAAACATCAGCCTGAATCTGAAAGAGTTATAATACTATATAATACTTAAAAACATGAACAATGAGCTTCAATCAGTACCAAAAGGAACATGTTCATTAATAAGCTTTTCATAAGTCTTAAAAAATAATCATATTTTCTAAAAATAACTTTATTTTCTTACTATCTGACTTATTTTATTGTTTTTTGGTTGGTTTTTCTTTCTGCTTTAGGAAGGAGGATTTCAAAATACGCATTGCTCATTTTTATTAGATTTTTTCCAGCTTCCATTTTGTTTAGTTGATTTGCTTTTCTTTTAAATTGATATTTGACTGGACCATTGGTAATGTCAAAACTTTTATTTTAGGGGCAAAAAAATAATAATTTAATGATGATATAAGACTCGATGTGTACGTTGGTACACCTACAACGTCACTATGCTGCGTTTTCATCTCACTAGAAATCAGTTCTTGTTGATTTTTCTCCTGTTTTTGTACTCACTCTTAATATAATATATAATACAGTATAATAACTGTTTACCAAATACATTTATTTTTTCTTAATATTTTTAGGTTAAAAGTAAAAAAAAAAAAGGCTCAAATTGTGACTAAAATCCACCCATTAAAGCTGATTTGTCACTTCATGTGCTGCTGAATTAAGCACATCATCAGATCAGATAATCCTAGTAGGTTCTGTAGCATCATTCAATTAATCCACCTTTCTCCTGCATTATATGGAAACTTCCCCAATGCTGACCTATGATAAACCTTTGTTCCAACAGACTCTTTTCACTCTATCAGGAACTTTGCAGGCCTGGTGAGCTAATGTCAACAGTCCCTGACCTCAGGTGGTAAGATAGCACCTCCTCATATCTTCAAGGGACTTGTAGAATTAAGTCTCCTCAGGAGTGCCATAAACATTCTTTTCCTGTGCTTTGAAGAAGCAGAATCAACATTCTTCATCCAGAGACCTGTCTTAACAACTGAAATCCCATTGATATCAGAATCCCCAAACAGGTTTGTCGTCTCTAGCCCAGAGAAGACACCATGAAAAGTCTTTCAGATGCTAATGTTCAGTACTTTGTGACCACAGCCTCAAAAACTGAGGACAGACCATGAGGAACCAAAACTGCAGATAATACTCACCCCTTTTGTTTCGCAGGAAAGTGAGAGACCCCCCCTACTACTCTCATCAAAAGAACTTTAACTTCTTAAATTCCAATGTCTATGTAATTGTTCTTATTGCTGTGTTTGAAATTCATTTACAGGCGATGTCAGTGTGTTTATCAGATCTGTGGTAAATTCATCAACTCAGGTTTAGACGTTAGACGTCTTTAGATTTAAGTTTTAATTCTATGTACAAGTTTTAAGTGAAGTTTGAATGTGTTTTTATGAATGTTTTCAGGGGAGAGTTTTATGCATTTTATTTGATGTTTTTAGGAAGACGTGTTAAAGACGATTATCTGTTTTTGTGGTAAAACAGATAATAAAGTTATAACAATTTGTGTTGCTAAAATAACTGGATTTTCACTTTTCCCTTATTTGCTCACTCTTCAGAAGGCCTTTTTAAGTTCATACTGATAAAACTGGTAATATGTCAATTCAAACTATAAGTTCACCGGATTTGTTATGATAAGAGTATTGAATGTGGTGCGGTTCTTTTCTTTAATGACAAATTAAGGTTGAAGGATGTGTGACTCGTAAAACTGACTTTAGGGGCCTTTCAGAGTGAGAGAAAATTAAACTTATTTTCCCTCTAGTAATTCGACTCACGTCCCCCCTTAAAGACATTAGAACCTCCTCTTAAGATAATTATTCACGCCTACAGGACTTCCCAAAATTAGTTAAGAAGATGTTATTGGTCATCCTAAAAAGACCCCTTTTTAGGATAAAAGCCCCTTTTTCAGGAGTCCTGCCCCAGTTTAGTTTAGTTCCAGTTTAATTTCCGTTTAAGTTAATTTGAGTTTAGTTCTGTTCACTTCTAGTTTAGTTTTAGTTTCAAGTTTTCCGTTTTACTTTTACTTTTCGGTCGTTTCAGAACCAGCTGCTTGGACCTTTGCTGACCTCCTGCACAAACTCCTGTTCCTCCTCTGATCAGCATCAGGCCTCAGCAAAACCTTTTTTTTAGTGCGGCGTTTTATTTTAATCTTGCAGTACCTTTAAAAGAAACTCAGTTTCTTCATTTTTACAGTATTTTTGCGACGTTAGTTCAAATCAGTTTAGACGTCGATTTAGGAAATCCAACTCCATCTGCCTTTGGGGTTAAAATAGTTCAGTTTTCTGAAGAGTTCTGGTTTTGCTGGCCGAAACCCCAACTCCCAAACCGAGCAGCCACAGCCTTGTTCCCGACGACATCAGTGACCTCAGGAGCGTAAGTCTGACGTCAACCTGACTTCGAACCCATCGGGCCTACTCGAGGGACTCGCAGAAAGAACACTGTCCGTCCATCGTAACCTCATTTCCCGTTGGGACGACAGCTTTCGCATCCATTCGGCACTGAAGGTTGGTCTTACGTGAACTTTCATGTGGCTGTGACATTAAGAATGATGCATCCTTTGATATCTGAACTCTTTTAAACCCAAACCCTTTCCATAAACCTTAGCCTAAATTTTAAATCACTTCTCCTCTTCCAAATTACAGCAGTCAAAATAACCCCCTTTTTACTCATATATCTCACTCTGCAAGCTCCGTTATCATATCTTAAGATTTTAACTATTTGTGTATTCAATATTTCACTTAAACTTCCAGTTAATTCCTCTCACTGTCATAATTATCAAGATGGTTAAAATCACCTGTGTTCATGCATGATTCTGTTATTTGACAAGGTTGCAAACTGTTGATTTGACTGGTTGTTAATAAATATACCCTCTTAGTAATACGTAGTTGTGATGTTTTGAATTGAATGGTGTTAAACTTCATAAATCAAGAATTCACTCATTCAGACTTGTCAGACTGATTTAACACAACAGAAAGGTTTCTCAGGTTATCCTAAAACCTGGGTGGTGCCCCGAGGTTTATTATTAGCATTATTAATAATAATATCACTATTGTTGTTAATAATCCTAATAATATATATTTTATAATCAACATTGTAGGGATTTTATCCTGTTACAGTTCTATATTAAAGGCATCAGGATTTCTTTAGTTTTGCTTCTCATCCAAGCATGTTGAAACAGAATCCTTCAGATAAATTAGAGACAAGGTGCCGTTACTATGGGGCCTGATGGTACGAGAACCAACATTAGACAAAACTAATCAGGTAAACTTTCTGTTTTTATTGTAAAATACAAACTGTGCCTCCTAAAAATGTTTATCATCATTTTTAGATGAATATAGATAATGCTATTTCCTCTTTCCTGAATTTAACAGCCAGCGTAGCTACAAGTACATATAAATAGCAGGGATGCACCGATACCGATACTGGTATCAGCCCGATACCGGTATCGGTTACAGTTACCCGATACCAGGAACCGATACCAGTGGCTTCACTGTCTGTGACTTGTGATTTCTGTTGTAGTTTCCTATATTGAACACTAGGGGGAGCTATTGAGCTAAAGAGGAACAGTGTGGGTTGAGAGCTGGAGATGGTGCCAAATAGTTCATTTTATTTGGTTAAAATGTGGAAAACTGCAATAATTTCACTGTGAAATCACAGAAAATGGTTATTTTTCACCTTATATTTTAGTTTTGTGATCATTTTTATTAATATATATATATATTTTTATCTAACTCAGTTATTTGTTGTAAAAAGCAGAGAAGAAAAAATAAAACCTGTATTCCAATTTGTTGCATTTTTTTGTGTGGTAGAAGTATCGGTATCGGCGAGTACTCAGATTTAAGGATCGGTATCGGATCGGTTTTGAAAAAAGTGGTATCGGTACATGCCTAATAAATATAGATATGTTTATTAGTTATCCCTTTAATAAGCAGTAGAAATATCTAACACCACCTGATAGAGAATATTTTAGTCTCTTTACCTCACAGAAGAAAGGACTGAACTGGAAAAAGAACACTGAATTCAAAACAAATTCTAAAAAATGAGGAGAATAAAAAGTTATTCAATATAATAATTTACATTATTACTACCTTACATTACTGTATAAACCTTAATGCCCCAAACAAATAAAATAATAACGTTTTATTGTTTTATCTTGGAAGTTAAAGAGTTAAAACAGCACATTTCCTTCCCCGATCGAGGAGACGGGACTCGATAACCAGCGTTGTTTCTAAATCCTCCTCAGTAAATCTCATAAAACTCTGAGACCCAGCAGAGGCAGAACCCATCAAATTTTAAGACCTGATCCAGATGACTTTCTTTAAAATTGAAAAACGGGGCACCAGCCTTCATGAAGGATGTTTTCTCGGAGCTCCTTTGTGACATTTTGTGTTTTTTATTCATTATCTGACATTTTTCTGTCTTTATTATATCTGGGACTGAGGCGCTGTTTTCAGGAGCTGCTGAAGCTGGATGGTTGCTGCTGCTGTTATTAAAGATTATTAAACACTCAATTAAACGTGATCTGAGCTGAACACAGAAACTCCTTATGTGATTAAAGTCTAGACGATAACAGTGATCTCATTTAAGGAGCCAAATACACTTCACCATTAAGATCTTATTTAATCTCTTTAATAAACAAAAAGATCTGCAATGCAGAGAAACGAGTGTTTTAAATAACCAGTGCAGCGTTTCTCTGAGGGATGTCCGTGTGCTCGTTGAGGATCTGAATAATCAAAAGCTCCTCTTCAGCCGTGACGCTCACCTCTTTGTGCGATAACCCGACTCTGTCTTCTGACGCGAGCGTTTCTCAGGAACCTCCACTGCCGCTCCATCCTCACTTGACTCTCCAAATCGTGCTCCTCTGGGATCTGAGACAGAATCAAACAACAAGAATTCCTAATTAAACTTTGAGCTACACGCTTTGTTTTGTGAGCCTTTTGCTGAAAGTCTCATTTAAATTTCCAAAGCTGAACGCTGGATTAAAATTCTGCTTTGAAGCTTTTAATTTTTTTTTTGCAGGAAGGGCCCAGAGCGCCACATGATGACAAATGATGGTTCTGTGTTTTCTGCTTCACTGGAAGAGCCAGAACTCTTCTGTGGATGATTAGTTTATCAATGACGGAACTCCTCAGCGGACCTGTGGACGTCTGGGTTTTACGTTTATGAGACACTTGAAAAATGAAATCACATCAAACATGAGAGGAAGTATCAAACTGTCCTATCCAGCGCTTCCCATCTGATCAACATGTCTTCAGCTTATCTCTGATGATTTAATGGTTATCTTCAAACCTGTATTGTTTACAAAAATATATATCCTCACTAGTTATAGAAAAAAGAAATGCAAGAAAGAAAAGTTTCTCAGCTCTTTTCCAACCAGTGGGTTAGGGTTAGATGATTTTCAGCCGTTTACCAACAACATCAACTCAGCTTGACACCCAGGTTGAGGTAAAATAGTACTAGTTAGTGTAGGTACTAGTTAGTGTAGGTAATGAAGACGAGGGGTGGTTCTGACAAACCAGTTCCATCAGAATTGTACTCCTCCAAATTCATCAATTCTTATTAACAATTCTTTTGTTTCTGGTTTTCCCCAGATTTTGCGTTGTGGTACAATTGTGTCACACTCTCTAGAGGTGTGTGTGTGCACTAGGGCTGGGCGATCAGACGAATGTATCGACCATCGGCGATGGGCTCAGCCAATCACCTCCCGTTTTTCAAGAACGATTTATTCGTCCCACTATAAATTAATTTCTTAATTATTAAAGTGCCTGTGACTCCATATTTAAATCACTTTATATTAAACAGGTGTAATCTTTGATGCCTCTAGATTAGCGTTGCACCATTATAACTCAAAATACGCTGTAATTATTTCCTAACGAGCAACTCAGAGATCAGAAGAAAGCGCCGCCTTCCGGTTCTGCTGGGTTTCTCCTTATTTGGCAGCCTGGCACTTCTGCTGCAGCAGGGGGCAGTGCCCAGTAGGGGGCAGTGCCGTCACGTGAAAGAGAAATGAAACTGAAACTAAACACTACACGGTCTATGGGCAATGGCGGCGGCACTGCCTCGCTCCAGGTGTCGTGAACGTGCATGTGGGAGGAGAATTGACCATATAAGCAAGTCCGGATCACTATGACCTCATAGCGGGCTGGAGTGAAAAAAACCGTTTGAAACCTGGGTCTGAAATCTGGAAGAGCTTCTCACTGGCTGGACTAGGAGACAGATGGACGCCGTTTTTTGCTCTTTCTGGAAGGTTTAAGGTGAGAACTCAACGTTGAAACATGATAGATAAGTCAGAAAACACGGAAACCGATGTCATGGGACCTTTAACAACGTTTGGTTGAAGTCAAAGGACGCAGCCCACGTAAAAATAATAAATAATGCTCTTTTTAAACACAAACTCCTCCCAGCTGCAGCAGCAGCTCCTTTTTCCTCCTCCTCCCCCGAGAGCTGGAGGAGCAGCGGTGTTTACTCAGTCCGTAGCAGACAGACAGAGAACGGCAGCAGCTTGTGTTCAGAAAATAAATGTATCTAAATAATATCTATGGTGTGGTGGGGAGGAAACCATCAGAGACTGGCTTTGTTCCAGTTAAAGCGTGTTTACGCGTCGGCTACCGGTGCTAGGAATATTTAGCGAGTCATAACACCGACCTGGTGTTCAACTGTCTTCAGCTAAGTCTGATAAACGACAAAAACAACATGAAACTAAAACTGAATTATGAATAAAAACCCTTCAGTGAACATCGCTTCCATAAAATAAATCTCCGCTGCAGTTTGAAGTCTTTTTGAGCGATTTTGGTGACGGAGCAGCAGCAGCTAGCTGCTAGCTCTGTGTTAGCTTAGTTAGCACACAGCAGAAGGTAAACACTCGATGTTGGAGCGCTTTGCTGCCACTATACGTCTGTTTAAAGCCAAAGTAGCCCCAAACTATTTCCTCAATTTTGGGACTTCTGAGTTCTAATTTGGCAAATCCATTAGTGTGTGTTTACATTGCTCCGCCCGCAAATATGTCAACAGTCACCTGCGCCAATAAATCGCCCATCGTCAATTTTTGGACTGACGATGGACGATTGGAAAACAGTTACACATCGCCCAACCCTAGTGTGCACCCTCCCCTGCTTGCTCTACACTTCCGACTGCGGGGAGCGGACTGTCAGACAGAAACTGGGATATAGCTATGCTGGACCAGTGAGAGGTGCATAGCAGCCTATCCCCTCCAGGAGTGAAAGATTAATGACCAGAGGGGTTCAAAAGTTACCAGGAATCACAAAAATCTTGTGACTCAAATAAGAAATTTAATGACCCAACAGAACGTTTTGAGACATGTTGGAAACTTCTTCCCAACAGCTGCAGACCAGTAAGAAACTGGCTCTAGCTTTATGTGAACAGATGAGACTAAAGTGGAGATGTTTACCCACAGATGACGCCAGCTGTCAGCACAGTGGTGGAGGGGTGATGGTTAGAGCACCTTGAAGTCACTGAGTTAATCATGAACTCCTCTGTAGATCAAAGTGTTCTAAAGTCAGTCTGACAGCTGAAGTTTGAACCAAACTGGGTCAGAAAACAGAAAACACAGCAGCAAATCTACAGATGAAGAAAAGAATCGAGGTGCTGCAACAGCCCAAACCAAAGCCTGACTGAGGTGGGACCTTCTGCAAACCTCAGTCAACTTAAGAAACAAAGACAAGTGGATCAGAATTCCTCTGGAACCATGTGATGGACTAAAGAAACCAAACACAAGACAGAGTTATGACTGCTAGATCATGAGTAAAGCCTGGTTTATACTTCTCCGACAGCACGTTTGCGCTCACACGTATTGACGGAGACGTTTTTGATTTTTACTTCTCCGTCAGTATTGTGAAGCAATTCTCCACCAGGACAGCAGAGGGCGCATAACTTTTCTGCAGTAATGCCTCCGGAAGACCAAAGTTTGTTTATTTCAGCTCATTAATGGCTGACAGAGAGCGAATTTTGATTGAGTTTGAACAGATTGATCTCGAGGAACAAACAATATTGTTAAAAAGAATGAAACAGGAGTGAGGAGACAGCGGCGTCTGTTGAATGTCCGTCCGTCCGTTCAGTGAGGACGAGGCAGACGACGAGCGAATATGTAGCTCTTGTTTAACCCTTTAGGGACACTGATGGATTATATAAATGTTGTACTTCGTCTGCCAGACGTTTCTCGAGCTGATCCATATCTGCTTCATCGAGATTTTACAATTACTACTCTGTTGATACCAGCATCAAGCCGGAAATGATCACGAGGTGTTGAGCCGACCAATCAGAGACGTGCGCTCTCCGTCTCGTTTGACGGATGTTTAGAAAAGTGAGCTCGACTCCGTCCGTCGTTGCGAGGCTGTCGGAGAGCTCTTGCGTCGACGGATAATAGCGTTGCGTGTCTCCGTAACGACGCAGACGGAGAAGTATAAACTAGGCTTTAGACTCAACTTTTACCATATATGTGATGTACGATACTCTGGAATAAAAATATTTTATACTTCTTCTTTATCATCATTTATCCATGAATATGTGAGGAAATCCATCTATAGTAGAGGAGAGAGCGTCCGGTTTACAGATCTCATAAAATATGAACTTGTTCACTTAAATCTCAAGTTTTCTCTGACTCACTGAATCATCTGAGTTCAGGTTCAGATGAAACCAACCGCTGCATCATTCAGCAGGAAGCTACTGAGGCATCACATACAGTTTATGTCATTACATCTATTGAGCAGGGGGACAATATGAAGTTATTAAGTCCTATGTAACAAAACAGATCCCACAGAGAACAGAGTAACTCGTAGTAATTTGACCCTAAATATGCAGTTTAAATGAGAGTGGATGTAAAGCTGAATGTATTAAAGTCATACAACATGATGTAGTAAACAAACAGTAGCTGTGTGTGTGGGTGTGTGTGTGTGTGTAGTGCTGTGTGAGCTTATTAAGCACATTTCTGCTGCAAGGCCTCCCACGTCCGCTGAATGCTAAATAGTCCAACACACAGCTTTAAAGCCACGTGAGCGCTCTACAACTGTATGTAATCAACCCCCTCATGTGTGTGTGTGTGTTACTTTAAAATACACATACGTTTTAGCACCTGAGAGGGCAGAATGAAGAGATGTGTGTGTGTGTAAGGTGTGTGCATTCCAGTCAGGTCTACCTGTAATTCATGGACACTTTCTCAGGAGACATTTTGGTTCCTGACTAAGTGTGAGAGGAGGCATATTTAGCAGTAAGCCTCTGACGTATTCCCACAGTGGAGGGAGAAAATGTGTGTGTGTGTGTGTGTGTGTGAAGGTAAAAGCCAGCTGATCCTGTTGTTTCCAGCGTTGTGGTCTTGCACCGTGTCAGCTGCTAATGTGTCGTATAATGAGGCCCTGGGGTGAAAGATGTGTGAGTATAAAACCTTTACATTCTCCACAGACTTCCACACATAAAAGGCATCCAGTAAAATCAATAATAGATGACTCGGCCAAAGCTATAAAAACCTTCAGAAGTGTGATTATTGAACATCTCACTGCTCAAACGGGACTCTGCAGCTGCAGCGGCCTCCACCCGTCTGAGGAAGCCTGGCTCAGCACTTTGTTCTCCGAGTGGAGATTCCAGACTCTTCATATACATGATTGTTTTGGAATTATTTGATGCATTGACTTACTGCAGTGGTCCCCAACTGTCGGCCCGTGGGCCAAATCGGTCCCACGACCCAGGTGTTTCCGGCCCCTCATGGGCCGGGGATGGAACTCACACACTCCTGCATCGGAGTCAGTGTCACTAACCACTAGAGTACAGTGTCTGATAGGAAGGTTATAATGTTATAATGGTTAGAACTTTTCTTTTTCAGCCTTTCAAGGTTGACATTGAGAATAAGATTGAGTTACAGTAGCAAGATGATTGTATCTGCACAGTCTAAACATCATCAGCTCTCTGCCTTTAAAATCAGGTTCTATGTGCCTTTTTACTTTGAGCACCAGCTCTGCACTGCCTACCCAGCATGCACCACCCCACATGCCATTATGCAGCGTTCTGAATTACTACACCCTTTTCAAGAAATATTATACTCATTTAAGGATTAAGAATGTACAGTGATACTGTCATTTAACCTTGTAAAATGGCTAATATTTATTGAAGGTATATTAGGTTCTTTTTCGGTTGTGAACAGTGAATTAACACCCTATTAATAATGTGAAGCTGAGGCAAAATAAAAGACTTTACAATCATTTATTTATAAAAGAACAAAGAACACACAGAAATACTGTAGAACAGTTCTGATTTTTGAGGCAGCTCATTTGTAGCACACAATTAAGATTCTTAAACATGATGTGAAATGTTTAAAGATGTGTCTCATTGTGAGGCTAACAGACTTAAGTATGTTTGATGAGGCTAGGGGAAATCTAGATGCTACTTTAGTTTAGTTGCTGTTTTGAGTTGGATGGTTCAATTTAGTTTAGGAGAATTAAACTTTATCAAGACAAGCCTCTCGATCAGGTTGTGGAATTCTTCCGTGTTGATGGACTTGACGCTTGGAGGTGGGTGTCCCCCTGACGGAGTAAGGTGAAGGTCCTCGGCTGGGCCTGGGACCACGGGTTCGTCCGAGATACGTCGTCACGGAAAGAACCACCCCAGTTACCATCCCCGTAGTGGTGCAGAGAGAGAGACTGACGGTGTCTGCTCTCTGGGGAGAAAGCTGAGATCGGCCTGTTTACCCACTCAGACAAGGCCGCATCTCGCTGGTTCAGCTCGAGACTCAGAAGCAAGGCTTGAAATTCATCTGACTGACTTGTACAGGAACTGAAGATTAGTTTTGACACTAAGTTATCTTAAGTTAACCAATCAGAATTTGAGTCGTGTCTTAGATGACTACTTGAGGAGTGAGGGAGTTTTTTGAGGGACTTTATCAAGATCACATGACTTCCGTCCGTTAACCCATTGCAAAGTATTTAAAGTGACAATATGCAGTTTTGCTTGTTTTGGGCGCCCTCTGGTGTCCGTTTTAAATCACTGCATTACACAAGTTAGCATATTGTTTCAGCTTCTAAACGCCTAAATCTACCTGTTGAAATGTCTCCTCAGCCTTCATAGCTTTCTACAGGAGCGGTTATTTACTCCTTCAAAGAAATCAGCTGTGTTCAAGCAGGGAGAGATGGGAAAAAAATCAGGAATCATGAGCTAAAAACACTCCAGCACTAGCATAACAGCTAGCCACTTTGGGTTAGCCTAACCCTCGTGAGACACGTGACTTCCTGGGTACCGTGACGCGACGGAGATCTTGCAATCGTGGTATTCTGGATCTAACCACCAGATGGGGCTAAGTGACTTTTCATTAACTCTGTAAAGAGTCAGATTAGCACAGACTGGCTCAAGGAAAAGATTTAAAAATATGAAAAAGTTGCAGATTATCACTTTAACTTAATAAAAAGGTTAAGGTAAATACTTGTCATTTTAAATGAGTAATAAAATCATTTACCTTTAAGTAGCAAACATTAGTTTAACTTTAGTAAAGTATAAAAGGTGTAAAAATGTGGCCCTTACAGGATTTTAGTTGATGACCCCTGCCTTACTGGGTTGTCAGTAGAGAGCAGTGAATGATTTAGGTCAAATGGAAGTAAAGACTCTGAACATTTCAGCTGATCAACAGTACAGACTAGGAGCACCGACTGCTCAGGAAGAATTGCCTGATTTTGAGCGTTTAGAATGTTTGAAAGGTAATCACCAGACCTGGATTGTGTCAGAGGGGCTAAAGTAGCCCCACTCACTCTAACTAAGGCCTATTGAGCACCCGCCCCTTCAGGGGTCTGACCCCCACCCTTTAACCCTAACTGTGGTTGAACTAACTTAACTCGCGTGCTGCTGACAGTCACATGACAACCTGTGTGCAGATCTTGAGGCAGAGCTTTGTAAAGGAGCAGAGTTTTATGGCTGCGCTCAACATTTTTGCACACTCAGCATTTAGATCTGCACTACAGCAAAACCCCTCCCTCCTCCTCTCACTTCTTTTCAGTCATGTCTGCTTTTCATCACTACTTTCCCCACACGTCCTTTCATCTTCCTCACCCTGCCTCCATAATCTTCATTCTGAGTTTTTTACTTCAGTTAAAATATTGGTTTTTCCTCTTCATCTCCTCTCTGATCCCACCTCTACCTGCTCATCTTCTCAAATATTTTGCTTTCATCACCTCTGATTTTCTTTGTATGCACTTCCCTTCACACGAATCTTCTTCCATCTTTTGCTCTCGAACATCTTAAGTGTGTTGTAAATATTCTATTTCTATTTAAACTCCTATTTTCTCCTTTGTACCCTCATGCACACACTTCTAAAAAACTTTACCTTGGTTTCCAGAACTTTAAAGTTTTTGCTCTATGACCGCCACAAAACTGTTTCATTATTTTTACACGATGTATGGAGTCACACAGAGTTCTAATCTTGGGCTCCTCCAACTCAAGCTGATGTCATTTAAAACAAAACAACATCCAGAAGTTTGTTTTCTGAAATCAGTGTCGTTTACCTTTGTAACTGTTGTGCAGAACATGAACTATTTCTCTAAACAGAGGCTGCTCTCTACCACAGGTAAAATTGTACCGTATTGACCCGAATATAAGACGAGGTTTTTCATTGAAAATTATTTGAAAAAAGGGGGGTCGTCTTATAATCGCACCCAAGGTTTTTGGGGGGTCATTACACGACCAAACCAGCAGAGGGCGCAGGCTTGTTTGACCAGAAGCCTGCGCCAGCAACAGGAAGCAGCTCAGACCACAACTGGTCCTGGTTCTGGTCCCGACCCATACCCGCTCAAAGTTACAGTCCCACTGGGGATTAAAAGGCCTGCCCTGATGATCACTCCAGCCAGGTTCACCTTCCAGACCCAGGGACGGAGCCTTCAGCGCGGACCTCTCACGTCAGCTTTCACACAGCTGCTCAGAACCTCACGCGGTCAAGAGCAGACGCAGAAGTCCCCTGTCTGTTATTGTGTGTTTACTACGAGCTCTTCTGCCTCACGTCTCATGTAAAACACGTCGACACCACAAAGACCGCCCCTTACCGCCACCATTGCGTAATCTTTTGCGAAGAACACATTACCGGAACGGTCTAAACACTTGTGAACGACCAAAGACTCCCAGATGCCGGCTCAGCTTCGCAGCAAATTGGCGCGGCGGCACTGTTTTATGAACGTAGCTATTTCCGCCCAAAACAAACACCCGCGCACGCACGCACGCACGCACACACACACACACACAGGGAGGGAAGGCTGAGAGAGCGTTAGAAGATAGAAAGAGATTTAACAGAACTTTTTTCTTTTTTTTCCATTTGTCGCTGTGATGGCGAACTTTAACCCCTGATTAATAGACAAATATTAAAGCAGGCTGTAATAACGGTATGATTTAAATGATTTTCTCAAAATTTCAATAAAAATAGTTTCTTTAAAAAGTGAATTTAGTCTTTTTTCTGAAGAACAGTCTTATAATCGGGGTCATCCTATATTCGGGTCAATACGGTAATCATTTATGATTTTTACACCAAAACAAACCTCAGAAATGCTAAAGCTTCATCTAACTTTGCATATTTCACCTTTGAACCAGCTTCCAGTTAAATATAGAGCTGAACTAAAGACCCCTCTGACTGTCTCTGTTTGTGTCAACAGTCTGGACAGGAAGTTTATGGTGTGTAGTAAAGTGAAGCCTGCAAAGTGCTCCAGACCTTCAGGGAGTGGTGAGTAAATGGTGCCCAGAGTTCAACCCAAACAGGGTGAAAGCCTTTCAGCCATTAGGTTGTCTGCTGGACTCAGGTCCCACTGGGACTCGGGTCTGATCCAACAGCAGCCACTTTAAAAACTCTGATTAACATCGTTGATCGCTGCTTTTTATTTAAATAAAACCTTAATAGCTTTTTGATTTTAATGTCCTGTACACTGAATTCTGCTGTGCTTTACAGTATCAATAAATTTTGTGTTAAACAATAATCAATGAAAATCACCCCAAAACAGAGCTGTTAGAATGGAGTTTTTTTAAAGCTAAAAGTCTAATTATTAAAAAATTCAGAAGTGAATGTTCAAACATGCTGTGCTGTCTCTTAGAAAACTCCATAATCCCAAAATAAAGTCAGTTTGAGGGTAAAGATGTTTTAAATGATTACAGTAAGGTTTTCAATTTATTTTCTGAAGTTTTTCTTAATTTTTTTGCCATTGAGCCTTATAAATCTTCTTCGTGTACGATGTGACGTATAAATAAACCTGGTTTGTCTTCTTCTCTTGGAACAACGTATTTAGAGCCTTTTAAAAAAGAAGAGGAGGAGACGGGAGTATGGGACTTGACTAAATATTACAAAACCCACCAGCAACTACTGGGCATGACAAAAGTCACTTCTCTTAATCTTAAATTTCCCTGAGGACGATGTTACATTACGGAGCCCAGACATCTCAATTATTCAGCAAAGCTGTCTTGTATTATTGGCAGGTGGTTTCTCTCCACCTTGCTGTTTTTCATACCAGTTCATTACTATTTCAGATAAATTCTCTAACGCAGAGTTCGTGGACTTGTTTGGATCCTGCAGTCTGCAAACCGCTGCAGAGAGCAGCATAAACAAACAGAAATGATGAAAACTCACATGAATATGTGAAAACAGAAAAATAACAGCTCATATCCATATTTGTTGTTGCTTAGCAACTAAGATAAAGGATAGCTCGGGAAGATGAGCCAATTGGAAAGTTTGGTGGTTTGATCCCAGTTTCCCCAGTCAAGATGCCAAAATGTTCCTGTAAAAAAGCACTGGAGTTCATTTGGCCTGTGAAGCTTTCAGCAGGCGGTTGATGATGGAACAGAATCACAGTGTGATTAAAAAGTGAAGGATGGGTATGGGTGTGTGTGTGTGTGAAAACACTGAGTGAAAGGTGCTGCATGAACGCTGCTCATTCACCACAATAAGATATGTTTTTAATAAAGTTTTCTGCATCACATCAATGAAATCACCGACCTGCAGCTTCGCCAGGAAGGAAGGAAGAAGAGGAGGATGAAGGTGAAACCAAAGAAGCCTACCTTCATGACAGGTTGAGCGAAATACTTGGCGCTCCAGTCACACAGTCCCGTCTGCAGCGCCGCACTGATGTAGTTCCTGTGACCACCTGACTCCTCGCCATCTTCACCTGCCTGAAGGAAAACATGCAAAATAATATGTATTATTAAGTGTTGATTGCAGACTTCACCCGTGCAGCTGGTTGCTCTTTTACCTGCTCTGGTCCCTTGTCAAACATCTTGCGAGTTCGAGGAAACTGGTGTGAGTGTGGCGCCTGCCCCCCCAGGGTGGGGGTGTAGGGGGGCCGTGTTGCTGGCTGCTCTCTAGCTGGAGGTTTAGGGACCTCATTGGTCAGACTGGAGCTGCTGGTACTGGGCATGGGTGGAGAGCCACTGGAGGAACACAGAATAAAGTCAGCCATGTTTAAAGACTTTAGTCCAACCCTACTTTCTAGTTTCCTAGGGTCACTCTTAAAAGTTAAGCTTCATTTTACTTCACAAGGGACTGAGGTAGAAATGCTCCTCTATGCAAAGGGGCAGCCATTAAGAAGCTGATTTATCATCAGACTTTGCTGATTTATTTCACATAAACAGAATAAATTGTTTTTACTGACAGGAAACACGCTGGACTCAAGAGAGAAAATAAGAAAAGACTAAACATTTGTGAATGCTGGTGGATCAGTTTGAATACAGCAAACAACAAGTACTACCAAGTGTTGCATTAATTTATTCAACCTGTGTTGATTTCATCAGATCTCTTCTAAATGTTCTGGTATTTTTTTAAAATAAAAACTTCAAATATGTCCCTGAAAACTTTTCCTTTTCTGGTGCCATATAAGCACTCTCCTCCTAAATCCCAAAATGAAAACATGAACATATAAAGTCTCAGACTAGAGCTCAGACGTTGGGTCAGAGGTTAAAGACAGAGCAGAAAAACTGGAACAGAGATGACAAAGGTTCAGGAATCCAGTGAAATGAAAAACATTCATACAGGACTCGAATGATGCATCATAAGAACCTTCTAATAAAAGATCAGGTCAAATGATGATGTGAAATATTTTGATTAGAATAGAATAGAAATAGAATAGAAAAGCCCTTTATCGTCCCTCAGTGGGGAAATTCAGGTTCACCAGCAGCAGGTTACAGGCAAGTCGGAAAAAAACAAGTTCATACAAGAACAAAAAGATAAATGTAAAATAGAAAACTAAAAGCAAAAAAATCATGGCACAAAAAATATATGTAATAATACCAGTATGAATACTAGTAAACGATGTACAATCATCAGAAGTCATAAACAGAGAAAGTCACAGAACTATCAGACTGAATAGGGTTACTGTTATGAAGGATGTGCATAAAAAACTGGTTGTGCAAAAGAAACTGTGCAAATACAGCAGGATGTAAACACTTTAGTCAAGTTCAGATTAAACCACAGAACTATCAAACAGAATAGGGTTCTTATTATGAGGGATGTGCAATATTTTGTGCATAAAAAACTGCGCAAATCCATCAGGATGTAAACCCTCCAGCAGTCCGTTGGAAGCAGTGATGTTCTACAGTCTAACAGCTGCTGGAGGAAGGATCTACGATAACGCTCCTTCCTGCATCAGGATGCATCAGCCTGTCACTAAAGGAGCTCTCCAGTTCTCCAGGAGCATCATGGGATGGAGACGTTGTCTAACACTGATGTTATTTTGTCAGAGTCCTTCTATCTCCCACTGTCTGCACTGCTTCTAGGGGGCGTCCTAAGACAGAGCTAGCCTCCCTGGTCAGCTGATCTAACTGCGTAATTAAACGTGTCTGTGAATGGAGACACATTTTTATACTAATGAAATCAGTTTGAAGTAAAACTTGGATTCCTTCTCTATATGAACAATGATTAGGAACATCTTTAAGATGTAAAAAAAAAATCATTTACGCTCTTAGAAGAGTGGCACTAAAGTTAAAGAACCTTTTAGACTTTTTTAATAATCATCAAAAATGTTACATTTTTGAAATGTGTTTATCACTAAACTGCTGTAAGAAGCCGTTTTTATCTCCGTCTGAAACGCTGGGAGGGAACAGAAAACAAAAGCTGGTGATAAATTCTGATAGGAAGTTTTCAAAGTGTCTCAAAAAGTTTGCAAGGTTTCCTCATTCCCTCATTTTCTCGCAGTAATCATTTTTTTAATATAACCCAGTTTAACTTTAAACCGTTGTTACTTATTTTTATAATTAATTAATTTACTTTTAAGGTTTTGTGTGTTTATGCACTGACAGTATTGCACTTTAAACTTTCTATGTACATGTGACAATGACAATAAACCATTCATTCATCCATCAGAGCAGGGCATCTGGAACTCATCTGGAAACGGTCTTAATTCAGATCCCATGAGTCAAAAGATGAGACACTTTTGAGAGGATTTGGAGACAAACTTATGAATAAAATGAAGGTAAACTGCAAACAACCTGAGACATGATCAAGCCATTTTGTGACAAGAAAATTCTTTGAAATTGAAATTCTTTGAGATTCTTTGAAATTACGTCAAAAGACCCAACCGTCTGTAAACCTTCAGGTAAAAATCTTCACCAAACAAATTCAACGTGATTCCAACTGAAATGTTCTAGATGTTTACACAATTCTGTGAACTCTGTGACATCATCATCATGGTAATACATTTGAAACTTGAAAAATAAACATCAATATTTACATTTTTACATCTAAACTCTCCAACGTATTTTGTATATTACTTTTATTACATTAAATGTTCACAAAAACAGCTAAATTCCTTGTTTTAGCACCAACCGTGTTATTAAGAACCCAGAGAAACAGTAGAAACACTTGTTTTGTCCCTTTTCTTGTTCAGACCTTTTTCCATGTAACAGTCCTGTTGGTAGCTGAGTGAGCTGCGTGAATGATGGATGTGTTGTGAGACTTTTACTTTAATGCGTTTCCTGTGTTTTGTGGCGTTTGTGTGCGTTTCCTTACCCCGCCTGGTGGATGTGCGTACCCTTGCTGGTGGGGCTGGCCGGCGCCGACTGCGTGAGCGATCCCGAGTCCAGAATCCTCTGAGGTCTGGCGTTCATCGTCGCCTGAGGAGAAAGCGTTCATTGTTTTTCTTCATTTGCACTTTCTGAATTCGGGGATAAAAAGCAGACATCTCTCCGGCCGTCGGGCTCAGGAGCAGAATCTGGTTAGGCTGTAACTGCAGCACTTTACAAACTTTCCCTAAATTTGGAGAACTTCATCTCATTAAGGGATGCAGGTAATTTAACCTCTTCATTGTGAGCTGCACACAAGGGAGGGGTAAAGCTAATAAGGACAATAGAGGCAAAGCATCATTGATGAATAGCAGAGTTGTTGTTTACTGAAGCCGGGCGGAGAGAAAACTCTGCTGCGTAAATCTTGTTAGCACAAGCAAACACACTTTCAGCAGCTGAGATTGCCTTCGATTTGATTTATATGCTAATTACAGAAATGTAGCGAGTATCTTTTGTTTGTTTGTGCATCTAAAAGGCTGCAGGGAGGCAGAAAAGTTTAATGCAAAGCATACACATACTGTACTCAATCTACAGCGTTTAGAACCAGGAACAGGCATCAGTCACCAGGCGCTGCTTTAGGAGGCCGTTAGTTTCAAAGTTCATCATTATCAATAATGTAAGCACAATTCTGAAAACGCAAACAAACACATAGAGGATATTTATTTAGAGAAGTGTGTGAGAGCAGCAGCAAAAACATTCTGCAGATGCAGGAAAACTCGACATTTACAACAAACTGAAGTTAGAAAATTTAACGAGTTTCCCCTGAGGAGAAAAAAAAAGATAAACTACTTCAACAGATCTCATCTGATAACATGATTCAACATGTTTCTGTTTTATTAACGGCCATCAACATGTGGTAAACAAGCGTCACGCTAACGCGGGAGGCCCCACGCCTGAGTGGCTGATAGGCTTTCCTCAGAACATCGTACGAAACTCTAAAAACGAGGATTATGGCTGCAAACAGCTGCTCCGCTCCACGCTGGGAAACAGCTTGTTCTTGTGTTTCATCTCACTTCTATTCAGTTGCATCACCGTTAATTGGCTGGAAAGTGAGTCAAATGAGCAAACAAATGAATGTGTGTGAACTCGACACGAGGAGAAGCTGCAGTCGGACACAGCTGAGCTGCTGGTGGAGCCTCAGGTCCCTCCTCAAGTTTCTGTTCCTTCAGGTGAGTTGGATCATTGAAACCTCTGAACCTCCTCTAGAGGCTCACAGAGTGAAGGCCTGGAAATACTCTGCAGAACTGTGTTCTCTCTCCAGGGCGTATTCTTTTCTTGCAGGTTGTTTTCGACACAAAACATCTGGACAGATATTTGACTGGTATGATATCTGACCATCACTGATATGAGAACTTCCCAGGAGTTCTGCAGGAATAAAAACGTCCTTCTTGTTCCTGCCACCTGGAGCAAAGTCATTTCTTGGTTCTTGTGGCGCATGCAGACCTTTAACCGCAGAGAACAACATGTTGGACAACTGAACTTATGCTGCTACTTTGATTTGTCCATTTTTCACAACTTTTTAAGAGCATTTCAGGTCTACAGCTCAAATCACTGACAAATGTAGAAAATTATGGAAAAAATGTGGGAAATTCTGAACACTTGGCAGTTACTTCAATAATTCACTATCACTCTTTAGATTCTAGGAGGGATCACATAATACACACTGCAGAATCTAGATTAGGCCTCAGTAATTATAATAAAACACTGTATGAACATACTGTAAATATCTGGATCTGAAACCTGGATTCGGTCTGTAATCAGTTCTGAGTTTTGTGATGGTGATCAGAAAGTTTTAATGCTACAAACAACAGAAAAATATGTAATCTTTCACAATAAAATGCAAGAAATGAATACACTTTTTTGTCGGGCCTTAACTGGACATTTACAGGAGATTCTCTTCATTTACACAGAAAATCATCTGGATGGCTGTTGATTTACAAACATGTCAAATCAATTCATCCATCAAATGATCATCAAGCATCAGACATGGCTGCAGACTGAGCCTCCACTCCTCCTTCTCTTCTCCTGCAGGACTAAACACTGAGGACCATGAGGAAGAGCCTGAGGTAGAGGAGGACTTTCCAGACTCCCCACATTCCAGTCTGAAGCAGCATGTAGGGGATGCACTCAGACCTGATCCATCTTTAGGTTTTCACCAGGCTCCAAGAGTCCAGACTCACCAGAAGGTTCCTCCATTTCCTGGCTTTGAACGCTCCAACACACATCAATGTGGAAGTCCACCATCATGAAGAGACTGAAGACAAGAAGGAGACAACCTGACTGGTTGTCCTGCCCTAATGGGAGAATGGGATTGGTTCCTGAGCAGCAGATAACAGTGTGGTCAGGATGTGGTCTCTCCAGGATCCTAGAGCCGGGACTGACCTCTGACCCTGAGACTGAAACCTTCAGGATTTCATCCTGTGACTCAAAGGATTTCTGGAGCTGGAATCATGTTTTTCTTTTCATCTGCTTCAATCTCAAGGTGCCACCTTTGAGCGCTGTGTGTGTTCTGATTGGCTCTGCTGTGTGACATCATCTGAATGATGGTGGATCTCTTTCTAGCTGTAGCAGCCCAGCCTGACCCCACTGGGACCTGTCTGTGAAATCCAGAATCCTGAAAGGCTCTAGAGCCCAGATTCTGCTGAGTCATCAACTGGACTAAAGGGAGACTCCCAGACTGACTCGGACTTTCTGGCTGTTTACTGACTTATCAGCTGCTTCTCTTTAGCTAACAGGAAGTGACATCATCAGCATTGTTGTTCACCTGTAGGTGGCGCTGATTCCCAGCCCAGAACTCTGTGTTGTCTCTAGTCAGTTTGGAAGCAAAGCTTCTGGTTTCCAGTCAGACAAACTGGATTCCAGTCAGTCTTCTCCAGGTTGGACTTTTCACTCAGACTTTATGACGATGACCAGCAGGGGGTGACGGTCTGACAGCCTTCACTCTCCTCTGATCTGGAGTCAGAAAGCTGAAGAAACAAAGATGATGTCAGCTGTTGTCAGGCTGTCAGATCGGCAACAGGAAGCTGCTGCAGGTTAATCATTGATGAGTTTATAGTCAGAGAAAGGTGCAGTAGCTGACCTTTGACCTGTCAGTAGCACTTTCTGTCTGCTTTCAGCGTGACGGCAGCCTGCAGACTCAGAGGACTGACGGAGGACGGAGGAGAAGACCAGGATTTTCTCTTCTTCTACAGACCTGGTTCAGACAGAGTGAAGAAGCTGAATCCAGTCCTGGTTCCTGAACATTTCCTGAGGAATGTTTTTCTATTTGACCTATGAACCATTCAGGCAGGAAGATGGATATTTCTGTGGAGGAAGAGGAGGACAGGTCAGGACCACAGAAGAAGAGCAGAACCTCCAGGATCCAGCTGTCCATCTAAGAGGAGTGACCGGTCCAAAGGAGAACCTCCAGACCTCAGTGAACCTGGACCTTCAGACTCAAAGGGGAGCAAGAGGAGTGGTGTTGGTGAGGAGGAGCAGCTGTCCTGCTGTTCTTTGTGTCAGGACGTCCTGAAGGATCCAGTCTCTACCAGCTGTGGACACTGGTTCTGCAGATGCTGCATCACCTCCTACTGGGACCAGTCTGCTCCATCAGGACTCTCTTCCTGTCCCCAGTGTGGAGACAGATCCAGACCCAGAAGTGGACAGCAGACAGCCAATCAGAGCAGCTCAGAACAAGGTGTTGGTCTGCAGGAGGTTCTAGAAGAACATCAGATCAGTCTGAAGACGAGATGTGAACGTGTGACTGAAGGAAGTGATGAAACAGGAAGTAGAACCCTCCTGAACAGGATCTACACTGAGCTCTACATCACAGAGGGACAGAGTGAAGAGGTTCAGACCCAACATGAGGTGGAGCAGCTGGAGACCGCTTCCAGGACCAAGAGGCTCCACGAGGCTCCAATCAGGGTCCAGGACATCTTTAAAGCCTTACCTGAGCAACATGGCGCCATCAGAGTGGTTCTGACCAACGGCGTCGCTGGAGCTGGAAAAACCTTCTCAGTGCTGAAGTTCACTCTGGACTGGGCCGAGGGCTTGGAGAACCAAGATGTCCATGTGGTGGTTCTGCTGTCCTTCAGGGAGCTGAACTTGATCAGAAAGAAGAAGTACAGTCTTCTCACGCTGCTCCAGGTTTTCCATCCAACATTCCAGAAGCTCCCAGCAGAGAAGCTGGCTGTCTGGAAACTTCTCTTCATCTTTGATGGTCTGGATGAAAGCAGACTTTCACTGGATTTCAACAGCAGTCAGCTGGTTTCTGAGGTCACACAGAGGTCATCAGTCAACGTGCTGCTGACAAACCTCATCAAGGGGAACCTGCTTCCCTCGGCTCTGGTCTGGATCACCTCCAGACCTGCAGCAGCCAATCAGATCCCTCCTTCATGTGTCCACAGGGTAACAGAAGTCCGAGGCTTCACTGACGCCCAGAAGGAGGAGTACTTCAGGAGGAGGTTCAGTGATGAAGAGCGCTCCAGCACAATCATCTCCCACATCAAGACCTCCAGGAGCCTCCACATCATGTGTGGAATCCCAGTCTTCTGCTGGATCACTGCTACAGTTCTGGACCACATGTTGAGCACAGAGCAGAGAGGAGAGCTGCCCAGGACCATGACTGACATGTACTCACACTTCCTGCTGGTTCAGACCAAGAGGAAGAAGAACAAGTACCATGAAGGACCTGAGACCAGTCCACAGGAGCTGACCCAGGATGACAGGGAGGTTCTTCTGAAGCTGGGGAGGCTGGTGTTTGAACATCTGGAGAAAGGAAGCATCATGTTCTACCAAGAAGACCTGGAGCAGTGTGGTCTGGATGTCACAGAGGCCTCGGTGTACTCAGGACTTTGTACAGAGATCTTCAAGAGAGAGTGTGTGATCTTCCAGAAACCAGTCTACTGCTTTGTTCATCTGAGCGTTCAGGAGTTTCTGGCTGCAGTCTACATGTTCCACTGCTTCACCAGCAGGAACACGGAGGTGATGAAGAACTTCCTGGGAGGAGACTACAGATGCTCATCTCTGGATGACTTCCTGAACAGAGTCATGAAGAAATCCCTCCTTAGTAAAAACGACCACCTGGACCTGTTTGTTCGCTTCCTTCATGGCCTCTCTGTGGAGTCCAACCAGAGACTCTTAGGAGGTCTGCTGGGTCAGACACAGAACAGTCCAGAAACCATCCAGGAGATTGTCAACAACCTGAAGTGGATGAACAGTGATAAAGTCTCTCCAGACAGAAGCATCAACATCTTCCACTGTCTGATGGAGATGAAGGACCTCTCAGTTTATCAGCAGATCCAGGAGTTCCTGAAGTCAGAGACCAGATCAGAGAGACTCTCAGAGATCCAGTGTTCAGCTCTAGCCTTCATGCTGCTGATGTCAGAGGAGGTTCTGGATCAGTTGGACCTGGATCAGTACAACACATCATCAGCTGGACAACTGAGACTGATTCCAGCTGTGAGGAACTGCAGGAAGTTCAGGCTCAGTATACTGGAAAGCTGTGAAGCTCTGCCCTCAGTTCTCAGCTCCCAGTCCTCCAGTCTGAGAGAACTGGACCTGAGGATCCAGGATTCAGGAGTGAAGCCTCTGTCTGATGGACTGAAGAGTCCAAACTGCAGACTGGAAACTCTCAGGTTGAGTGTCTGGAACCTTCCATCCATCCATTTTCTGTAGCCGCTTATTCCTCCACAGAGGGTCGCGGGGCAGCTGGTGCCTATCTCCAGCGGTCAAGGGGCGAGAGGCGGGGGACACCCTGGACGGGTCGCCAGTCCATCGCAGGGCCACACAGAGACGAATGAGACAAACAACCACACACCCACTCACACCTAAGGACAATTTACCAGCCCAATTAGCCTGACAGTCATGTCTTTGGACTGTGGGAGGAAACCGGAGTACCCGGAGGAAACCCACGCATGCACGGGGAGAACATGCAAACTCCACGCAGAGAGGCCGCAGAGCCGGGACGCGAACCCACGACCTCCTTGCTGCGAGGCAACAGTGCTAACCAGCTGCGCCACCATGCAGCCGTGTCTGGAACCTTTCAGATGAAAATGTATCAGCTGTGAGGAGGTTTCTCACCTCCCAGTCCTTCACTCTGAGACAGCTGGACCTGGGGAACTCCAACCTGACAGATTCAGGAGTCAAGCTGCTGTCTGGTGACCTGAAGAGTCCTCACTGTCAGCTGGAAACACTAAGGCTGAGAGCCTGTAACCTCTCAGAGAGAAGCTGTGAAGTTCTGTCTTCAGTTCTCAGCTCCCAGTCCTCCAGTCTCAAAGAACTGGACCTGAGTAACAACAACCTGCAGGATTCAGGAGTCAAGCTTCTTTCTGCTGACCTCAGCAGTCCACACTGTCAACTGGAAACTCTCAAGCTGTCAGGCTGTCTGATCTCAGAGGAAGGCTGTTCTTCTCTGGCCTCAGCTCTGAGCTCCAACCCCTCCCATCTGAGAGAGCTGGACCTGAGCTACAATCATCCAGGAGACTCAGGAGTCAAGCTTCTCTCAGCTGGACTGAAGGATCCACACTGGAGACTGGAGACTCTCAGGGCGGAGCCTGCTGGAGTCCGATGGTTGACACCAGGTCTGAGGAAGTATTCCTGTCAACTCACAATCGACACAAACACAGTGAACACACACCTCAAACTGTCTGACGACAACAGGAAGGTGACATGGGTGGAGGAGGATCAGCCGTATCCTGATCATCCAGAGAGGTTTGATGACTTTCCTCAGCTGCTGTGTGGAACTGGTCTGACTGGTCGCTGTTACTGGGAGGTCGAGTGGAGAGGAAGAGTTTATATATCAGTGAGTTACAGAGGAATCAGCAGGAAAGGATACAGGGATGACTGTTGGTTTGGAGGGAATGATCAGTCCTGGAGTCTGAGATGCTCTGATGATGAAGGTTATTCTATCAGGTTTAAAAACAGAGGAATGCCCATCTCCTCCTCCTCCTCCGTCTCTCACAGAGTAGCAGTGTATGTGGACTGTCCTGCTGGGATTCTGTCTTTCTACAAAGTCTCCTCTGACTCACTGATCCACCTCCACACCTTCAACACCACATTCACTCAGACTCTTTATCCTGGATTTGGATTCAGGTTCTGGTCTTTTAGTTCTTCAGTGACTTTGTGCTGAGTTTGCTGTAAAGAGTCTCCTCCTCTCAGAGAAACTCTCTCTGTTGACCAGATCCTTCAGTCTCTTCATGTCTGTCTCTTTCACTCAGATTGATGGATTCCAGCTGTTTCTTATTGAAACTCTTCTAAATGCTTCCTTGTAAACTTCTTCCTCTTCCAGTCCTTTAAAGATGGAAGCTGTGATGATTCCAGGATCCAGATGTTCTTCTGTCTGTTTCCAGTCACTGAAGATCAGGATGTTGTTTCTCTGAAGCTCATCTGAACTGCAGCTGACCTGAACTGAATGCTCTGTGACATCAGAGGCTCATCACTAACAGCCAGGATTCATTGACTAAATCAACACAACTTGGAGCAGCAGCTCATCCATTCATGGCTCCTGGTTTTTGACTTTGTGTCCAAATGATCTCGTCTGATAGAAAATGAACATTTCATCTTTAGATAACTCACTGTCTTTGATCTTCAACAAGATGTCAATCTGAATAGAAACATTGGACATGTTTGTTTACAGCCTTTACTGCTGGAAATCTCCTTCAGTCTAATCAGTGTGTGGATCTGTTAGAAAGCAGCAAAGAGCTGAGTTTAACACCTTGAACTTTATCAGTTCATTCTTTAAATGTTCAGAATTCATCAGGTTGGATTCAAACAGGTTTGATCTGGATGAAACTCATTAGATTTGTTGACATTAACATGTTCACAATAACGTTTTTGACTCTTTCAAAAAAAAAAAAGAAAAAAAAGAAAGAAATGAATGAATACATTTTAAAATAGAATGAGTGGAGTGGTAGTTATTTATCACACAGCTGGAAGGCTGTTTTTAATGCACGCAGCAGAGAGAGCTAACAGGCTAACACAGCACCGTTCATCAGCGTTTTGACGGGGGAGTTTCAAACTTACAGATTTTAATTGTAATAAATGTTTTATTTTTGACAGAAAATGAACTAAATTTAGTCTTCTAGAGTTAAATGAAATCAATGAAACTCCAGAACGCTGCGTAGCTTCCTGACAGCTAAATCAAAGCAGAGAAACACTTTAGAAAAAGTGAGATGGTTTGTTACTTTTCCATCAATAAAATGAACAAACCTTAAAACGATCATCTGTTCTGGTGGCTTATTTAAATCGTTTAGCCCAGGGGTTACTAACAGGTGGACCGCGGTCCGGATCCGGACCCAGAGCCGGCTCTGTCTGGACCCAGCAAATCCAGACCCGGTCCCTGGTCCTTAAGGAGCAGGCGTTTCCGAGGAGACATGCGAGCGCTAATGAGCAGGTTCGCCGCTCACTCGGAACCCGCGGAACTCGCCCTCCCCCTGCCATGGTTCGGAACTCAGTCCCGGACCGGAGTCCTGGAGGCGAAGCCGAGCGCCAAGCGAGTGGCGCACCGCGGCAACTCCTTTAGTTCGCTAAGCTCCCCCTACAGCACGGTTGGGCAGCCCCTCCCGCAGCTTCAGAAAGAGATCTACTGCTGCAGAAAGGCGCCACGCACACTAGTGATGCGCGGGTCAAGGTCCTGCACATTTGAAAACTTCTGACCCGCCCCAAACCGCCCCGCATCGCTGCGTCTATTTTTAGAACCCGCCCCGATCCGTCTCATTAAAAACACGTTATAATGACTGAAAGCCTTTTATTTAGTCTGACGTCTCCAAAATAAAAGTTTTTTTAACCTTCTCTAAAACGTGCTTATGCAAAGTTTGCAGAGTACATCATTTCTCCATTTTCTTTTATAAATCCTAAAGTTTGCGGAGAAAGTGACTCCCTTTGCGACCCGTTTTTGTTTTATAAATTTTATATAAAATATAACAAATTATAAACATATATACAGTGGCGGCTGGTGAAATTTTTTTTGGGTGGGGCGCATTTTTGCTAGTCAGTTTTCAGATGCGCAAAAAAAAAAAAAATCACATATCACCACTCGGGCAGGGAATGATAATATTTTCATCTGACTGAATATTTTTCTGGTAAAAATCCCTAGTACCACCAGTTCTCTAGAAATGTGGAGCTGTTAGTTCTAATTCTACACATCAAACAGTAAAGAAATCATAAAGTCTTCATAAGGAGAATAATATCAATATAATCAGATACAAATAAAAACAACCACAATGTGGTCACAACAGAAGTTGTAAGAGTTTCAAGGAAAAAACAACCTGGCAAAGTCAAAAACATTACTTAATATTCACAATTATCTTTCTACTGGCACCACAAACAAATAAATCCATCTCTAACTAATACAGTCAGATAATTAATGTTACAATTCAGACAACAACCACTAACCAAGCAAGTCATGACAATCAGCTCAACTAATGAAGTGAATTAACAACAAAATAAAGTCAAATCCACTGATGGGTCCCATTAAACCCAGTCAGACCAAACTTCCTTAAAACGCCATAATAATTTAATGAAAAGTAGAGAAAACGCATGAAAAACGGGCTAAACTACATAAACCAACGTATTCAATCAGCAGTATCTGTATTTCTCTAACATTCGGCAGACACCACAACAAACACATATCGCTATTTAAGGTATAAATTCACTCATCAGGACTTAGCATTGCTAGCCGCGGCTAGCTCCGCCTATGGAGTTTTTGAATGGGAAAATCCGTGACAGACACATAGTCATTAAGAAAAGAAACAAACAAACGAAGTCACTCACCATTCAGTTGATGAAATCAGGACAAATGGAATCATTCGGCTTGTTTTCACAAGCAGGAAAGAAGGATTCTTTGAATAAATATCCATTTTCTACCCACCATTAAAAAGAGAGCAAGAACTTCCGGTTTCAGTCTGAGCAACACTCCGGTCTCCTGTTGTTGTGCGCATGTCACACAGGGACGCTGAAGACCTGCGTCCTGAGCGATCTCCTATTTTTTGCACTCAGTGCGCATGCGTCAGGAGCAGAAAACAATGCGCTATCTTGGGACGGCGTCCCGTCCAGACATGCGCAGTAGAACCCAAAGAAACACGACCTATCGGTCCAGTAAAAAATAGTAAGAAAACCTTTCTAAACTACACCTAAATGCAGATTATACACAGCACTTATTGTATATATAATGGATGGCTCGTTTAGTTTTATTTTTATGTTAGTTTATTTATATTTTGTGATCCCTATTTCTCTTCTTCTTCCTCTTGGGACTGGTGGGGCGGCGCCCGAGCGCCCCCTATGGACGGGCCGCCACTGCATATATATTTATTTTATAAGTTTTATAAATGAGGCCACAACGGTCGCAGAGTGAGAACCGGACGTCTCTCAGCCTTACAGCTGCAGACGCTCTCACACGCACGCACACACACAATAACGGATAATTTAGCTGGAGGGATGTATTTATAGAGATGCTGGAGAGGTGAAGAAAGGAGGAGAGGAGAAGAAGCTCAGAGCAGGTAGACGAGCAATGATCCAGGCCATTGTCAGTAATAATTTCATTCTGGTCAAAAACTGGACCAGAGTGTCAAAATAATGTCGACTTTTCTGCATCTGAACAGCAAGAGAAAAAAAACAATTTTTCTCAAAAATTTACTTCAACCACAAACTAATTAATGGGGATCTTGTGCTCAGAGAATATAATATTTAAATAAAAATAAAAATAATTATCTATCCATCCATCCATCTCCAAATAATTATTTATATATAAAAATACTAGAGGTGGGCATAGATTAATTTTTTTAATCTAGATTAATCTAGATTAATTTTGAAATTAATCTAGATTAATCTAGATTAAAATGGCTCATTTGAATTCTGCCAAAGGGTTCATAATACCGGTATGTGTGAGCATGAGGCTGAAGAGTCGTGATACTTCAAGTCTAGAGTTTAAGGTTAGTAACAGCTGATCCACTGTTTGGATCAGCTGTTACTAACCTAACAAGAAATACTAAACCTGTCAGAACTTCCCTCAGAAACCCAGACCTGAGTCACAAACCAGAACCACCAGATGAGCTCTGAGCTCATTTTAACAGCCTCTGATGGTTGATGAAGTTATCAGGATGAAACATTTTAACACTAAAACACACTGATCTGTAATCAGAGGTCTGTTTCCTTTAACTTTACAGCTGTTTTCTGAGGCTCACTCTGTTTTAATAGTTTTACTAGAAACCTTCTCATCTCCTGACAGTAAAGGATTACATTTAGTTTACAGGTCACCTGATTAAAGCATCAACTCTCTTTTTTACATCAAATAACCAAACTGATTTTTTAGCTGTCAAAAAATGATTGTAGCATCCAGTTTATCTGTAATGGATTAAATCTGCCTTAAAATGACTTCATTTCTCTGCTGTTTATTTCACATTACCCTATAGGGCTGTTTATCATGTTTTTGTTAAATAAAACCACTTTAGGGGATTTAAACATTAACGAGTCTGAAAACTAAAGACAACCCTCTGATAAAGTCACTGACAGATCAATGTGTTTTAGTGTTGATGTTGTTCGATTGGTTGAATGTTCAGCTGTCAGTTATGCTGAGAAACGCAGCACGCGCTGCCACATTCACTTTAACGAGAGGCGCGTGCACAGCTGAGGCTGTCGGCCCAAACAGCACGTCGGTTCACCAGGATACACCTGGAACCAGACAGACAGTCAAGACCTGGTTGATGACTTGGTCGAAGTTTTGTGGGAACTCTACCAAGTTGTTGCCGCGGGTTTGTGACTCGGTCAGCGCTCTGCTGCGTCTCCTCCAACCTGGATCAAGTCCGAACCACACGGTCCGGTTCAGGAGGAGGGGGCGTATGCCGAGGTTGGCACGGGCGCGCGGCTCCCGGACGCGCCTCTTTCACCTCCTTGGGTCCAGGTGAAAATCGTGGACCGGAACCGGCTCCCGGTGAAGGAGACACGCCTCACGTCTCCTGAACGCGCGCTTTACCTGGAGCCGCGGCTCCCGGTCCGGGTGAAGGATCGGGTCGGATCCGGGAGCCGCTCCAGGTGAAGCGAGCATTCGGGAGACAGGAGCCACACCTCCTTCAGCTAGACCGGGGGAGCGGGTCCTGCTGCAGGTCCGGACTCCGGAAAGATCCGGGCCAGGATCGGAGTCTGCCATTTGGTAATGCCTGTAGATCTCCTAGACCCAGTGACTCAATTTAGATTAACGGCGTTATTTTTTTTATCGCGCGATAACAGTTTCGCGTTAACGCAGCGCGTTAACGGCGTTATCGGCCCAGCACTAAAAAATACACACATAAACACACACACACACACACACACACACACACACACACACACACACACACACACACACACACACACACACACATATATATATTTATATATATATATATGTGTGTGTGTGTGTGTGTGTGTAAGCAGGTTTAGGTGGCGCTGCCCCCGGACCGAGGACCAGGTCGCGAATGCTGATCTGGACCTTTGGCATATTTAGTTGAAGACCCCTGGTTTAGCCAAAGCTTTAGTGGTCCTTTTGAGGAAGCGACTCAACGAGGCTCCACAGCAGCAGCAGCTGTTTCAAACAACAAGCTTACATCATCGATTAGCTGCAGCCACTGAGCAACTCGTAGGTCATTTCTGAGATCCATCTTTGAATCATACTTTTTGTCAAATTTCTAAATGACAACGCTAACAGCTCTATGAAAGGACGTTTCACCACTTCCTCAGCACGTCCTGGTTTAATCAAAGAATATGATCAATAAAGGATTAGTAAAGTCCAATGGCATGATGAAGGACTCTGATGTTAACTGAAGCTCATTAAAAGGTTCAAATGCTGGGAAATGCTTAAAGAACAGATTAAAAACCAACTATCACTCTCACACAGGTATCATGAAAAATTAAACGGCTATAAAAAAAGAATTTAAAGTCTTCATCTCCTCAGAAGCAGGTACATTTTAATTAGCTGCCAACCTTGTTCACTTTGTTACAAATCAATAACATCTGACATTCAGAATCCTGATTAAAAGGCCTGGATTTCCTCAGCCTGACGCTTCTTTCAGCTCCTGGCAGGATAGACATGAATGACTCACTAACTGCAGAAAACACTGGAGCGTTCAGAAGGTCGTTTCTGTCCAGGTGAGCAGGTGTGCTGCTACTGGAGGAACATGAATAAACAGCCGGCACAGAGCTCACTGCTGACTCCAGCCTCAATCTGTTCTGATTGGTCGGCTGAGGCGTGAGCAGGTAAAACTCCAAGTCAGCCCTGATAAAATTCAAAACTCTACAAATCATTTAACTCAAATTATTTTCTCATAAAACACAGAAAACTACGAAAAACAAAACCAACTTTCCTTGTTGTTTGATGTGTTATCTCTAATCCACAGTGTGATTTACTGCTAACGGTGATGAGTTCTTGGAATGAAAAAATAAAACTTATTTATTGCCATTTGGCAAAATTCTTTCACAAACTGAGAGGGAAAAAAAAGTCAGATTTTGGAGTTCCAGATTGGCTGACTCTGATCACCAGCTGGTTTCTTTTGGTGCATCTCTACTTTAAACTGTAGTTTTTAACCCTTTAAAGGCTGAAAGATCAAATAATAATAATAATAATAATAATAATAATAATAATAATAATAATAATAATAATAATAATGATTGACTAATTTTAACACAACTATAAGATCATCAGTTGTATTTGATTATCAATCAGTTAACAGTAATAAAACATAAAATTATCCCTTTCCACCTGTAGATCCTCCAGCAGACACGTAAAGGACTGGACATGGCAGGATTCTGATCAAAGTACTAATACTAATACTTCACTAGGCTGCTTTAGGACCAGAGGTGGTTCGAGGTAAATTCTGAGACAATCTTTTAAAGTGATAATATGCAGTTTTGGGCTCCCTCTGGTGTCCGTTTTAAATCACTGCATTACACAAGTTAGCATATTGTTTCAGCTTCTAAACGCCTAAATCTACCTGTTAAATGTCTCCTCAGCCTTCATAGTTTTCTACAGGAGCGGTTATTTACTCCTTCAAAGAAATCAGCTGTGTTCAAGCAGGGAGAGATGGGAAAAAATCAGGAATCAAGAGCTAAAAACACTCCAGAGCTAGCATAACAGCTAGCCACATTGAGTTAGCCTAACCCTCGTGAGACACGTGACTTCCTGGATACCGTGACAGCGACGGAGATCTTGCAATCGTGGTATTCCGGATCTAATCACCAGATGGGGCTAAGTGACTTTTCATTAACTCTGTAAAGAGTCAGATTAGCACAGACTGGCTCAAGGAGAAGATTTAAAAATATGAAAAAGTTGCAGATTATGACTTTAAAAGAGGTTAAACATGAGACGCATGAATCAGGTGTTTGGGTGAATACTGATGACCAGGTCTGGACAGCTCTAAGCTGCAATTTAACTCAAAGAATTACAATTAACTGAATATATTATTAAATAAAAATAATTGATCTGGAAGTGAAGACCCTCTAATAGAATTAGTAATGATGAAACATTTTTAATGGCTGCTTGCTGATGATGCATTCACAAACTGAAAAAAAATCTGATTTTTGAGTTTCAGATCATAATCACCAGTTAATCTCTACTTTAAACATGAGTTTATTAAGTGGAGGAGCTGACTGGTGACGTCTTACTGGGTTTACAGGTCTACTAGGTCAGGTCTTTCTTCCTGAACAGGTCAGATGAGTTGTGTCGTGTTGTGTTTCAGCACCAGGCTGTCCAGGGATTTTAACACCGCTCAAAATCTACATGTTCCCACGTTGTCAGTATTAAATTGTAAATCATGCCCTCAAAGTGCTGCTTGTCTGTTTGAGGAGACAGTTTAGCTTTTTTGGGAGAAGACGGAGGAAATAGCCTCAGGTTAGGATGTGTGGTTGTTACAGCGGCCTCTCTGCTCGGCTCGGCTGTGCCAAGCCTGGGGGAGTCATTGGCACCTAATTGCATTTGCACAAAAGCAATGGCATTCTGGGGGAAGCAAACGCCAGAGGGAGGGAGAGGGGTGTGCATCTGAAACGGGTCTTTTTTTTTTTACTGCATAACAATGTTGTGGAAAAGAACCAACATATGAAAGGCCAGAAACAGAGTTAATTACACTCCAGGAAATGAGATTGATTTATAATGTGACTTCAGATTTTGGACTCTTAACACCACTAATCACAGCCCTAAACAGACAACTCTGGAATGTTAGCATCATAAATAAAAATCAGTCAACTTTAAACTCAAACCTTGTAAGCGATGCTGTTGAGGACCTTCATGGCCAGATCTGAAACTTCAGGGAAAGGATCTGCAGCCAGATGGAGGAGAACTCTCCAGATCTGAGTGTAAACGCTGTTGAAGGACACGCCTGGAAAAACACACAATAAATGTAGACCGATTAATGAACTTCACCCACCGCCCTTCACACTAAGAAGCACTGATGCTGAGAACTGATGGAGACATAGATGTTTTGGTCTGTTGAAACTCCCCCATGCTGTAATAAGTGAGTTACCAGCAGTTCTAGTTTTGGTTTTAAAGGTTTCGTGTCTAGATTTTCAGAATTAGGGACGAGACAGGAGGTCCACTGAACTGTCCAACTCTTAGCTCTGGTTTGTGAGCATACTGTAATTAGACTAAACTCATTTTTAAACATCACCGTTTGTCTGGATTCCATATGTTGTGTGTCCTGTGGGGACGCGCTGACACATGGACCAAAACAGAGGTTTATGAGACATTCTGCTAACAGGGCTGGCTAACACTTAATGAGACATTTTAAAGCAAAGATGTTGCAATCTGTTTGAGAATTATGAATGAATCTCAGGAACCACCACAACAGATCTGAGCTCCATATCTGTAAAACTGACCGAGTTACAACCTTTATTTGATGGCTAATGGTGGCCATCTTGAATCAGGTTGATTTCAAATCTAATCAGCTGTTAATAAATGAAGAATTTTATTTTTTTCTTTTTCTTTTTGGGGCTACAGATAAATGAGGATTGTCGTAATCATGTGAGTACAACAAAAATATAACTATATAAGCTAGTGTATAAATATATATTAGATGTATGCATGTGAATATGAACTTATCTATGCAGACATATACATTTAATAAGGGTTAAAAACAAAATTCAATATATAATCTTTAGGAATTAAATAAGGATAATTGAGATGAGGGTATATATATATATATAAGCTTTACTTCTACTTGCTATTTTTTGGACTATATTTGTTTTGTTTTATAAACATTTTTATGTGTTGGTTTGAAATAAAGTTAAATTAAATCAAATCAAATGTCTGATGTTTCAATAAAACCCATTCAAGTACCTCGGATGTTCTGCTAACATTCAAACATTTACAGTTAATAGAAACCTTTCTCTTTAGCTTCACCTGCCCAGCTCAGTTTCTGCCTGCAGTTGTTAGATTCTGAGTTTTGTTCAGCTTGCAGAAGGTGAACATTTTAGAAGAAAGAGTGATCCGTATCTCTTTTTTCTTGCTACAAATTGACAAATATTTTTTTTTCTTTCAAGATAAAAAAAAAAGAAAGAAAATACTTAAATACTTTCCTTTGAATGTTTTGGAGCTACAGAGATTTACAGATCAAGTTTTCTACAAATAAAAGAGAAAATCTAAATAAAATTATTTGCATTTATATAAAAAAAATAACCTTCATGTTTCCTCCTTTGCAGAGGATTCCAACCACAAAGACTGTCCTTGTAAATATGGTAATAGAGGAGGCTGAAGTCCAGGCCTACTTATTATGGAGTCTCCTCTCCAGAGATCACTTCAATAGTCCCATGCTTCAAAGAGGGGACACCAGCGAGCCGAGGGCAGGCTGAAAGAGGGAGAAAGATGGAGGTCTAGCGCTGGGAGAGAAAGACCGGAGTGATATAAAGTAGGAAGGAAGCTGGTGGCGAGAAGGCGAGAAGGCCTGAAGGCGTGTCGACGGAGGAAAGGAGAGGGTGATGACTTATTTCAGAATCCTCTAAAAGGCAGAAAATGGTCAAAGAAGGATGAAAAGGAGAAAAAACAAAGGAGGAGGAAAAAAGACAGAAAGGGCAAAGAAGCTAAGAGAGGGAAAGTGTGAGAGGGAGTTTAAGAGGTGATTAGGCTGCAGCCTGAGGGGGAGGATGTGATTAGCGACAGCTAGCTTGTGTGCTTGCAGCTGCAGCAAACTGCCAGTTGATAACTGTGAAATACAGCTCCTCTCCCATTTAACTGCTGCTCTATATTACGAGTGCACACAAATTACAGCTGCACCGGCTCTGCGCGGTCCTCATGACAGGACGTGACAGCGAATATTATTCAGTGTCTGAACGCTGCAGCGGCGCCGCGTCCTGACGTGACTCTCGTGTCATTTAAACACAGTGAAACGGATGTAAATTTGTAAAGATGTTAACCACTGACTAAATGACCCACTGCATCACTTTTTTATTGCCACTAAAATTCAGGCAAATGTAATAAAATACAGTTAACACTGCAAGGGGATTTTTGGAGCTTTAAATGGTGAAACGTTAGAAATGCTTCAGGGCGTCTGAAGGCAGAAAATAATAAAATCTCATCTCTTAGGAACGTTTTACATATGACTCACAGGAGAGGTGGGAGCAGCACCAAATGACAAAATCATATCTATGATGCTCTTCAATTGGGGGAACACATCACCGCCGTGAGTGAGACAAGTAGAGGTGAGTTTAAATCTTCTCTATGAGAAAACAGAGTAAAATGTGCAGCTAGATACAGGAAATGTCTTAGATGATGTCAGGTTAGATGCTCTGATTTCATATCAGTGGTGTCTAAATCTGGTCTTGGAGGGCCACCATACTCTGTTCTAGGCCCCGTGGACATTACTCTGGATTTTTATCTAAACTGATATTTTATTCTCTGTTGATGAAAATATCTTCGTCCACATTACTCTAGGGTGAAATACCCCACCACGCCACTAGGTGGTGAGGGTAATGGGCAAATCAAAACACACAGGCAGAATATTCTCAGTTTCCCTGAAGATTCTCCCCAAAATGTGTTTTATATAATTTACAATTTCCTTTAGTCAGATCTGTTTTAGGTCACAATCAAATTTAAAATGTTTCATTTTATTTTTTTCTTTCATTTAAGTAAAAAAACAAAACAAAACATAATGTAAGATAATAATATATTTTTAATTTTTGTCTGTTGACTTTTTTCCACATATTTGAAATAAAGATTTCACATTAAATATGGAGACAAAAACCCAGCAGCAGTTTAAGGGTTAATGTTACGAATCGCAATCAAAGTACAAAGGAAACACGGGCGAGTGTGAAATAAGTCATTAAATCCTTGTTTCTGAAAACCTCTGTAGTCCAAGTCCACACTGAAGCATCAACAATGGGCTGTTGAAAATCTTCACTTTGAAACGTGTTTTAACCGGGTTAACCGGGTAACCGCCATTAAGGACGTCACCGGGTTTAATATTCGTGTCCGGTTAACTGAAATGTATGTATTTCATTTGGGTGTAATACACTTTTGTGCCACCAGAGGGCGGGCGAGCGCCGCTCTACTCAGAAACCACAGACGGAGCGGTCAGAGAGCTCGTCTTATAAAGTTTCTAAAAGAACGCGGCGTGGAGCTTTTTATTCTAGTATTCATGGTGGACTAAGTCTAAAGTCAGTTTTTTTTCTTCAACTCAAAGTAAAGCTGCTGTTCACATTGTGGCATAAGGTAAATAATTTTCACGCATCATTGATGGTTTTAAAATGAATATGGTACTATTAAGAGTAAACTGTTTAGTAAAAAGAAACGTCAGTGTAATTATTTAGTTCACTGTAAGGAAACCCGTGTGTTTAAAAACGCGTGTCCTCCAGAATGAGCTGATAAACACGCAGGAAGCGTTGATCATCCCGCTGAGCAGCAGCTCGACACCGGACAGCTTCTGTGTCTTGTTCCACTCACGTCACTCGTTTGCTAATTTTGAAACGAGTGTGTTACTTTATTGGGAATCCAAATGATATTAAAGATATTAAAGAACGGAAAACATGGCGTTTGTGTTAGTTGCGGGGCTAAGCAAAGGTGCGTGTGTCGCGGACGCACACGCCGGCCGCGGGTGTGTGTGTGTGTGTGTGTTTACCGGCGGTGACGTAACCGGTTATTAACCGTTAAGAGCTTCAATAGCCGGTTAAACAAAAGTTGGAAAACGTGCATCCCTAATTAAGACCTCATAAAAATAAAAACAACTGTTCTGTTGAACATCTAATAATTAAATTGAAATTAAAATCATTTCCTTAAAGGCACACTTTATAACTTTTTCCTATTTAAATCTTGTCCTTGATCCAGTCTGTGCTAATCTGACTCTTTACAGGTTAATAAAAGTCCCTCAGCCCATCTGCTGCTTGGATCCAGAATACCACGTTTGTAACTTCTGAGTCTCTGGTCCGGTGTCCTGAAGTCTCACAAAGCCACGTATCTCACGAGGGTTAGGCTAACCCAGGGGTGTCCAAACTTTTCAACACGAGGGCCGACATCACCAAGTGTAAAGTCCTCGAGGGCCACAAAAGTTTGCATATTTTTTAAATAAAAAAGAAAAGGCAAAATATGTTTTTTGAACAAAGCTCACAAGCCTGCTTTTTAGTAAAAGTCAGTGAAAGTGTTGGTTCTTTTTACCAGGAAATTGAATTATCTGGAAAAACCTGAATAATTAAAATCAAATACTTTGATTAGACAGTAAATGTTGAATTAAAAAAAAATTCTAATTTACCAGTAGTTTTGTTTGTTGGGTCTCTTAAATATCTAAACATAAAAGTATCAGAAAGCATCTCTCTGTATCAACATCCTGCAGGAGCACTAAATTATATCATTCTTAAAATTCAACTGAGGGCCACAAGTGGCCCCCGGGCTACACTTTGGACAGGCCTGGGCGAACCCAATGTGGTTAGCTGTTATGCTAGCTCCGGAGTGTTTTTAGCTCATGATTCCTGATTTTTTTCCCATCTCTCCCTGCTTGAACACAGCTGATTTCTTTGAATGAGTGATGAACCGCTCCTGTAGAAAGCAGTGAAGGCTGAGGAGACGTTTCAACAGGTAGATTTAGCTGCTGCAGTGATTTAAAACGGGCACTAGGGGGAGCTAAAAACAAACCCAAACTGCATAGTGTGCCTTTAAATGAAATGATTTGACTTGTTGTTTTTTTAAACTGAAAATAAGTTTTCTTGAACAACAGGTTGAAGATAACTAAAATAAAAATGTGCACATACATGGACACTGGGTTTTTATAAATATCTGGAGTGGTGTGGATGTTTCTCATCTCATAATTCAAAAGACAGGATGGGAAATATGCAGAAAATAAATATTTAAATGGATTTGAGGTGAACTCAGACTAAATTCACCCCAAATGAACCCAAACCTGACGGTACCTGCATGTTCCACTGAATCAAAGCCTAACAGTGATGATAGTGTGGCTGCTGAGGTGTTGCAGGATTTGTACAGATGATAGTTGTAGCGAGTCAATAAATCAAATGACTCCTGCTCTGCCCTCCTACACAGTTTAGCTGCCCTGCTGCTCTCCTGCAGGCCCTTGTCCAGCAGCCCGAGCATTCAGCATTTATGGTTTCAATTTGTTCCAAACAGCTGCCCGATAACACACAGGCCCCTCAACACTTCTGGTTGTCTGCAGATAAATTTGATAACGCTGAAAATGTGAAACAAAAAGAGAGAAAAGTCAAACCCAGAGGGGAAACAAAAAGAGAGAAAAGTCAAACCCAGAGGGGTTTAAGGAACAACTTCAAGCAAGATAAAAACAAACAAGTCTCAAATGAGACGAGAACGATGATTTTAATTCACAACAGAACGTAAAACCTCCCAAAACCCTTGAATAATTTAATCTGCACTCAGGTGTGATGCAGTTCTTATGTAAGCAGCATCTCCTGCCCTGTTTGTTGATGTGTGGAGCACAAAATAAGGCGAGGGTTTGAAACTGACTCGTCAGGAGGCCAAACCCTCCGAGGGGAGGAGGAGGAGAGGTTTATGTCTCCTAACCTGCTCACAGAGGAACCTCATCCAGCACTAAGTAGCTTGAAAAGGGTTCAAACAAACATCAAACGTTTGATTTGTTGGATGAAAGAGAACCGAGAGCGAGAGCCGTGCCAAGCTGCAATTACCATCATTTTTCTCATCAGTGTAATTTTCAGGACTTGGACGTTTTTTGTCCAATGTTTTCTGAAAACAAACAGGAAAACCCACGAGGACAGAGGAGACGGTTTCACTTTACGTCCTGATTAGAAGACGACCTGATGAACAGGAAGAAGACGGGATAACCTCCACTCTGTGACTGTCAGAGGGAAATGTGTCAATCTGAACAGGTTTACTATAAACAGCAGGAGACGTAGCCGTAGCTACAGAGTCTTGATTCAAAACCAAAACAAGTCTTAAGTCAGTTTAAGAAATCAAAGAGAACACAGTGTTGTAACACATCTGAATGTGTTTTTCAGAAAAATGTAAATCTGTTGCTCAAAACTAAATGAGTTGATTTCACATTTTGCAAACCCTAAAGCACAGAATGTGATGTGACAGAGCAGCTGGTTTGTTGTTCCTGTTTTGGCGGCGGGAATGATGTAACGGTTTACCTGCTCACGTCAGGGCGAACGGTTGGACCTCTCTGACCTGAGAGCAGCATTAAGTGAACAGGATCAGGAACAGCATATTAATGCTGCTCTCTGAGGACCCTCACACTCAGCCTGGAGGCTTTTTGTTCGTCCCTGACCTTGTGTGGAAGGACTGACCCCCCCATGAGGCCCCGCTGTCTCCAAAGTGGCATCACGTTCTCTTGTTTACATTAAAAAAAAAAATCATCAACAAAAACCTGTTTATGCATGCTGAACCCTGCCAGTCTGCACCGGCTGATTGTGGATTTACACACCAAAGCAAAAATCCCTAACCTGATGACAAACTGGAACTAAAACCAGGAAGTAAGATAGTCCTCTTCCTGCAGCGCTGATGCTGAGATTTGATTATTGGATCCTGGATGCTGCTTCCCTCCATTGAAAGAAGTTTAGTTTTCCACATTTCTGCATTTGTGTCCAGTTTTAGTTAAATATAAGAGAGAATGACTGAATGAGAAACATTTAGTAAACTCTGGATAAGTTCTGAGTAAAGCTCTAAAAGGACTAAAAACCTATAAGATTAAAGGAACCTCAGAGGTTAACCTCACAGGAGAACGACTCTACAAACACAAGTAAAACTAACAGACAGGAATATATTAGCATAGGTCAAGTAAAGTTCCCATAATGCACCACATCTTTAACTTTGAAGCCTGTGCATTGTAAGCGCCTGTCTTTTCTGCTTATGGAGCAGGTTTTGTGTTGTTTATGAAGGTATTTTTGAACTCGACAGCGCTTCTCCACAGCCACATTATACAAGATGTTATGCAACAGTTTTCACAGGCTGACTCGGATTCTGTGCGACTCCAACAAACATGTTCAGAGTTCCTGTTTTGATCCGACTGAACACTGGAGTTCAAGCCCAGAACCTGCAGGCAGGCTGTTACCTATGAGGGAGTTGAGGGAGGAGTAGGAGGAAACGCGTCGCATCTTGTCGATGGTTTCGAAGGAGAGGATGTACTCGTCGTTGTCGGGACTCCCCAACGTGCTGCTGGCGCTGCTGCTGGTGCTCAGGTTTCCAGGGGAGAAGGCTGCTGGTCCACCTGGAAGAGAAAAAACTGGAATTTAGGAAAAGATCTGATTAGAAACTAAAATAAAACCCAAAACAAATCAGCACTTCTAAACGTAAGCCCGTCTGGTCCGTGAAGCCTCCACGTTCATAACTTGATTTCAGCTTTCAGGTCCGGTTCGGCGGTGCTGTAACTCTCAGTTTCACCAAACATTACTCTGACTCGTTCAAAACAAAATGCCATGAATCCTCGAATCAAACTGCAGGCTGAAATGTGGGATCGGAGATTGGCAGAGAATAAAGGCGCTCGGCTCTGAGCTTATTGATGATAAACACCCCTGCACGTCGGAGCGAGCGCTGAGAATGTGAATTAGAAACGGTGTCAGCAGTAGGTTAGGCACTTCACCAACCGCCTGTGATTTAGCACCACACAGAGCTCATGCATTACTGAGTCTGGCAGCGTGAGACGGAGCGAGGGCAGTTAGCTGGAGCTGCCTGAATCACTGAGATGTGGCAGGAACGCCGAGGGTTTGGAGCGCCGACGTGACAGCAGGCTGTGCTCGAGAAGTTCAACGGTAAAGTGACTGTAATCAGGACCGTCTTTATTAAGCATCTCGTTTTCTTTTCCTCGTTTTACCTGAATTTAACTAAAGGCCCAAACAAGAAGTTAGAGAACTAAAAACAGTTGATTTAAGACCAACTTTAAAAATGAGGTTTCCTCCAGGGTGCTCACACCTTCCCCAAGTCGAGCACTGTGAAGGTGAGAATATTTTACACATACATGAACGGGACATACACACCTACAACAACATTTTTACTTTTTTGTCTCATAAATATTTTTGTGCTATAAACGAGTTCAATTATACTTTCAAGCACTTTAATAAAAAAAGCAAACACATTCAAACTCTGAGATTAAAATCAAACTCTTAAATCTATTTCTTTGGAATAACAGGCGTCCCAGACTTCGTCTTTTATATTTACCTTTCGATAGAGGAGGCTGTAATGCCCTAACTTGACTTGGTATTATTGGGCAGCTCACTTAAGAACAATTATGTTTTATTTTGCTACAGATAACTCTCTTGCATGGAAAACACTTGAAACATGGCCCTTTAAATACCTATACTCAATGATATTTATTCTGATAAATATAATAATCTTAAACGGAACACATCTAACCCAATAGTTCAAAACATGATAGACATTTTACAGGCCTCTCATAGGCACCTAAATGAGATACCTGAACTCTCCAGATTCAGCCCCATTTGGGGAAACAATGAATTGACCCCGGGCAGAAAGGATGAGGGATTTAAGGTAAGGGCAAATAAGGGGGTAAAGTCAGCGAGGGATGTGTACGGTGTCGATGGGAGACTTCTAACATTTGAACAATTGGTTACTGAATTTAATATTCCTCAGAAACATTTTTATAAATATTTGCAGCTAAGACTTTTTATTAGAACCCAGCAAATCAATTACAATCAAATTCCATATGACAGTTTTAGAAAAAGTTCTAACAAAAGATCCCTATGGTAAAGGTACGTATGGTTTCATCTGCCTCTCCTGATTCTTCTTTGTCTAAACTTAATGCTTGGAATAAAGACCTGAAGGAAGCATTAACTATGGAACAAAGGCAAGCAGCCTGTAGATTAGCCCAAACACAATCAGCCAACACTCGACTACGACTAACACAGTTTAACTGGTTATTGAGATTATATATCACAGCAGAAAAACTAAACATTTAATAGAAACATCCCAGATCTTTGTAACAAATGCCAAGAACACAAGAGGTCTTTAATCCACTGTTTGTGGGAGTGGAGTTCTGGGGAGAAGTAAGAAATAAACGTCAAGAAATCCTGATGATCAAAATAGATCTGAAACCAAAACTTTTTATTCTGGGATTATACCCAGAAAATACAAACATAAACAGGTATAATAAAATATTTATTCATCTGGGAATTTTGCAAGCAAAGAGAATAATCATGGAAAGAAATGAGTAAACCGAGTATTGTACAATGGATGAAGGAACTGTCTATTTGTTTACCACTGGAACAAATGACATACTGTATGTTAAAAGACCAACAAGATGTCTTTGACTAAATGTGGCTTTCTTTTATTAACTACATCAAGAATAGAGATCTGTCTATTTTATTGGAAACATCAGAGACTAAGGTTAACCCTTAATGCAATTCCATTGTTTTATTATGTATTTTCTTTTATTGAATATCTCCATAAGGTTCTCATGATTAAAATAATAATAATAATGTATTTGGGATGTGCCGCACCTTATTTTTCGTTTGTGTTTTGTAGTCGATACGCTGTTTGTTTTGTTATGTTTTAATGTAAATGTAAAGAAAACGAATAAATAAAAAAATGTGAAAAAAAAAAAAATCAAGTGTAAGATCCCGTCTCTCCTTCAGCTGCTCTAACGAGTCTAAATGTTTCACCTCAGACTCATTCAGTGATGAAAAAATAATAAACTTCCCCGTACCTTATTACATCCAATATGGTAAGACGGTAAGTGGGCAACAACAAATTAACTTCAACGGAAATCGTGAAAATAATAAATCACACCATTCCTCCTTAAATGTGTAATAAGCACCTCATTGGTCAGTCTTGTTTGATTTGGGGCCTGTGCTCTGTTGTTTTCTTTTGAAAAGAAAATCATAAAGTTTATTAAAGAAAAATATAGACTTGTAAAGGTGGTTTTACAATAAAAGTAGTGTTCTATCCGTTATTTATCTACGGTAAGGACCATACCCACTGGTGACATCACTCAAAGCAGGCGGGGCCTCTGGAAACAGGAAGTAGCCTGTTAACTGGAGCAGGAGTCATGGCTACTCTGATCAGGAGAGACACTGCTGCCAAACGGTGGCAAAATAGTCCTACCAGTTTGTAAACACCCACAGTTTATCGTGAGACTGTTTTAGTTTGTTTCTGTATTACTAAGCTGCTGTACGTGCTGCTGCAACAGCATAAACACCAGAAACGCAACGATCTCAAACAAAATCCAGACCTCATCCAGGATAGAAGAGTTGCTACGGCCCTAGGCCTTGTGTGTTTGTGTGTGTCACAGGTCGGTGATGTTATGTGTGTCTGACACTGAGGCTGAACCTCGACCTCCAGGGAGGTGATAGAAGGACTCCCTGCTCAGACGGCGAGGCGGCTCACTGAAGGCTGAGAGGCAGAGACCTTCTGGTTAAAAAGAAAAAAATATATAAAATAAAATAATTGTTCAGTTAAACTTCTATGTGTCTCCCCTTCTTGTTGTGGTTTGGAGCTAGACCATAACAAATTGGGGGCTCGTCCGGGATTCCTTTCCTAACAACTCCACCACTAGTGTTGCTAAGTTTTGTTTTTCATACCTGAAAATTAGCTGCTATTTTGTCATTGATCAACAGGAATGTCTCTCCTGATCTGACGACTTTCTGTTTCTAAAGACTCCGCCCACTTTGAGTGATGTCACTGGTGGGTAGTTACTGCAGATAAATAACTGATAGAACCCCACTTCAAAATTACCAAAATATCCCTTTAGCAATAAATTTTTATGAACCTTTTGCAGTAATGTTTGATTATTTTATATGTTCTACATTAATATCTCAATATGTTCAAATTATGATCAGCGTCCATCTGTTAGAGCTCTGCTCCTCAGCACCACGGACAGCTCCATCTTCTATCAAAATTATCTTTTTGTGTCAAACCTAAATTATAAATAAATATTAAACATAGATATGGATGGTCGGTCGATCGATCCAATAGATAGATAGAAGGTGTGAAGTAGGGATGTCCCGATCAGGTTTTTTGGCCCTCCAGTCCGAGTCTGAGTCATTAGATTCTGAAGATCTGCCGATCCCGAGTCCCGATCCGATCTTTTTAATATGTTGTTGTGATCAACTTTATAAAGCCTCCAGACACAGACATACTCACACTTTCTGCTTCAAGCTGCTTCTGCGTTCTACTTAGCCGATGTTTAACTAATAAAAACAAACAAGCCACTAAATGATGTCATGCTGCAGACATAAATCCATCCATCTGTATATTCTATCATATCCATATATGTTTAAATACTTAAACATAATTCTCTGTGCACAAAATTAGTTTGTGGTTAAAGTAACTTTTTGAAGAAAATCTTTTTTTTCCTACAGCTGTTCAGGTGCAGAAATGTCAACATTATTTTAACACTTTGGTCCATTTTTTGCCCAGAAAGAACAAACTTGTTAACTGACAATGACCCGATCATTTCTTAAGTCATCAGCTCCTCCTTCACTCCTCCTCCTGCTGCTTTATCCTCTGACTGCAGCAGCTCTGAACAACTTCTTAATTAGAATATTTGGAGAAATCCATCAGTGTTGTACGCATTTTGGAGCGACATTTAATCAGGAAACTCCTCCTCAGAAAGCACTTTATAAAAATCTTAACATCGCTCAATTTATTTCCTGATGGAGGGCGGGTGTTGTGACGTGGTGTACCTGCAGCACTCAGCAGAATCTCCTCTGAGCCTGGAGGGAGACGCTGCGTAGGGGGAACGAGTTAGCGCGGATATGACTCGCTCCACGTCGGCCTCGCCTCCTCCTCCAGACCGAGCACTCCCGTCGGTGCTTGCTTTCCGTTCAGGGGGAGGACGAGTCCTGGTGGTGGGTGTGGAGTGAGTGGCGAACCCGGTCATTGCTCCATAAGCTGCGTGTCTCCCGGTCCCGGCCCCTCCCTCCTCCTGGACCGGCGGAAACTGATTCAGACTCTGATTATGGTTAATATGAGTGCACAAATATAGACTATATATAAATCCCATGTGCTTTAGATTGTTTAACGTATATTTAAAAACCTAAACTTCCTTCTGAAGGCGTAGCGGCTTTTATTTTGGCGGGGCGGGGCACATGTAGAGGAAACCCGAGTCAAAATCGGGAGGTGACGTCCGATACCGATCGAGTCCAAAATCACGTGATCGGATCGGGACATCCCTATTGTGAAGCATCAAAAGCTGCAACTAACACAGAGCTTTGAGAATCCATAACTTTGTTTTTAAGGGAAAGAAATGAAGAAAAAAGTCAGTCAGTCTGAGAAAAGAAACACACTCATACAAGGAAACAACATCACAAAATTTGAGAGAAAAATAAAATTATAAAACAAGCGTCCTAAATTTTTGTCATTAAAATAATTTCTACACATATTCTTCTGGCTTAATTCGACCATCCTATGAATTTATTTCTACCCTCTTTGATGCGCCTTTCTTTCATTACAGCTAGATTTCCCAGCATTCATAGCTCCCTCGTACCCTCTTCGTTGACGTTGAGGTTCTGCAGGCTTTTGTTCAGGTTGCGGGCAGTGGTGGCAGCTCGGATGTTGGTGTAGGAGTTGACGGATCGCATGCGAGGGATGGCCGGGCTGTCTCTCACCGGAGTCAGGTTACCGGGTTCTGAAAGTCAGCAGAAAAGTCACAACAATCATTTCTGAGTCGTAACATCGAGGAACTTCAGTCCCTTTCATTCTGAGTGAGTGAGTGTGAGTGAATTTAGGAATTTTTCAAACTGTGAGTCGTTATGGAAAGGAAAAAAAAAAGAATCCCAGGAGTAAAAAAAAAAACCCTGCACCTGTGCATCAGGCTGATTTGTTCACCTTTTGACAGAACAGGTTTTAAAGGAAAGATTCGACCTAAAAATAGATTTTATCCTGTAGAAACTTACCCCGGTAACCCCCTACAAACCTGCCTGAGCAGAGAAGGTTAACTCCATCTTTAGATCCTTTGAACTCCTCCTTAAATTTACGCTAAAACCTGTGATGGATAAACGCAGGACAGATTCGGAAAACACACTCAACCTCCACCTTCTTTAAACTTTACTATGACTGTAAAGTCATAGTAAAGGTTTAGTAAACATTGCCAAACACACTGAATCCATCAACTGTTACAAAGAGAACCAAAGTTTCCCATAGAGGTCAGATAATTAAAGGATGAGTTATCAACCTCGACACCGCTAGAGCTCCTGTGACGATCAGCTGATACCTGCAGTGTTGGCTGGAGACGGCACGGCGTAGTTCTTCTCTTCTTCTATGAACTGGAGGGCGACTGTGCAGAAGTTGCTCTCGTACTGGACCACCAGGTGACTCAGCGCCACCACCAGCTCCTACCAGGACATTCAACGTATCAGTAACCCTGACTTTAACACAAGATGTTTCTAAACACGGCTACATTTGCTGACAGTGACGTGTGGAACTTGACATAAAAATGAAGGAAATGTGAGTGTGGTTGATGCATCTGTGGAACGAGCAACACCGTGTGGACAGTGCCACCCCAATGTGGCAAAATACCCTGCAAACACTTTTCCTTACTTTTGTGAAAAGTTTATATAGTCTGCGTTTTATTTAGTTTAGATCTAAAGAATTATTTTTAAAATTCACTATGATTTTCCTGTTTATATTTGCTGTTACCAACAGGTTCGTCTCTGCCCAGGTCACAACCATTTCTGTGCACTTGTTGACATTTAAAAGTGGTCTTGATCAAAAGTTCTCAAGGTCCGTCAAGGTTATTCTTTCCAATTTGAGGAAGGGTAGCCATCCTTTCTCTTCCACGTATCCAAGGTTAGGTCAGGGTGCCTGAAATCCTCCAACGAGAGGAGATCAGAGTTAATCCTGGTCAGATGTCTGAACAGCTTGTATCAAGGATTCTTTCAGTCATGATCCAAATTTCATGATCGTAGGTGAGGGTCGGAAGGAACTTGTCATTTCTCTAAAATACCACAAAGAAAGCAAACAGGAAGAGGACAAAATACATTTTAGAAATAAAATCTATCCAGTAGATTACCAGTATGTGGAAGTCTCGTGTTTAAGAACAAATCCATCAATGACCAGAAACAGAATCTGGGGGATTCTTCATCCTTCAGATGATTTTTGGTTTTCAGCTAACCACTCTGAGAATCGCCCTGTTGGTAAAGTCCGATTTTCTGATGGTCACACTGGAATTTTTTGTATTTTTTTGTAAAAGAAATTGGAACAAATATTCTTTGTGTCAGGCTGCTGATAACATGATTCACAGGTCAGCGTTAAGAGGTTTAAATAAAAACATTCATCTGATAATGGTCAGTCACAGGAACCTAAACGGACTAAAAAGCTAAAAAGTCCAAGGAAGAATCTAGAAAGACATCCAAAAAGTCTGGAGAACTGTTGATCAAAACCAAATGAAGTCTTTTACTCTGAACTAATCTATAAATGTAGTTATATTTATGCAATAAACTGATGTCTGTGTCGTGTAGAGACCTTGCGGACCACCGGACTGCCATCGTTGATGAGTTGTGCCAGCATCATGGCCACGTTGTGGTCGATGGTGGTGGAGTGGTCCGTCCTCTCAGCAGAGTTTCCTACAAACGTTCCCAGAGCAAAAACAGCAGCACACCTCACCTGCAATCACACAAAAACACCACAACGCCTTAAAACGTCTGTCCCCAGACAGATAGCGCCGTAGGAAGGCCAAAACATTTTCCTCCTAAACTCAAATTCGTTTCCTAATTCTAAACAAAAATGTGAGCGTCTGGTGAGCAGTGAATGAAAATTTGAGAGGTAATTACACAGGAACGTTGGTCTCACGGCATCGGTATGAAACGCAGAGATAATCAGAGCTGCGAGCCTCAGCGAGCTGATCTTTGTCACTGTAACTCATTACAGTCGCTTCCTGCTTCAGTGGATGTTTAATCTAAACTTGGCATCGCCCAGAGACAATTCTCCATTAGGGACTGATTCCACAAACCAAACACAGTAACAGCACATGAATGAATATCTGGCTGCGCTGCTGATACTGGGATCTGTCGTCACTGCTGTTCCATTCTGGGATTCAGAAACAGATGTTAGTTTAATGTTGTTTGCTTTACAGCAGGACGTATGAATAAAAGTTCTTTGACTGAAACTCCAAGAATTAAAGCAAGTTTAAATGCAATACCATGCCTATGAAAGTCTCTTTAAAATGATTTTAGACCAGGAAAATAGAAATCTATTGTTGTTACATCACAATATGAAGTATGATATTTTAAACTTGATATTTATTGACTTAGTTGGTCAATTAAACCCAAAACCTAAGTATGGCAGCATCTGTTCGAACAGCCACAACAAACCAAAACCTCTCCTATTTGATTTTATCATCATCTGATTGTTTTTGTTGTTAAACATCAGATCCATTATGACGCATTAAAAAAACATTATAAACCATCAGCTCTGTTTGAAAAACAGAAAATCATAGTCTCAATTCAAAAATCATGACACTAAATAGAATAAAATAGAAAAATGTCACTCCATGTTTAAAATAAAGATTTTATCAGACTGTTAGCTCATAAGTCCTCAGACTAGAAGTCAGCTAACCAGTCCTCAGACTAGCCATTAGCTCATAAGTCCTCAGACTAGCCGTTAGCTCATTAGTCCTCAGACTAGCCATTAGCTCATTAGTCCTCAGACTAGCCATTAGCTCATTAGTCCTCAGACTAGCCGTTAGCTCATTAGTCCTCAGACTAGCCATTAGCTCATTAGTCCTCAGACTAGCCATTAGCTCATTAGTCCTCAGACTAGCCATTAGCTCATTAGTCCTCAGACTAGAGGTCTGCTGACCAGTCCTCAGACTAGAGGTCAGCTAACCAGTCCTCAGACTAGCAGTTAGCTCATTAGTCCTCAGACTAGCCGTTAGCTCATTAGTCCTCAGACTAGAGGTCTGCTGACCAGTCCTCAGACTAGAGGTCAGCTAACCAGTCCTCAGACTAGAGGTCTGCTGACCTGTCCTCAGACTAGAGGTCAGCTAACCAGTCCTCAGACTAGCCGTTAGCTCATCAGTCGTCAGACTAGCCATTAGCTCATCAGTCCTCAGACTAGCCATTAGCTCATCAGTCCTCAGACTAGCCGTTAGCTCATCAGTCCTCAGACTAGCCGTTAGCTCATCAGTCCTCAGACTAGCCGTTAGCTCATCAGTCCTCAGACTAGCCATTAGCTCATCAGTCCTCAGACTAGCCATTAGCTCATCAGTCCTCAGACTAGCCATTAGCTCATCAGTCCTCAGACTAGCCATTAGCTCATCAGTCCTCAGTCTAGCCATAAGCTCATAAGTACTGACAGAAGTAAATTATTTCTCTGAACAGGGGTTAGGAAAGCATCTACAAAAGGTAAGATAGTAATGATGTATAACTTTTACACTGAACAACCTACAAGTTTCCTCTAAGCTTCTGTATTTTCATGTATTTAGTAAAATATTTATGACACTGAATGAGTCCTTCAATCAAATTCACTTGTGAATGTTAAAGTGCTGCTCTTTAACACCTCAGAACATTTCTGTGTTTAGTACCTTAAAAAATCTAAATTTGGATTCCAATCTTTATTATTTGTGAGTTTTTATATAAAAATATGAATTTGTTCAGTGAAGGAAAAGCAAAACTTCCCTCACTCTGAAAAACGACTTCCTTTTGAGTTCAGAACATAAAGAAATGAGTCACGCCATAAATTCCTGATTCTAATTACACTTCATCTATGAATTTTTTATTGCCTCATTTTAAATGTAATGTTTAACTTATGAATGTTCAAGAGTCAACGAGTCAAATGTTGTGGAGTCATAACCCCCCCCCAAGGAGGACAGTAAATATCTATCTGAATAAATTAAATGATTTGGAAATGGAGCTGAAACAGGAAATGTTCTGGAGAACTCTGTTTCAACCCAAACAGCTGTCTGCTCAGAGGAGGTGGGTTGTGATGGAAGCAGCTGTTTCTGTGTGAGCAGAGCTGTGAGAGCTGGGGTGAACGTCAGGGCGACACCTCCCTCGTGTCCACACACAACCCCATCAGCTGCAACTGGTAGTCCCGTTCTGATGTGGTGGCTCCGCCTCATCCAGACCACTAAGGATCAGGAGTCAGCCATGTTGGATCAGACATGTTCGTCACATGCTAACAAAAGGTGAAATGCTCCAGAACCACTGGGCGGATTTTAATGAAACGCTCAGGAAGTAATCACTGGATGTTTGTCTACAGCTGATTCACTTTTAAAGTCAACCCAAAAAAACATGGCCGCCCCACAGCTAATCAATATTAGCAAACTCAAAAACGGCTAAAACAGTCAATTTGACAGACATGGAGCTAAAATCAGCGTGTTCTGGGTCGACCCGGGGGCCTCCTGCAGACAGGACGTCTGAAACACCTCCCCAGGGAGAGGAGGCATCCTGATAAGATGCCTGAACCACGATATTCTTCAAAAAAAAAAAAAAAAAAGAAGAGTTTTTATACACAAGTCATTTGTGTTCTTAGAATTTGCCCTAAAACTGGTTCTTTGAAACCAGGGGTGTCCAAAATGCTGCCAGCGGGCCGTTAGTGACTGCAACTGAAGAACAGCAGAATTGTCCCAGCATGGAGCAGAGAGACTCTTCAGAGCATTTTAGGTTCAGGTTTTCACTAATACGAGGCCTGAAAAATGCAAACACGTTTTTCTTAAACGTACAAAGAAAAAAAAAGTACCACTCTTTACCTTAAAGCTTTACTGTGTAGTCTTCAAACACGCTAGGTATCGCTAGCTATTTTACACAAACACGTCCCAGAGCTCTCACCCCTCCTGTCGGGTATAATCCTTATGCCACGCCTCCCCCTGATATGGGCCGGCACATTGCCACGGTAACCATAGAGAGCACAACACCAGCCGTTGAAACGTAATGCTAATGTTCACCCTGGTTTTTCCTCTTTCTACGTCGAACGTTTTTAGTTTTCTGCTAGCTGAAAAGGTGTTTTTCTTTTTGGGACTCTGGTATTTTTTCCTCAAATTGAAGCGCTAACAGCTGTTTCTGTCCTTCTCTCACTTCCTGGATGTTCTGCTGAAAAATGCTCCAGCAGCATTAATGGAGGATCCAAGCAGTGAGGAAGTGCGGCGCTTCAGGAGACAGACAGCCGGATCGTCCAATAATAATAAACGTCTGATTGGCTGAGGTTTTTAGAGAACTGCGAGGGAACCACCTTATTAAATTCTTTCATTTTTTAAAATTGACACAATATATTTACAGCTATACTATGTTAGAACGTTGTTAAGAGGCAGGAAAATAACATTTTAAGCTACACTGTTTACCAAATTCCCTATTGTACCTTTAATTCAATGGTAAACAGGATCACAAACCCTCACTGACTTTTACTAACAAGTACCTAAACCCAGTATGGTCAAGTCAGGTTCTGACCTCAGCTTGGAAATCTGAACCCAATCCTAAACATGAGCTTTTTATTTAACAGAATAAATAATCATTTGTTTCATAACTTACTTTCTCTAATGTATGGCCATTTAATTCAAATATGTTAACTTCATTCATAAGAAGTAGAAAAAATAATCTGTTTCATCATTTCCTCTTCATTTTGGCCCAAATTATCTCTTTTTTTTGTTTAAACTTTTTTAAATAAAGTTTATTTCATTCAAAATAAAACAGTTAAAAAATAAACAATAAAATACATAACAAAAAATCTAATTCTAATGAAAAGGAGTAGAATGAAGAAAACACCTTATAATTTCTGCCCCATTTAACAAAAGGAAACCATCTATACATTCTTATAACTCAATGTTGTAATAATAGTAATAATAATAACAAAATTTAAAGTTAAATTGGCATTAATAACATATAAGTTTCAAACCCTAACACAATTAACTAAAAGGGATAGGAAGAAGCAGAGCTTATTTCCCTATCTCTACTTTTTACATTTTTTTTTAAATAGATTCAGATGAACAACAACCTCCGACTACAACAACAAAACATTACATCAGAGTGGAAAAACAATACAGAAAACCAAAGAAAATGCTGTTAGAACAAGTCAAAAGGAGACTTTTAGGATCTACTCTTTTCAAATATTGAACCTAACATTTAGAAAAAAACTTTCAAAATAGTCCAGCCAAAACTCATCCATCAAATCTGACCAGAAGATGTAACTTAAGTCTCAAACAGAAGCTCGACTTCTACCTCCTACATCTGGATCTCTCAGTCAGCTCCTGTGAAGAACTTGGATCTGTTGGTCAGGAACAGAAATAGCCAGTCTCCAGCTTCCTGTGTGAAACCAGTTCATGCTCCCACACAGCTCCAGCTTTAGTCATGAAACAATCGTCAGGAGGAAGAAGAGGCCCGTGGATGCTGAAGGTTTCTGAGAAAGCATGTAGGAGTAGTTTGGAAAGACCAGGATGACAGGAGGGATGACGGACGTCTAATTCTAAGCAGATGATATATAACGGTAAACTTTGTTCAACGACTTTTCTGCTTGTTTTAAATGAGAAACACAGAACTTAGAAAGAGCTGGTGTTCTTAAAGTCATTCAAAAATCTTTATTTATGGCAAAAGGTGCAACTAAAACTAATTTAAAAAAGTGGCGTCTACAGCTACAGAGCAGGATTCTGGCTCGTCCTGACCAGGGCTAACGCTCCTTCCCACACCGGTGTTACACTGCAGAATCAACTGTCTAGCACACCGACGAGCTGCAGCGTGAGCGGCTCGTTGTAAGCTTCACTTCCTGTTGCAGAAGAAGCACTCATACAGTCACGGAAACTTAGCGTCACCTCAATGAAAAATGTCATCTCTCTAAAGACCTCATAATCCAGGTTGAGGTCTGGACTTAAATGTGTCGACTCTAAAACACTTTGACCTACAGAGTTCACGGTCGACTCCACCAGCCCTCCTCTACAGCTGTTTATGGAAGTACCCCGTTTGGTTTTTCCTCTAAAGATACTGCTTTGAATTATGGGTAAATATCTCTACTTGTTTGTTCTGATGAAACTTAGCGAACCTGATCTGTGCTGCCGTGCTTTTAGAGAGGATTTTTTTCATGTAACGCTGCAAACAAGCCATATTTGTTCAGTCTTTTTCTAATTGTCCTGTCATGAACTTTAACCTTTAACCTGCTGACTGAGGCCTGTAGAGTCCTTGGCTTTCCAACTCCCCCCCCTTTTTTTAAATTAAATATTAACAAAGATGTGTTTGTGTTGATCTGAGGTTGTGATTTTACATATGTGATGGGGACTGAACTTCGTGTTTTTTTCTTTGAACTCTCACCTCAGGAATCGGGTCTGACAGCAGTGTGTAGAGCTTCTCGTGTGCGCTGTCTCGAACTCCACACCAGCGCGCCGGGTCGAAGTTCTGCCAGATGCGACCCAGGCAAATGGCCACCCACTGGCGGAGCAGAGGGTGGGGGTCTGACAGCTGCTCCAGGCAGTTGGCGATCAGGTTGCCCTGCAGACAGGCCTCCTGGTGGGGGGAGAAGGGTGATGCAGGGTGAGAGAAATGCCTGAACTCTAAAAACAAAAGAGGGAATATCAGAGAACGAAGAATCTAAAAATGTTTTAAAAAGCTCTGTGGATTTTCTGAAGTCATCTCTGATCTTTCAGCTTGAAGTGACTACGATGAGAACATCAGCATGGCGTCAGTCTAACCCTCCTGAAGGTTTCAGGTGGCTCATTAGTCAGTAAATCACCACTAACCTGTGACCTCCTGCTGGGAGCTGGACAAAAGGATTGTGGGCTCATGACTTTAAGTCGTTTCTAATATTTTCTGTGAACAAAAGGTAATTGGTTTATTCAGGTCTGAGACAGCGTGAGACGAGGCGTTCTCCATTCTATAGATATTTTTTTAGATTAATTTGCAGCCTTTATGTTTCTTCTTTTCATAAGCTACCAGAAATCAGACTCTTTCACTGGTTGGAAAAATACATTAGGCTGTTTTTAAAGGGAGTGTGTGAATTATGCGTCATAAATAGCTGGTCTGAAGAACTTCTACAATAATAACCAGCATGGTGACGTCAGATATGTACAGTTTAAAGAACAGCTCTTACTCTTCTGGTCCTTTATGAGCAGATGCAGCTGTTTGTAGTTAGAGGCCACATTGGTGTTTTATCAGGAAGAACGAAAATCAACATTATCTTTGTTCTGGTGTTGTACTGAAGTGAGTTAAAATAATCAGTTCATCACAACTGAAAACAATCCAAGGAATACAGTCAGGTCCATAAAGATTGGGACATCGACTCAATTCGAACCTTTTTGGTAGGGATGCACCGATACCGATACTGGTATCGGTCCGATACCGATACCAGTGGCTTCACTGTCTGCTAGTGATGGGACTTATGGCTCTTTGAAGGGAGCCGTTCACCTCAAAGAGTTGTTCATAAGACTGGCTCTTTTATGTTTTTTTTTTCTTTCAATATTCTGAATAAGCAATGTCCTAATCAACACCAGTTAACACTAATAAGTGGTCTGTTCGCCACTGACAGCCACACCCACTGGCACAGCTGCACCTTTGACAATGAAGGCAGCTTGACTTCTTTTGTTATCTTGAAAGTTTCAACTCATCCTATTGAAAAACAGCCGTTCACACCTCCAACCGATTCATCACCCAAGCCCTTTCCCAACAATAGCCTCGTTTCCACTATCGGAACTTCGGGGTAATTTCTGTGAGGGGGAAAGTGACCGGGACTTTCCTGTGGCTCGGTTCTCTCAGCGCTCGTGTCTCCATTACAGCTCCACCTTTCCGGAACTTTTGTAAGACGTCAGCATCGACGTCACTGACAAGCGTAAAGGCGCCAACAGACGAGGAAGTGGAGAATAATAAATAAATAAACGATGGACAAAGAAGTGATGGTTGCGGCGTATTTCTCTGTTTTTATCCACAGTGATGGAGTGCTGAACAGAAGGACGAGCATACTTCATGACGAACTAATCCAACCTCGAAGACACGTCATTTTACGACAACAACACACAGGTCATTTATCTCGGCGCGGTCTGCTTTCATCATTTTCCTTCATCCCACAACCAATCAGCACGAGTTAACCACATTTACCACTCAGCGAGTCTCTCGGGCCGATCCGAGTACCTGCACCTGATCAGGGACTCTGTTGGTCCCTGAAGACGGCCCTCTCAAAATTGCCCGCATAATGGAAACAGTCGCGCGCCTCAAAGTTCCGGTAAAATGACCCCGAAGTTCCGACAGTGGAAACGGGCCTAATAACTCCTCTCCACACCCCTCCCCTTTCACCCTCAGACCCCCTGCCTGCATTAACAGGCTTTTGTTTGTTTCGCCATGAAATTAAAAAGTGAATACAAAGCAGGCATGCATAGTGCTTACAGTCACCCCCCAAAACAATGAACGGTTCTCTACAAAGACTCGGTTCTCCTCGTTCACAGTGAAGAGCTGTTTAAAAGATTCGGTTCGTTCATGAACGTCACATCACTACTGTCTGTGACTTGTGATTTATGTTGTAGTGTCCTATACTGAACACTAGGGGGAGCTATTGAGCTAAAGAGGAACAGTGTGGGTTGAGAGCTGGAGATGGTGCCAAATAATTCATTTTATTTGGTTAAAATGTGGAAAACTGCAATAAATTCACTGTGAAATCACAGGAAATTGTTATTTTTCACCATATATTTTAGTTTTGTGATAATTTGTATTAATATATTTTATTTTTTTTATCTAACTCAGTTATTTGTTGTAAAAAGCAGAGAAGAAAAAATAAAACCTGTATTCCAATTCGTTGCAATTTTTTGTGTGGTAGAAGAATCGGTACTCGGTATCGGCGAGTACTCAGATTTAAGTATCGGATCGGTTTAGAAAAAAATGGTATCGGTACATCCCTACTTTTTGGCTCTCTACACACCACAGTGGATTAGAAATGAAACAAACACAGAGTGCTCTAACTGCAGACTGTCAGCTTTAATCTGAAGGTATTTACATCCAAATCAGGTGAACGCTGTAGGAATTACAACCGTTTATATGAGCCTCCCACTCCTTAAGGGACCCTAAATAATGGGACAGAACAATAATCATAAATCAAACTTTCACTTTTTAATACTTGGTTGCAAATCCTTTTCCTGAAGTCTGGAACACGTAGACCTGACCAGACGGGCTCTCATCCTGGTGATGCTCTGCCAGGACTCTACTGCTACTGTCTTCAGGTCCGGATGGTTTTTGGGACATTTTACCTTCAGTTTTGTCTTCAGCAGTGAAACGCTCAGTCGGATTCAGGTCAGGTGATTGACTTGGCCATTGCATAACACTAGCGAATTGTTCTAAATGCAGCAAATTTTGCTATTTTTAAGGAATCTAGCCAAGCAAATGTTGCTTACCCCATTGGCAGATTTTTTTGCTCAAATCTAGAAAATGTGACCATATTTAAGAAGATTTGGCCTATTTCAAGTAGGGCTGTAAGAATATATTTTCTTTTTAGACAAAAAATAAGACAAAATGTCTAAAAACAAGGATGTTTTACTTTCTTAGAAATCAGTTTTTGCAGTGAGCAACAAAGACTGAATATTGTTCGTTGTATCAGAACTATATGGACCAAATTTAACAGGTTTTACAGGAACAACTCTTAATAATCATTACCGTTGTACTTATTGCTGCTGCTGGGAGGTGGGTGATACTGTGTGTGGTCAGAAAGTAATGATCTACAACTGATTCGAGTCGACCCAATTCAAAATCACAAACATTAGAAACCCCAAACAGCTCAGTCAGTTTCACAGATAATGAGCTAAGATTTGGTGCTGTAGCAGCTTAGAGGCATCCACATCTCACGCTCTGAGAGCTAGCAGCTTGCGGTGCAAGATTCTGCAATAATAAGTGAGATTTCACATTGTGTGTTTTTTTTTTCAAAATGTCAGTTTAACAGCTCTAACTTAGGTTAAAACTCACATGACAGACCTGAGCAGAGTTTGACCAACAGTACCATCTTTATTCAGGTTTCCTTCTTTTAACCTCAATAACTCTCAACTATGGCCCCTTTCACAATAAAAGCATGACAAACTAATGTACGAGTTATTCTGTCTTATTGTGAGAACTACGAGACTGATCTGTCTAATAGTTATGGTGTCAGATAACTTTCTTTAATATGAGAGGGCAATTCACTACAAAACAAGTGTAAAAACGGCAATTCACTACAAAACAAGTGTAAAAACAGCTTAGGGAGAGGGTAAAATGATTTTGTGGAGAGTA